>OZ005651.1:67020037-67180037 GCA_963930645.1 Salticus scenicus
ACAGTATTTTAATATAAATTTCAGAAATTTCACTGTGCCAAATATCACAAATAATTTTTTCTAGTTCTGCCAGAGCTGTAGGCTGCAAATTTCGAATCCTCTCCCCTCTCCCCTCTCCCCCGCCTTTTTATAGACAAAACATTTCGAGCGGATTCTGAATTTTGTATTCTAGTATTCTTGAATTCTAGGTTTTTACTTCACCTGTGAGATTTCTGTATTTTACTTCCTTTCTTGTTCCTACTTTTATTTTAACGTATCTGAACCTAAATATTTTAAGCAACACCATTCATACTAATAGTGTGCATGAACTGGATGTTCAAATTTACAGTTTTGTAAGGATGTAATAATAATAATATATAAACTGAAAATCGTATTTGGAAAAGCATAAAATTGTTTTAATTTTACTTAGAAATGTTTATTGCAATAACTGTGAATATTTTAATAAGAAGAAATTTAAAAGAAAAAAAAATGAGTATTTTAATAATTTCTTTTTTAGATATATAAATTAAGGATAATCAGAAAAATTTCATTCTTTTGATAATCATTTTGCATGAAAATAATTACAAAATAATTTTAGTTTGTCAAAATCCTGTAAAACTAAAAAAATTTCGAAATATGCTGAAATTATTTCTGTTCACTGTTTTAATGATGGTGTAAGTGTCAGACCTAAAGCCAGTTGACTAGGCTTGGACTGTATGGTGTGGTTTTAGCCCATATTTAAGCAAGTTAATAAAACAAAATGGAAAATCTTGAACAGCTAGGTCAAAGTGCGGCCTAGGATCAAACCCGGCACTTCCCGTCTACCAGTTTCGCCATTAGGACTGCTATCTCATTAGGACTGCTATATTAGGACTATTTCGAGGTCTAATAAAAAAGATATTCTATGATATTCTTTGTGGAATTTAACTTAGAGTGAAAAAAGATGTTATTATTTTCAGTATTATAGGTGCTCAGGGCGATGGATAGGTAATTTCAACAATTTGAATCAAATAAACGCACCACGGACACTGTATAGCAAGGTGCATTATCATCTGGAAATGCTGTTTGTGGAAATGTCCAAGATACCTCCAAAATAGTCGGTCAGGCACCACTTTTATAAAGACTGTGTTTTATTTCGAGTTAATTGATCCTTTGAGCATAAAAATTTGCCCGACTGTTTGAAAAGTTATGCACCTCCGTATCATAATGTACGGAAAATGTGTCACTGTTTTAAAAGTGCGATTTTCATTAAGTCGGTCAAATTTTCGTTGTCAGATCTGCTTGTTTTCTTTAACTCGAAATAAGTTAAACTTGACTCATCAGAGAGAACCAGTTCAGCCCAATAATTAACTAACAATTTTTTAATTTTTTCAGTCTTCTGTGGTCTTGCTTTCCCAATTCTCTTCACTAAGAATGGAATTTTTTTTAATTTTCTGCCATTTAAATGTGATTTGTTTAATAGTTGCTACACTGTAGTTAAAGAAATTATGCTGCTAAACACTTTTTCTGATTCTCTTTTATGTTCTAAATGTTCTACAAACCGATTTTATAAGGAATAGCTTTTTAACTTATTGTCATCTCGCTTGGATGAGCAACATGGCCGCTTAAAACCGAATTTCCGGTTGAAACGGCTAAAAAATGTTATATCTTGTTAAAAACCCTTTTACCAATATTTCGTTAACATTTAATTAATTTGCCATCTCACGTATTAAAATATTTTTTGATTTTCCTTCAAAAATTATTCCTTTTTGTGGCATCGTTAACTGTCTTATTCTTACCATTTTCGAAATAATGTCTAAAATTACAATTTTCCTGACAATTGCATTTTGTTTTTAACACTGGACTCAAAGCTAAAGTGTATGTGGAGGACGACATAATAAAATTTGTTCGAAAATTTGCATTTTAAACGATAAAATTGGAGGTTGTAGAAGGCGAAAAGAAAAATATCCAAGTGCGGCTTTTTTTTTTTCTTTTTTTTGTCGCTTAGTGTACATGAATAGTTTCCAAACCGTGGCCCTCAGCATTTAAAAGTAGCATCATTTCAACGACGAAAAAAACTTTGGAACTAGGTTATTATACATAATCTCCTCAAGCACAATACAAATAAAAAGTTATTATTTTTCAGTTTTCTAGAATCGTATTCAAAAAGGCTGGAATCTGTACTCTACAAGAGCATTCTGATAATATACCATTTTTCTTAGGTTGATAAATCATCTTTCTGGGATCAAAATTTACTCACTTAAAAGAACTACTCACTGCTTAAGAAATACAAAAAACATAATTATATATATATATATATTTCTTTTTTCTTTTTTTCTAATTTTTAATATGTATATTTAATAATAATAAAAAAAAACTTATAATAATAGCCCAAGTCATTATGCCTTTACTTTTGTTTGTTTAAAAAATTACTATTTTAAATCTTGTTAATCACAGAAAATAAAGTATTTAAAAAAAAAAAAAAAAAAAAAAAAAATGGCAGAAAAGAAATTATCAGAAAACTTTCAGCCTATTACTGTCGGCAGCAAAATTATTCGAGCGCTAGCAATAATTCTTATATAAAAAGTACACTTAGTACTGCTTTATTAAATAAATCCTTGTCGAGTCATGTTTTTAGGCAGTCTAAGAACATAATTCAACAAGGATTTATTTAATAAAACAGTATTAAGCGTACTTTTTTCATATAGGAATTGTTAAAAAAAAAAAAAAAAAAAAATGGCAGAAAAGAAATTATCAGAAAACTTTCAGCCTATTACTGTCGGCAGCAAAATTATTCGAGCGCTAGCAATAATTCTTATATAAAAAGTACACTTAGTACTGCTTTATTAAATAAATCCTTGTCGAGTCATGTTTTTAGGCAGTCTAAGAACATAATTCAACAAGGATTTATTTAATAAAACAGTATTAAGCGTACTTTTTTCATATAGGAATTGTTGCTAGCGCTCGAATAATTTTGCTGCCAATAGTATATACTTTTATGAATCTACTCAGCTCGCTCGGTAATTATTAATGTTCACTTCATTCAAAAGTTAATTTTTTAAATATTGAATTATAGACCAAACAGATTTTCAGGGGATAACTTATTAAATAAATAAAATTCAAGGTTGTCAAAAAGAAAAGCAGAATTTTTAAAAGAAATTTTTAGATTAAATTTCATTTTTTCAAATATATTACATTTATATTTGAATCATGATATCTTTATTTTAAAATTTTATATTTAACTTTAAAGTGCAATAGATAGTACATATATCAATCACTGATTGATCACAAGTCTTCTTTTGTAAATTAATTATATTGAGAATGAAAAGCAAAGCAATTGTATGTTTTTGTCAGACTTCTTATTTAATCAAATTTCATTACATAAATGTATAGTTCGATAATGTACTACCTATTGTATCACTGTATTTCATTGGAGCTATTTGAAATACCACAGTACCCAAAAATTTAAACCATTTTTGGATTGCAATTTAAGAAGTGATTATGTGTAGGGGGGGGGGGGGCTTACTTTCATTTGCCCAGGGGCCCGTAATTCTTGTCACCGGCCCTGCTCATAGACGAAGGCGATCGAAAAAATGAAAGATTACATAAATCACGTATGATGTTGCCTGGCACAGTAAAGAATGTGAAGCAGGGGCGTCGACTTTAAAAAAATGCTGTCGGTGCTCTGCTCAGGAACAAAGCTTGAGCGGGGGATGTACAGTCCCCTCCCCACCAATGTTTTTAAAAATATGGCGGCATATGAGATTTCTTTTCTATGTGCTGATTTGCACCTGAAAGAGGTGGATCATAATTTTCTTAATAATGTTATCTGTGAAAAACGCTAAGATTCATGTAACACTGGCCTTCTCTGTCGACCAGCTGATTCACCGGCTAAGAAAAAATGTTGCATTAAAAAGTATGACAGTAGCAAATTCTCGCTCTGTGAGGGGCTGCGGCGCCTTCGTCCTGCTTCAGACACTTACAACAGCCTTTTTGCTTACCGTACAAACTACAAAGTACCCTTGAAAATTCTGACCGTATTTACGACTTAAAAAAAAAAAAAAAAAAAAAAAAAAATCTGACCATAACAAATTCACGTACGGTTCAAATGGCAATTTTCCCGGTCTCAGACACTTACAACAGCATATTTATTTATGCAAATGATTTTTGAAATTTCTAATATTGGCGAATTACTGCAATGTAGCGACTGCGGCGCCCTTCTCCCTTTTCAGACACCTACAACTGTTTCGAAAGTAAAAAGGGGATCTTTCTACGTAGTCTAAGCTCGTATGTATACGTGTTTTAGAGAAAAACATGGAAAACTCCAAATGACTAGATCGGTGAGTGCTATCTGGGATCGAACCCGGCGCTTCTCGGTGAATTTTAAAAAGCCAAATTGCTTTGTGCCACTGTGAAAATCCGCTCTGTAAAATCTAGTTATTGAAAATTTTAATGAATGGCAATAAATTGCTTTCAGCTGTATCTTTAAATACTTGACAAAACACTTTATCCTAATTTCATTGTAAGAAATCCAAGAAAATGTATTTTCCCTTTTACTTTGAAATTTCCTTCTGGAGGATCCTTTTTTGAACCCTGTTCATTTAAACGGCTTTGAATAAGAATTATTTTTATTCGGTGATGTTGATAATCTTATTTAAAAAAAAAAAAAAGAAAAAAGAAAGAAAGAAATTTATCCATCTTTTTAAAGCATGTAAGAATAAATTAGCACGATATTTAGGATGTTAAGCACTGTTAAATAACCTACTGATTGTATGACTGATTCTAAACTATAAAAGAAAATCTGAAAGTCGATATTTTCTAAATTAATCTGTTTAGTCTGACATTTCCATTATTCCTAGCCAAACAGAAAAAAACCAGTTAGAATTCTTTAAATAATCCTCATTGTGATTCCCTATCGTTAATAACATTGAAAGTCCTCCTATCCTTCTGAAATTGGCGACAGGACTTCGCTTTCTACTTTATGGTAAAACCAGATGTTTACAAACACATGTTTACTATTCATTTAAACGTATATTGCCTGTAAAGAATAGTTACCTTGAAAAGTTAACTGAAAAGGGGAAAAATACAAAGAGAAAGAGTGATTAAAAAATAAATCGCAAGTGTGCCTACCACTTTAAGCTGGTGTTATAATTTCTTTAACATAACTAAATAAATTATTTGAAGGAGAAAGCTAAAATATTTAATAGGTTATATTTAATAGCATTATTTAAATATTGATTTTAAAATTCTTATTGTAACTTTTAGAAAGTTAAAATTTACGATACTTATTCTTAAACTTTAAAGTGTAATTTTTATATCAGCACCATAAGATTATAATTTTAAAAGATGTGAAAGAAAACCTAAATTAAACATTAGAAAAACAAAATTTTAAATATTATACTTCCTTCAAGACATTTTCATTGAATTTTAATGCATAGAGGAATTTTAACCATATATATTCCTTTAAAAATAGTTGGTAATATTAATAATTTTGTTATCTCCGATTTTTACACTTATTGTCATGGCAAAACTTGGGATTTCATTTTTAATATATGAAGTATACTTAAATTTTGTATATTGAAATTTCATGAAATTTATCCCTCCTCCCTCCAACCAAAAGAGAATTGGTTAAAGCAAAGGGTTTTAAACCGATTAAGGGCAATGCGAAATATTCAAACAAGGGTGTTTTAAACTTTATGCCGTGAAAAGATTTTAGTTGCACATCATTCGTCAAATTTTGACGGGTATTAACTAGTAATAATTAAAACTATTACGACGTTAGTTTTATATTTAAAAAAATAATAAAGAATAAATAAAAAATAAATCATGTTATAAGTTTCATTTTTCAATACTTTTTATTCGCATGAGTAAAGAAATATTTCTTTTTATGTAAAATAAATGAATAAATAAATAAACATTAAGTAAAAATCGTCAACATTCAATTTTATTATCATCAGCTTGAAAATTTAATTTAAATAAATAATATTTAAGAAAAAAAAAAAAGAGAAAAATTGCATGAAATGTAATTTTTTAAAAGTTCTAATAGGAATATCGAAAATATATGTTGCAAATATGCACGAATTTCTTTTTATAGAAGAGAATTTCTAAACTAAACGTGCCATAGTTTGTACTGTACGTCAAACACAGACAGGCAAATTATTTCTTCTATTAATATAGTACCTTTTCGAAATTTGAAATTTAGCACTGAAATAGCTCAAACATTCCGCGCCAATGGCTTGACTTACGCAATAGAGATATTCATCTTAGTACATCGCGAAAATGGGGGAAAAAAAGTTATAAATAGCAATAGAAATAAACATAAGAATTAACATATAAATAAGTAAAATGTCGTCATGGAAATGTCAGTAAAATGTCGTTCCTTTAGCAATGCTGTATCTTATCTATTTACCTACACATTAATTTTTAATTCATATAATTTAAATTTTTCTACATTTCGAAATTCCTTCTTTTTAGGAACTTTTCTTTAGAATATGCCTAAAAAAGTCACAATTTTATAAACAGTTATTAATATTGCCTCACAAACACATAAACTAATATACTATTTGTTGATTTTTTTCTATATCAATCCATTTTTAGCTAAAATTTGTTCATCCGTGCGAAGCCGGACGGGTCCGCTAGTAATTATGAATTCATTTATGTAATACATAAAAATCTATTATTAATTGCATTAAATCAAACATGATTCAAAAATTAGTTTATATTTTCTTAAGTATTGTAATTACCGTTTTTTTAATTAGTAAACAACATAATTTTAAATTAACATCATCGTAACAGTATTTTATTAAGATTGTTAATGAATTTATTCAACATTACAGTGAAATAATTTTTTGAGCGACCATAAAACTAGTTTAGTTCGCTCTTACATTTGCTCTGTATAATGAATTTGAAATGAATATGAAATGTTATATGAAACATTTATTAAGTTTTCATTCATATTGCTCTAAGTGCTATCATCTCTCTATGTTTAAAAAAAATTCCATATGTGATTGTTTGTTGAATAGTTCTTATTATTCTTCCTGGTTTTGATCATTTTAATGACGAATTATTATACATTAAGTAACTAAGCTACTTAATATGTAAGTTACATTGTTTGTAAGTTTAATTTGTTGTAAGAATACAAATTTCCTATATAGCACAAAATAATAATAATGATAGTAATAATAATTGTCTAAGATTTAAGTGTTTAAGGAATATTATGAATATTTTTCTTTTTTCTGAAGTATCTCAAAGTATTGAAAATAATTAAATAAAATGAAATGAAATATGAGAGAAATTAAAATACAAATTATAAATCAATGATGAAGATTGTGATATATATTTTATACAGATGTAACTTCCCCTCTAACATTCCATACACACCGTAGGACATATTTCTTATAATAGCTAATTCCTATCTGTTTCTTATTTTTCAAGTTTAGCTATGTAACAAATTTCATCTTTAATTCAATAATAAACTATAATATAAATTGTTGAGAGTTTTAATATAAAAATACATAATAACAAGATAGATTTTAATATAAAATGTTATTCATTAAAAAAAAAAAAAAAAAAAAAAACAGTTGATTTTAAAGAAGAAGAAAAAACTGGGCAATTTTTACCGTTAATATAACTTTGTGCCCCTCAGAAATTTTGTGCGCAAGGAATAAGTCTTGGGTTTCCATGCGATAGCCTTGGGTTCCTGAGCCCCGTTGGCTGTGCATTTTAGTTAAAATAATTTAAAAAAAAATTAAAGCAAATGTATTGTTTACTTGTATGTTAATGTCGGCATATAGCATTAATTTTGTTCTAAAGAAAAGGTTGTTGATATTGTACATTTATAATTACATAATTAATAAATATTTTTCGAATTTGAGTTGGAAAAACAAAATTTCCTGAGCAGTTTAATAAATTGCTTAATTAGAATGTTTGCTCAAACTGTTTGTTAAATATTTATTGAATTCTATCTTGTGCTAAAATTTTCTACAAATCCTAGATATTTTCGAGGAAAAAAACAGTTTTAAATGCAATATTTTTTCAAAAATTCAATATTTATGCATAATTCAATTCGAAATCATTAAGAAAATTTCAGAAAATTAAAACTGAAAATTTCAGAATATTATTTTATCAAAATTTTTGAATGAAAATAGAAATCTCTAAATTATTTTATCCCTAATTTTAAAAATATTTTCAAAAGTACTTATAGGAAACATCAATCAAGTATTTCATTGAAAGATTTACAATTTCAGCAAAGGTAGATTTGAAAACTAGGAAAATGTAGTTTTAATTGCATGTAACAATAATAATAATAATAATAATAATAATAACATTTAATCATTTCTGAAAATTAAACTTCTTTTTAACGATAGTTTTTTAATGACTGTAACGATTGAACTGTATCTACAAAACATAAGCGTAGGAAAGGGAGGGTGGGGCGGTCGCTGAGGGGAGTCAACCCCCCCCCCCATTAGTTATTACAAAATTTTCCTATAATCCCCCCCCCAAAAAAAATAAATAAATAAATAAATAAATAATAATAATAATAATAATAATAATAATAAAATATATATCACCCATTTAAAACCAAAATTAGAGTTTTATAAATGTTCATAATTGCTACTATTTTATTGTTAATACGAATAATCATTAAATATTAATTAACATTTAATTATTAATTGATTTTTTAGAATAATTTTGTGTCATTTTTAAAATGAAATTTTTTGAAGTTCTCCCATAATTTTTGAATTGCTAAGTGTATGTGATATATATATATATATATATATATTTTTTTTTTCAGTTCTGGCTCAAAATCTAATATGTAAAATTTTATAATGTACCTTGACATATACTGATGTCAGTTGGTTTTCTGTGAAAATCGTCTAACATGTGCCGTTGTAATGCTACGATTTCTCACATTTTTGGAAGGCTATAGCTAAGCTTTTGATTGTGCATAGCTTCGAAAACTTGATATTTGAAACAGTGGTGTAGCGAGAGGGGGAGGGGGGGGGCAAGGGGGGTTATCATGCCCCGGGCGCCTCATGATCTTCAAGACAAACAAGTTTTCTCGTAAAATTTCATTTTTGTTTTGATCGATTTCTCGGAAATATACTTTAAATTAATATGTAATATAATTAAATGTTTGCGTTCTTGATTTGCCCGATAAAATATGTTATAAATAATATTTGAACACAGCTCGAATCATTAAAATGAAGAACGAAAAGTAAAATATAGTTTTACAAAGATATATATTCGTAAAAGGATTTCTGTTTTTAAAGAAAATAATCTAAATTGTTGGGGAAAAACCACTGCTCGTAAAACTCATCAATCAAGAAAGATCTATGAAAAGGACGGTATGTATCTTCCGATTTGGGGATCGACTTCCTTGGAAGTTTCAGGTTTCAGATAGCACTTGTTAAACATGTATATTCTGAGAAACTTCTAATTGGAAGACTATAAAAGAGTATCCACAAGAGCTATTATTGACTGGATATTGATAAATTGAATAGAAATAAAGGCGATATATATTTTTGAGATTTTACATGGGTGGTCTTAAAAAAAAAATGCAAAACTGTTCTAAAAGTATAAAATAGAATCTTTGAGCGAAATAAAAATAAAACACTAATTTTGAGATACAATATTTTTAAAAATCGGGTGCTCTAAAAGAAGAAATGAATAAACTAAATTAGTTTAATAAGAGAATCACTTTTTTCACTTTATAAATAAAAACTTTAAAAATTTTATATTGCGTGAAAGGCATTTTTATAATAAAAGGCAGTTTAAAGAAATTGGTCGAACTCAACAAAGATTTATATCATCGGGGTTAATACGACTGGCCTAGTATGATCTGTAATCATTTAAATGTCATGAAATGAAAGACGAAACTAGAAACACAAACCCATTTGTAACTTTGACACTAATACAAATATAAAAATTAAAAACTCTGTCAAAGACAGAATTGAGATTAAGTGCGGAGGACTATTAATTTTAATCTGTAAAATTTTTAATTTTTAATTACTTTTTATCTCATCTTTTGACCGTAAAACTGGACCACATACTTTTTAAAATGACTGAAATGAAGTAAAGCGAAGGCGAAGTGTTGCCATCCAAATTTCATACTTTAGTTAATTAAAAAAAAAAAAAAAAATCTAATTGTCGTGTCAAAAAAACTGTTTGCACACCTGGATTCACAAAAATCGCCCCTTTCATTGGGTACCGAATTTGTAAGGACAGGACTGATATTTCTAATTTATTTTTACTTTTTTGGTGTTTTACAAGACTGGTATACAATAACTGGCAACGATGCAACGTTTTAATCCAGTTTGAAACTAATAGTCCTTCATCCTAAAAAGTGTACTGAACATTTGTGCAGACTGAATTTTATTTTTATCGATTAAAAAAAAAAAAAAAACATAAACTCATGTTTTTTTTTTTTTTTTTTTTTTTTTTTTTTATTATTAAGGAAAAAATGTTTGAGTCATAGAAATATGCTTAATAAATGACTTTTCCCCCTTCTTTTGGCTCTTCAAATTTCGAATGTTATTCTGTAGAAGATAGTTTGATAACAAATTGAGAATCTTTAAAAATAAAAACGAAAGGAAATTCCTTGCTTTTAAATATTTATTACACCAAGTATAATTAAAAATAGTTAATTGCACAGATATTAACATATCTTTTATCAAGTACAGTAAAATGCAAACTTCTTTATAGCTCAGCAAATTTTTAAAAATATTAAATTAATACATTTTCAAGCCGATAAAAGGGCCGTACATTCATTATTTACATTTTTTTGCTATTTGGTGTTAATTATTTGCCAGAGGTATAGGTATTAAGTGCATGTTTAGTTTACAGTTTTGATATTCTGAGTTACGTGGAAAATATAATCAAGAATTTTTTTATTTCTACAAATCTCCATGTATTTATGCTTTAAGGTAAAAGTCATAGGGAAAATTTATCAATGGAAACTTACTGAATAAAGTGTTCCTTTCCAGTAGGGGGGGGGGGGGCACCGAAGAGGGAGAGCCATCCCTACCGTGGAGGATCAAAATTGTGATGGCATGCCTCCGGACCACCTCTAGGGGTGTGTCCCAGACCGTCGCCAATTGTCCATCTGCGCAGCACTAGTGCGACGTTAAACCCAACCATCCTTCCATCCAGTGGTAGAAATATTCTGCTCTCAAAGTTGATAGCATAGCTGCCAACATCCTAATTAATTTTCTGTACTGCTGTTAGTACTCATCTTTTTTTCACATCAACGATCTTAGAGGTTTTTTTTTTTTTATGTAATCATAATTACATTTAGAGAGAATTACTCTAAAAATAAGCCAGTGCGAAAATAGCGGCTGATACTAACAGTGCTATGAAGATGTTGGTAAATTAAGATGTTGGCAACTATATGATAGACGGGAGGTCCCGAGTTCAGACCCAAATCGCACTCCTCGATCTAACCTAGCCATTCAGAATTTTTCGGGGTTTTCCCCGAAACTATCGTGAATATGGATTTTCTTATTTTTCCTTAACTACCTACATTTGGAGAGAATTACTCTAAAAATAAACCAGTGTGTAAAAAGCGGCGGACACTAATAGCATTACGGAATATTAACTAGAATGTTGGCATCTATGTGATACATGGCAGGTCTCGAATTCAAACCCAAGTCACACATATCGATCTAACTTAGCCATTCAGAAGTTTTCGTGGTTTCTCCTGAAATTAACGTGAATATGGATTTTCTTATTTAACCTTAATTATATTTGGAAAGGATTACTCTAAAAATAAAAGGGTGTGAAAAAAAAGTAGTATACTAATAGTACTACGGAATGTTATTAGGATATTGGCAGCTATGTCATACACGGCAGGTCTCGAGTTCAAACCCAAGTCACACACATCGATCTAATCTAGCCATTCAGACGTTTTCGTGGTTTTCTCCGAAATTAGCGTGAATATGGATTTCTTATTAATTCTTAATTATATTTGGAAAGGATTACTCTAAAAATAAAACGGTATGAAAAAAGTGGAGTATACTAATAGTACTACAGAATATTATTAGGATATTGGCAGCTATGTGATAGACGGAAGGTCCCGAGTTCAAACCCAAGTCACATTCTTCGATCTAATCCAGCCATTAAGAATTTTTCGTAGTTTTTCCCGAAACTAGCATGATTATGGATTTTCTTATTTAATTTTAATTATATTTTGAGAGAATTACTCAAAAATAAACCAGTGTGAAAAAAGCGGCGGATACTAATAGTACTACTGAATATTAATTATGATGTTGGTAACTATGTGGCAGACGGAAGGTCCCGAGTTCTAGTTCAAATCCAAGTCACACTCCTCGATCTAACCTAGCCATTCAGACTTTTTCGAGGTTTTCCCCGAAACTATCGTGAATATGGATTTTCTTATTTAATCTTAATTATATTTGGAAAGGATTACTCTAAAAATAAAACGGTGTAATGCGAAAAAAGTGGAGAATATTAATAGTACTACGGAATATTATTAGGATATTGGCAGCTATGTGATAGACGGATGGTCTCGAGTTCAAACCCAAGTCACACTCCTCGATCTAACCTAGCCATTCAGAATTTTTCGTCGTTTTCCCCGAAACTAGCATGAATATGGATTTACTTATTTAATCTTAATTATATTTGGAGAGAATTACTCTAAAAATAAACCAGTGTGAAAAAAGCGGCGGATACTAATAGTACTACGGAATTTTAATTAGGATGTTGGCAGTTATGTGACAGACGGGAGGTTCCAAATTCAAACCTAAGTCACGATAACAGGCACACACACAGACCAACCGCTAAAGACCTGTTTTTAGAATTTGGAGGCACCTCATATTGTGAAAATATCACAAAAACTTAATTTCCAAAATTTGATTTAAAAACTATGTGCTTCTCTACCACACTTCGTAAGTGAAAGTTAAAAGAAGAAAAAACATGTGTTATTCTACAAATACTAACTGCATTGAACTCAAAAATTTTAAAGTGGAATTCGGAAAATTAATAAGTAAATAAAATAAAAAATCATAGATAGGTGGGGGGAGGGGGGGGGGGCGCCGAAAAGGAATCCTGCCCCGGGCGCCAGTTATGCTTGCTACGCCACTGATTTGAAAGGGATATTATTATTATGAAATAACATGCTGATTCAATTAACTGAAATTCCGTGTACTAGAAATATGTCTGCTTCTATAGTTTATAAGTGCACAAAATTTAATATGTGAGATCACCATTATAAAAAGAAAACTCACCAAATTTGGGTGTGTATGAGTTTACGGGTGGCGCTGCTATAAATGACTTTCTGTGGCTTTGCATATGATTGAAATTCCACCAAATTGCATACGTGCAATTTTTATTGTAAAAAAAAAAAAAAACCTTTATTTTTTATGCGTGTTTGTTGGTACGTGGCACTCTTAAGAATGATACAGAAGAAAGATTTGTTACGCACACAATATACTAGTTTTTTATATTATGTGTATTTAAAAAAAAGTAATATCCTACAAAATTAATAAAGAATTTTTGTAATTTCTTTTTTCCTTACTTGGGCGTTTTTTTAATTATTTTTTATTTTTATCTCTATTATTTATTCTTTTATTTGAAACGTAATATTTGTTATAAGTAAATCGTTTATATTGCGAGTATTTTTAAATATTAGTTAACAAAATTTGTTTGAAATCAGCAAAAACTGATATAAAAACCATATTGTTTTACTTCTGATCTCCAGTTTCCCCAGCTATATCAAAACTACATTGCATTTATTTCTTAATTAGTAACAATTGAAGATATTTTTCTGGGAATAATTGATGATAATTTTTCGTAAAATGAAACTGAAGAGAAATAAAATTTTCGTTTGTCCCACCCCCTCCCGTAGATTTACAAAAATTCCAAATTACTGTGTTTTTCCTTAATAAGTTATATAAAATAAGAAGTTTCATTGAAATCAGTGAAAAGTTATATAAAAATCTTTTTGTGTGTGTGTCTTCCACTGCCAAAAAAGCCCTTCTTTACATATCTAAGGTATTTTTCTTTAATTATTATGAAATAATAATATATAATCTTCTTGAAATTGAAAAATAAAATACTTTTTTATTTTTTTTTTGTCCTCTTCTCCTTCCACAAACCACTAAATATATAAGAACTCTATAAATCCCCCCCCCCCTTTTTTTTTTTGCTCGATAAAAATGCCAACGAAAACAATGGAAACCAGAAAAAAAGGCATTGGTGAAAATTGTAACACTAACTTCTAACAGTAACTTCGAATATCTGTGCAAATAAAGAGAGGTGAGTCTCTATGTTTATATGTGTGATTGACGTATGGGCTGGGCTTAAAAGAGTAGTTTTCAAATGAATACAACTAACTCACGACAGTCGTGTATATTTTGAAATTGAAGATAACATTTCCTCTTTGCTTTTAAGGTATGAAATACAAGTTCGCAATGATTTCTTTTAAAAAGAAATAAATATTTTTCTTTCTACAAATTAACTTTGGATGTAATTTAGTTGCTATATTTAGGGACGAAAACAGATATTACATTAAATTAATTTGTTATAATTTTAATAAAACAGTGTAGTTTTATGATTTAAAAAAGTTTATTTTAGCTCCGCTTTAATGATTTTCAGTGCAAAATCACAATTATAAGGACAGCTCGAATCTTAGTAATTTTTTTTTCAGTTATTCTTTAAATTAATATTTTATGGGGTCTCTTTTTAGGGTGAAACAGTCAGACTTTCTCTCTGGTATATATATATATATATATATATATATATACACTTTTTTTTATTTTTTAATATTCAGTTTAAATACCATTTCATACAGCATAGATGATATTTTGAATACATTTAAACTATTTAAAATTGCTTTCCACTTCCATGCACTTTTCTATTATGATAAGTTAAAGTTTTTTCAACTTTTAGGCCACGGGAAAGGCAATAATACAGAACTTTCTTTCTTCAAACTATTTCCTATTGCTCTAGAAGTATAGAAAAAAATGTAAGTCTTGCTGAAAAAAATATTATTACCCCCTCAAAATCTAACAAAAATCTGAGAATTCCACGTTTAAAATTTGAGTATGAATTTTCCAATATAAAAATTTCGTAAGTTATTGGAAATTTGCGAATTTCTTAACATGGCAGAATAGAGTAAAATTTCGCATATACGTCAATCTTGAGGGATATTTTCATCATAAATATGTCAAACCACTTTCGAAATATTATTTAGGATACTGGCATGAATATCATAGAGTATGATTTTTCCAATGTAAAAAATTCGTAAGTTATTTGGAATTTACGATTTACTTAACATGGCAGAATAAGGCAAAATTGAGCATAAACTTTCATTTTGAGGATCATAAATACATTAGACAACTTCAAAATTACATTTATGATATTTGTTTGAACATGATTGAATACAAATATTCTAATAGGAAAATTTCGTAAATTATTCGTAATTTACGATTTTACCAACATAGCGAAATTGTAAATTTTTTATATAAATATGAATTTTCAGGGTTATTGCATTGGAAATAGTAGCATGAAAACTAAACAACGGAATTGACCCTGATAAAATAAATTAATAGATTATAATAAGTAAAATATATCGAAGTGAACGGTGGATATCCTATTATATTTCATTCTGTCACTGTATGAAGCTTTGGTCAAATTCTTTTTTTTTTTTACATGATTATAACATATCTCGCACTAGAAATTTATGAGAACATAAATATGATGGGGAACTGAGCAGAGTCCACCTATGCCAACTAGTTTCTTAGAAATTTATAACTTCTTCGATTCTATAATAGATTATTTCATAATAAACAAAATTCAATATGATGTCCTGCAAATGATGATGATGATGTTTTCTTCCTGCGTGAAAATATAGGACGGCGGTCCTAAAAAATTGATGAAACAATGATCTCATGTATGCCTATTAATTATATAGATAAATGGGAAAAAAAAAAAAAAAAAAAAAAAAAAAAAAAAAACTATTTTGACATTAGCTTTATTCGAATTTTTTTATGACTCCGGTAATGAATTTATTTCCTTTTAAACCGGGAAAGTATTAAAAACTGTTTTGGGGGCAACATTATTTCTTTCTTTTTAAAAAAATTTAAAGTTAAAATGGGGTTTTATTTAATATCTTTAGAACTAAAGACCTTACTGCGACGTTAAATAGATATTTGTCGGATTGATAAGTATGCCAACATTTGTAGCGATGGATGGAACAGTTTACTTTTAACTAATTAAAACCTGGTATAACACGACGTTTATTTTATCAAAATAAAATCACGTTCCAGATTTTTTTTTGGAGTGGTCGTACCTCACACCGTTTGGGAGGCCTCTTGCTTATTATTATATGTAATATATATGTATGTATATATATATGTTATAAAAAGTGACCTTCCAATTTGTTAGAAAAGCAAAGTTTTTGATCAGTACATTTTGCCTGTTTTAACTTATACTTCAAAAACTTGGTCTTTAACATGTAAAGCTATACAGAACTTTCAAATAAACCAGAGAAGCATAGAGAGATGCATGTTAGGATTCACCCGAAGAGACAAAAAGAGAAACACTTGAATTAGGAAACAAACAAAAGTTATTGATGATATTTCTAGAGTCAAGAAGTTAAAATGGAGCTACGTTGGGTATATTGCGAGAAGAAATGATGATAGATGGATCACCAAAGTTTTATTTTGGATGCCGAGAGATAAGAAAAGACCGAGGAAGAGACACTGTGTCGTTGGAGAGCTCGTTTAGAACGAGCAGAATGGAGAGGAACTACAGAAAATAGGGCAGTTTGGAATCACCTAAGAGAAGCCTTCATATTGCAGTAGATGATAAAGGCTGAAATTGATGTTTGATGATGATATAACGACGGAATAAATAATGTAACACATAATTGCTTCATTTGAATTTCAATAGCATTCATCACCATGCATTCTCAATTTCAAAGTAGTTTAATAAAATAAAACTGCAAAATGAATTTTAACTATTCGAAATATATACATACATTATTCTTAATTTAAACTCGTGTTTTATAAAAAAAGAAAAAAAAAAAAAAAAAAGATGTATATGGTATTATTTGTTAGTTTTAAATTGCGAAAAAAATGTTTCCCACAAATTTAATTTCAGCCTATATTTATTAAACAGTTAAAAAATTTACTTTTGAGTACTGCATCGTTTGGCAAAATTTTATTAAATCTCGTTCGCTTTAGTAAAATATAGATAATCAAAAAATTTTATTTATTCTTTTGTTTTTAAATAAGCTATGGCTTGTTAATACTTTGCTTTCAGAAAGTGCGAAAATTATAAAAATTCAAGTACCACATTTTTTTTTTTTTTTTTTTTTTTTTATAAATCTCATTTGCTTAAGTGTCTTTCGGACTTCTGTGTTTCTTGCTACGTCATCAGTATTTCTGGTTCCACTATTTCGAATTTGATGACCAAGCCCTCATCATACTCTCCAGCTTTGCTTTTAGCCCCTGCTTACTACAGTTCTGTATTTGCTACGTCCTGGCTTGTAGGTGCGGTGTGTTGTACATTACGTCCTAGGTTGCCGATGTATAATAAGTCTTCATTTGGCGGTATTGTCTTCATTTGTCTTTATTTATGTCCTTGTTTGCATGTGTGTATTATGTCCTTACTTGGGGGTGTGTAATGGATCTTAATTTGCCGGTGTGTATCTCGTCTTCATTTGCCTGTGTGTAAAAGGTCTTGATTTGCCGGTGTGTATCACGTCTTCATTTGCCTGTGTATAAAAGGTCTTCATTTGCCTGTGTGTAACAGGTCTTGATTTGCCGGTGTGTATCACGTCTTCATTTGCCTGTGTGTAAAAGGTCTTGATTTGCCGGTGTGTATCACGTCTTCAATTGCCTGTGTGTAAAAGGTCTTGATTTGCCGGTGTGTATCACGTCCTCATTTGCCTGTGTGTAAAAGGTCTTAACTTGCCGGTGTGTATTAGGTCCTAAAAGGGCGGCGTGTATGATTTTTCTTTTATGCTGTATTTATCAGAATATAATCCGTGTATTAATTTTATGCATGTCACCATATTTTTAATTTACCAATTTCGTTTTTTCTCAAAGCTAGATAAAATAAATAGTTTTACAGTTAAAATATGTAGTTATCTGCACAATTATGCAATGCTATATAAATAACTGAGCTGCCCTTTATGCGTCCGTAAAATTATTTATTTTTGACATTTCAGGTGTAAAAAAAATATATATATTTTATTCTGGATATTAGACACTAAATCCTTTTTATGGTATCAAATAATTGATTTTACTTTATTACACACTAGCCGCTTTTAGTAAACAACTGTTTCGCTACATATGTAACTTATGGCAGTGTAAGTCTCTTACTCGAGAGTTTTGTAGTGCCATAACCACTAATCGAGTGTATTGCTTTAATGAACTGCAATATTGACAAACATTATCAGGCTTTTGGTGTACCGTAAAAAATACTGACTCTAATGACAAACTCCTGTTCATAAATGTCCGTGGTGTTTTCTTTCTTTGACAGACATTACCAGACTGTTCACGTATCTTGAAAAAACCCACCGTTCATGTTTCTACTTGCTAATCTTTCCAATCTGATGTATTGCATTAAGCTCCCGGGTCACTTACATAACTTAATTAAAATCATTATAGTAAAATATTAAATAATTTAACATCGCTAAAATTTCCGTTCTACATAATATTTAAAAGTAAAAAACCTCTCCCCCTCAAAAAAAAAAAAAAAAAAAAAAAAAAAAGATTCCTCCCCCCCCCTTTTTTTTTTTATGACGTAAGTTTTCACCAACCCTAGGAAACAAAGTTCGAAAACAATATACAAAAATACCGTACTTAGAAAAATATTATATAAACGTAAATTATTATATATATAAACGTAAATTATTTATTATTGCTAAAATTTCATTTCGATATATAGTATAAAAATAAATTCAAACAAATGCCTTTTTTTTTTTCCCTTTCTTTTTATTTTAATGATGAAAATTTTACAAAATATTCCATTTTCACAGGTAAGTATAAAGAAAATTACAGAGTATATGCATCATAATTTATTTAATATAGTTATAATAGTTGTAAAATACCTAAGGCACCCATAAATTTATAGTCCATTATAAATTCATATTTTGACCTCTAGGGCCGCTGTGAAGCACGTTAAAATAGCATCAAAACCATTCAACCATTTAAATGCACAATATATTCTAGTCTAACATAAATCCTTTCATAACAAGAATTTTTCGCCGTAAGAGATGCTGCAATTTTTTTTCTTTTTCTTTTTTCCTTTCTCTCTCTCTCTCTCTCTCTTTTTTTTAACATAACAAAACACTAATATCACTTCATAAAATGGTTATAAATAATTACGTCTAATAAACATTATTTATTCATATAAATTAATTATTAAATACAGTTGATAATTTTCTTCCTAAAATAAAATATTGTAATAATTATTGATTAAAAATATTTAAAAGGTATTAAATCTAGCTGTTAAATAACTATTGCACATAAAACCTACAAAATGTGTACAGTAAGTATCATGAAAAAATCATATGTCAGCACTACGGATAATATAAATATTAAATAAGTATTAACAAATTCATCTAACCAGACTACATTCTTTAATAAACAAAGTTAAACTTTGCATGTAAAAATTAAATGCTAAACTAAGTATAATAAATGCATTTATAAAATCATTTTTAGGCAAATTCTATTATTCCTTTTATGTTGAGATTACCTTTTTAAAGAAAGCATAATAGCCCCAAACTAAGTAGGTTTAAAAAACTACTTTACTATTAACGTGGGAAAAAAAGTACAGTTTACTACAACGTACTAAATAGTAATTATTTGCCCCTCCTTCATAAACAGGTTTCTTATCTGTTCATTCATCAATCGCCTGATATGTATTTTTACCGACCAAACGAGGACCTAGGACTTTCTATCATACACACATGTTTCTACCTTCCTTCTCCGACACACAATCTAGATACACACTTTGCTTTAAAATACCTCCAAATGAAGACTTCCTAAATTTTTTATTCTGTTAATGTCCAGATACAAAAAATCCATTATTAAATAGTATAAGATGCGAATCTTAAATTTTGGCAACTGAGGACGTCCCCATTTGCGTGTGTGTCCCGAGTTTGAAGGTGTGTATACACACGCAAGTCCCCGATTCGCACCCCTTGCCAACACACACACACACACACACACACACACACACACACACACACACACAGAGAGAGAGAGAGAGAGAGAGAGAGAGAGAGAGAGAGACCAACTGCTTAAAACATGATTTTTGAATTCAGAGGATCTGAAAACGTGCAAATATAACAAAAGCTAATTTTCGGAAATTTGACTCAAAAACATTTCTTTCTCTACACCGTGTATATGAGTAAGGGAATGTATAAAAGAAAAGAAAGAAAAATGAATTTGAAAATTCCCTTTTAGTACATAAATTATTCATAAAATTTATTTGTTAAATTATCAATGAGTATTCTCTTCTGTATTCACATAGACATTACAGGTTAAAATAGCCGTCTTTCCCTAAATGATTTTCTTTCCCCCCCCCCCCCCAAACGCTGATCAACGTGTGCTTTATTACAAAAGCTATAGTAATTACAATTTCTCACTTTTGATACAACCCCTTAAGATTTGGCGAAAAATGCTAGAATTTTGAAATTGCAATAACTCAGCGAGATTTTGACTTAGAGAGATGATTTTTTTTTTATTTTGATTGATAGAGCGAGGAGAATATTTTTCTAAATATAAGTCATATGATAGGAGGGGTCGTATAAAAATTAAATTTCGTATTTAATATGTATACAGCCCCTTGTACAAAAAAATACCATATCTGAAATCTACTCTTAATTTGCATTAATTTTGTAATTGGAAGTATGTTTCTATCTCTCTTAGTTTACAAGATAATCGCTGTAACATCTATTTTGAATCACCCGGTATATATATATATGTATAACTACACGTTTTGAAGTTTGCTGAATACTAAATTCAAGTTTTTAACGGTTGATACTTGTGTATGTTTATTATCAGCGTATCTTAAAAACATATAATTGACACACAGTTCAAATGTTATATTTTGAAGTTCACTTGACGTTGCTACTTGAAGAGTTTGATCAAGATTGACAAGTTTCAAGGAATGGGGTGAGGGAAAGTTGTCTTAATAACTTGGAATAAACTTTTAAATTTAATAACAGCTATGAATTCTCTATAAATGTAGGTACTATATTAAAACGAGGGGTTAAGGGGCTGTAGTTCCCGTAACACAGAATTATTTATCAAATAAAACTGTTCTTATACCTAATTTGAATTCTTTTTTACGTAGGTTTGTATTCAGTACTTGTTAACTTACCCTTTAACCCTGCTGTTCTGTTCCCATTTACTATACATTACATTTGTACCATTTTAAAAAATATAAAATTATATAAATAAAATATATTTTTAGGAAATCAATATATGTCCCACACTAACAAAGTCACAAAATGGCTAGAAAATATTTCTAAACTGTAATATCTTTATAAAGAATTGAAAAACGTTTTGGGTCAAACAGACCTGAACAGAACATAGGAGGGTTAATCTACAATCTGACTTTATAGTTTTCAAATGCAGGGTGAGGGAAACACCAGATTATTTTAGTGAGATTAGAAAAAGTTACAACTCAATATAAATTGTTTCCATTTTCAGTACATTTGGCTGGATATTTTGTTAATACTTTGTAACATACTCTTATAACGATGTCTATTATAACTGCGAATTGTTTTTCTTTTATCGATCAACAATATGAAACATTTTGACACAATTGTATATAGATATATAATGAAATGAAATTGATCTAAATGAAAAGGAATTCAGCAGCTTTGTGTAATAATTTATTATATCTATAAACAAACTATCCACATTAAATATTTTAGACTGTTGATGATTATACCTTGATGACTATTACCAAAATATCATATACCGAAATTTGCTATAAACTCTAATTTTGACAATGTTTTCTAAAAGATCATTTATCATTATTTGATGAGAAATGTTATTCGATTATTATGTATATGATTAACAGTAAGTTCAAATTTTACAGTTCTAATTAATAGTAAAATAGTTTCATAAATATGTGATGGAGAGCAATGGATAATATATAGATGATTTCTTATTATTTAATTAACAAAGTACAGAAGAAGTTTTGAGGTGACGCAAAGCATATTTTCTATTTATCCTTCTGTTTCACAAGGAAAGTGGTAGAATTATCACAGAATCTGGCCTCGCTCACTCAAACACGTGCACACTTGCATACACAGGATACGAATATTTTTCAAGAAGCTTTTTAAAATGTTATATATAAATTGAGATTGCATGTACCTGAAAGTAATAATGTTAGAATTATACACTCTAAAAATTTCTGTAAAATTCGGAGAGTTGTGTGATCATTAAATTATACACCTCTTCTAGAAAAATGTCCAGTGGTCATATTTGTAACAAATTACTGTGTAAAATTCTAAGCGTTGGCTATTAATTAAAGGATCATTTTTCTTCTTCAACAAAAAAGTCTTTAACTTTAACGGAAATAGCTTTATTTTCACGTAATCTGGCGACGACATTTATTAAAGAGTAGTATTTACAACTTCGAATGAGAGAAAAAATTGATAATTTTATTGTTATTTCTTAATTAGAATTACACCTACAAACATGGGTTAAAATTATTACAAATCTGATGATATGTTAGCCTTATCAATATAGTAATTATGATGATGTTGATGATGATGTTGATGTTGATGATGATAAAAATAATAAGATTAATACTGTTTAACACATTTATACAAACTCTTTCTGCAATAGTGTTTCGAATATTTAATTCCTTTGAAAATAGAAGAATTAGAAAACTGAAGTATCAAGCATATTTAAAACATTTTTATCTTATAGGACAGCTAAATTATTTCATTTAAAGTACCATCATCAGTTGTTGATTTAATGACTTTTAGTGAAGTAGTCATATCTTTTCTGCGACGAAATATTCCTGTGATAATAAACTTTGAAATTACAAAGGTAAATATCTATTTCCTGAAAGCTTATGCATTAATTGATTTGAAATTTGAAATGCAGATATTTACGCGTGAAAGATAATACTACCTACTAATTTAAATTAAATATTTCTAAAATAAATATCGAGAAAATAATGTTTGAATCTCTACACCCGTATGACAGTTTTAAAATGAAAAGTTAATGTATTAGTAAACTACAGCATCGTAAAAATAAAAATCTTATGTAAGTATGATATCGTTGATATGATTTAAATTCTCTAAGGAAAACTTTATCTTCGAATGTATAGTTAAACCTGAATATTTTTGAAATAAAATTTTAGTATATTTTAGCATTGGAAAAGACAGAACATAGAAATGGCATAAAGTAACAGAATATGGAAAAATTCATAAAGGAAGAAGATAATTAAAAAAAAAAAAAATTTATTGTAAAAATATAATTAATACAAATTGCAGCAATTTACTCTCCTATTTTATCACAGGGTTTTACGGTAAGCCGATATTATATTTGCCTTATTAAATTCGAAAAAAAAAAAACTTAATATAAAGCAAAGCTTTTTATATTTACTTGATTTTTGACAATTTAATGAGTTGAATTAAAAAATATACATATTGGTTATTAAATTAAAAACACGCATAAAGATTAATTAAATTAAATTAATAGAGTTTTATTTTAAAATATTCACATTAAATTACTTAAATGGAAATTTCTAAAAACGGATTGAGATGTATATATATATTTTTTTTCTGTTGCGTGTAAACTATTATTAAAAAGAGATCATTTTAAGTCATAATTAATTAAATTTTAAACTATTTTAGATAGAATTTCATAAAATATCCGTAGTATAAAAAACTTACATGTTTCAGTTGTGACTCGAAAAACGAAAGTGTAATAAGCTTTACATAAAAAAAAGGTACGGTAAGGATTAAAAATTTGTTTCATCGAATCTTCTACTAATATAAAATCTTTTTGTAAAAGAATAGAACCGACTCCAAAAAGCAACTACTATCCAAACAACTAAAAAAAAAAAAAAAAAAAAAAAAAGGGTTATGAAATGAAACTGCAAATTGCGCCAAAAAGTATAAAATAATTTCCTTCGCCAAACAACCTATAGCACTACAATTAATCATAACTTTTGAAGTCGGCACAAAATTAAATAAAATTTAATTAGATTTAAAGGTTTGTTTTTAGATGGGTAGTAGGAAATGCTGTTGTCTCGAATGATCCATTTTCATGTTTTTTCATTATTTTATCACTATATACAATTGATCCATTATTAGCATCTACATAGAACAGTGAACATTCTTGACATTGCGGTATTTATGTTTCTACGAAGTTAGAGTTTCCTTTGCAAATTTGGTATAACTTTGATAACTATCATCCTTGGCGGCTTTTGGATTTGGCGATCAAAGCGTAATGCAGAAATATACACGTAAGATGTATATTTTCATAATATATATTGTACGATGTATTGCTTCATAATCTTGATTACTCTCTTAATATACCTTATCAAAACAATCATGATATCCCAAAGAAATTAAATATGTTTGCCAGATAATTTTGCAATTTTTCTTTCACCAAGGACATCAGACAACAGCATCTTCGCCAACTTTTGCTGCTTACGAAATCTTATTTGTTTTCTTGAATAAAAATTGTTTTCGGCTGCGTTTTGCAGGTGACAATGTGTGATGTGTATATTGAATATGATTTGATTTTTGTATTGAATAAATTTATAAATTTTTATTTAATTTTGCGCTGACTTCAAAAGTTATGATAAATTGTAGTGTTGCAGGTTGTTTGGCGAAGGAAATTATTTTATACTTTTTGGCGCAATTTTCAGTTTCATTTCACATCCATTTTTTTTTTTTTTTTTTTTTTTTTTTTAGAATATTTTTAACCTTGTATGTGTGTGTGTACTATTTAAGTCACCTGTAAGGGAATGAAGGACACCCCCCCTTCCCTGTTCATCAGTACATGCCAATGATAAACATGGACACAGGAGGGGGTCTTAGGGCAAACGACCTGTCCCTTCGAAAAAAGGGTGAGGGGAAACGACTCATTTTTCTGTCAAGATATCATACGTCGGGGGAATCGACCTCCACCCCCATGACACGGGGTACTATAGACAACACGTCAAATTTAAAAAGCATACTAATGTAGTGTTATATATATATATATATATATATATATATATATGTTTGTTTATTTATGTTTTCGATTCATACAAATAATATAAATTAATTAACATTAAAATTAGAAAATGATACACCAGACGATTTTTGTGTCACTGAAAGTCTGCTGTTTTCTCGTGAAGTTGTAGTGTCTGGAAAACTCATCATTTCAATAGCTTGAAAATTTACAAGAGGTATATCAACACTCTCAGGAAAAAATGTAGAGATCTTGATTAAGTTTTCATTGCATGAATCTCTCCAAAACAGATTCTGTATCTTTTATTTCTGTGATTAAACCAACAAAATGTAAAACCGTCTTTTTCGTCAAATTTATTTGTTTTTTTATTTTTTAATTGCATTATTTAATTCGGTTTGTTTTAGCTGTATGATATTAATAAAAATATAAGAATACAAAAGTAACTGAATGTTTATTAAAAATAAATAAGAAGAAATCTGAAAGTAAATTGCTTTCTTATTAATCTTTTAAGGCATAATAGATCTAATTAAGGTTAACTTTGCAATTTTTAAGCATAATTTATAGTTAACACTTCAAATATGTAGATATCGTAAATCAGTTTATTATGACAGAGAACTGAGGTAAACGGACCATGGTCCATTTTACCTTAGTTTTTAGTGGTCCACTGTACCCCGTGTGGACCTCTGATAGCAAATGTAATAAATAAATAAATAAATAAATAAATAAATAATAATAATAATAATAATAATAAAATAAAATAACAAACCATTTTTAAAATTATTTTAGTCAGGTTAAATATCATAATAGATGACCTCACCTCTCTTTTATATTATATAATATCTTTCAGAGCACAATTCTTGGATGAAGAAAAGAAAAAATCTTTAGCAGAAAATATTTACTTTTGGCTACTACAAACCAACTTTCTAGAATACAATAGGTAAATTGTTAGGTAGACATGAAGTTGCTGGCTAAGTTTCATCACTGTAGTGCTGCTATATATGTACCAAAATACGAACCATAAAAAGTAAATAAATAAATGCAATTATAGGAAGTGGTCCACTCTACCCCAGTCTCCCCTACGAAGATTAAATTTTTGTTTGTTTTAAAACATTTTTGTAATCTTATGAAGTGAATAAAATATGTGAAAGGAATTTTTTTAACAGACTACATAATAGTTTTCAAACGACTAATTAATATATATATATAAATTGTAGGAGGAGAGAAAATTTGAAAGAATTTTTTCTTTCTTAAAAGCAATTTAAAATTACGCAAAAAAAAAAAAATCGAATTAGCAGTAATTTAAATGAAAACATCCAAATTATTTTATTTAAATAGATAAATACACGAAATGACATTTTTATTTAGAGGTATGAATATGACACAAATCGTTGATAAATGCAATTGTTATCTCGGACGTGGGAAATTACGGTTTCTGTGGCCTCTGTTGGCAGATTTCCGGCGGATTTGGATATAGCATACCTATAGTCTGGATCGTTTGATTAATTCTTCTTTTTATTCAATATTTTCAGCATTTATTTTTCATTTTTCATCAAAATCTTTTACGTAAAATCGTTGCATTGTGGGATATAAAAATTTACTTATAAAGCAAATTAAGCCATAACTAAACAAGTTGGAAAGTGGAGTTGGAACTGTACAAACGGCCTTCATTTCTGGAGGAACCAGTCGGTGGGGTCATGACCCATGTCTGCTTATGCTTGATTTCCTTCGTTCCCATCTTTCTCCGTGGCCATAGATTTTTTGCTCATATGATCTGTTAACCTACGTCTAATATTTGACCATGAACCCCAGTTTTTACACATTCAGTTCGATAACATCTTTCTCCACGTGTTTCTGGTGGTGCTACTAGTTTTTACGTCTGGGTTGCGTAACCATGATATTTTTGCAGATTTTTGAATAATTCAATGCCTCTCATTAATCTTACAGTTTTCCAGTATTTGTGTTTTAGTATTAGTTAAAATTCCACCCCCTTCCGTTACCTGCCTGCTTCCCGCGTTTTTTTTTTTTTTTTTTACTCGATGAATTAGTTTTAAGAATATTTCCAAAAACAGGTTATACTTTTTATGATTAGTTTAAAAAGAAAAGTAAAAATCTGCATAAACTGAGTTCGAGTAGCAGCAAGTCTAGAGTATATTTTTTAGCTTCAACTTTGAAAAATTTTTAGACAAAATATTTTTTGTTTTTATTTTGGTATGTTTTATTCAATTTTTTCTAAATATAAAATTTTCTCTATGACAATTTCAGGAAAACATGCAATAATCAATGTATAATGTTTTTAGTGTTTAATGTGTTTTTAATGTAATTTTTTGTTTAATGTGCGAAAATCCTTCGTAGTTTATCACTCACTTCTGGGGAGAAAACTTTTGTGTCATTATTAGAATAGCTGTCTTGTGTTACTTCTAATACAGAAGTATTCTTAAAAGTATTATATTAAACCATCTTTAGGCATGGAAAATTCCCCTGTCACTCGTCAAATGGCGACTAAACAATTTAAGATGACAACTTAAAATAATCTGGTATCATATATTTTTCTATTAGTTTTATTGTTACTGATCGTTACTAATTTTACACCAATTAACCTTAATACCGGTAAAATGATTTATTATTTAAATATTTCCTTTTGTAACCCTGATTCATTAACCTTTGGTCCAGCTGTCTAATGTTGCACATATGGTTGATCATAATATATATATTTTTATAAAACATGGTTAAGGTAACTAACATTACTATTATTATTATCACTGTTAGATTATTATTTTTAGCTTATCAAAATTCCAAATATATTATATCTATATCTATTTGTTTACTTATTTATCTTTTATTAACTATTATGTCAAATTTTCTATAAATAAGTTTGATCTAAAGAAGTATTAGATACGCAATGTATCTTTCATTAAATCAAAAGATTAACACTAGTTCATTTATTTATTTAAATTAACATTTCACATTTCGTTACACTAACACTTATTTGATTACATAAAAGATAATCTGCTAGAAAATTTTAACAAAACTCAATTAAATACAATAAATTTTACAAGACAGAGTAGTTATCTTGATATATAAATATTCTCGTGATAATATATTTGACTGAATCATTCATTGCATTAAATTATAAATGAGGGTGTAATTTTTACCTGAGAAACACACAATCAGTTGACACATCCAAAGACCCTGAACTATTTTTTTTTATTGTATCTCTGCAGATTAAACAATCCCCCAGGAAATATTGTGGATACATATTATTTCTATAACTCTATCGACTATAACTCTATAACTATAACTCTATCGAAGGGCTAACAACAAAAGCATTTTTCGAGACCAAATCTTCTATATCACGCGTCATTCTTTCTTTTTTTCTTTTTTTATTTTAGCTATTTCGTTTGGCATCGGCCTGACGAATCATTAAACATGGCGTTGAAAGTAGTGCATTAGGAGCGAAAAAAGACCGACAAGGAGAAATTCACCAGTATGCTTTTCATTGGGGATTTAGAAGTAGAGATGGGATAAACTGTTACTTTTCAATAATAGGTTACATCGTTCCATACTACCTTTGAAAATACACTGTAAAAAAATAACTATTACCAGCTGCAAGAAACTCTCTGTGATTGGAGAAAATAATTATTTTCTCCAATCACAGAGAGTATCTTGCAGCTGGTAATAGTTATTTTTTTACAATGTAGGTTCTTGTAACATACACTGTAAAAAAAAAAAAAAAAAAAAAAAAACTATTACCAGCTGCAAGAAACACTGTAAAACAATAACTATTACCAGCTGCAAGAAACTCTCTGATTGGAGAAAGTAATTATTTTCTCCAATAACAGAGAGTTTTTTGCAGCTGGTAATAGTTATTTTTTTACAGTGAACTCTCTGTGATTGGAGAAAATAATTATTTTCTCCAATCACAGAGAGTTTCTTGCAGCTGGTAATAGTTAATTTTTTACAGTGTATTATTTTTATAACCTATTACTCTTTAGTTTATATATGGCTAATGTCTTTCTTATCATTTCGGGATGTACAATATATACATGTGTCCTGCATAGTGAATGCGATTCATGTTTTTGAGTCCCAATGCTTTCGAAGAGTAATCTTCATTTTATTTAACAATAAAATTTCTGCAATTAAAAAAAAAAAAAGTTGATATGAATTACTGGTAGTGTCGAAGTTTTACACAAACGTTCGTTCCAATCGTGTAAGCATAAGATTCTGTTAAATCAATTCATTTAAACACGAAAACAGAATATTTCATATAATATCAAGTAACACGTGCACGAGTGTCGTTTTCTGTAAAAAAGAATCCTCATATTATAAGCCATATAATTAAGAAATAATTAAATGATAACAAATAAATAAAAAAAAAAAACATTTTTAAGACATCCTAAATTTTAAACTACTGACTAATTGTCTCTTTTGATTTTCCAAAGAACTTGAACGTTCCAAATTGACGAGAAAAGTAATATTTTTCAATCATACTTAGCAAACAGTCACTTTGAATATGTTTTCTAAAATTAGAAACACTTTTTTTAAACTTTAAATTTTGCTTACAAAAACTGCATAAAATGATTTATTTTCTCACATACTTAATTTTAATATAGGACCGTAATTAATTATCCTTAATACCTTAACACTTTTACTCATTTTAAATCATTAAAAATAGTCTCGAGAAAAAAATCAGATAAATATATATATAAATAAATATTCAATTTTCTTATCAAATTATTCTTGATTAAACTCAAATAATATTGTTGAGAAAACCACAATAAATAAATGCTCACCAACACTTAAGTATGCCGCATGTCATTACGCATTTTCAACTCAGCAGATAATAAGCAATTTTAAATATAAACAAACACTCTTCATTCTTCCTCTTTTCCTCTCCACACATAATTTTTAAATGCCTTCCATCGTCTCTCCAAAGCTAACTTACCAATATGCGCGTGAACTTAGCGCATGTATTCCGATTCCCTTATTTCCATTTCCCATCCCCGTGATACAATAATCAACATCAAATAATCGCCTCTAACCTATCTCATAATGGCTGTTTAACTTCATGATAATATTATTTCGTTAAACTGTAGTATTAAGTGTTTTCGGCATTACATATCATGGGCATAGCCTATACTAATATTTAAATTAAAGTAAGATACTATAACATTCATTCTAGAACAATACTTTTAAATAAAATACTAGAAAGATGTAAAATAATCAAAGCTATCACCTATTTCAAAAAAAATATTTGACTAATATGTAATGTACGAAGTTAATTTCACAGGCAGACTCTACTGATATTTAAACTAAATCAATACACCTTAAAAATAGGTTTAGAATAACATTTACAACAAAATATTTGAACGATGTTAAATAATCAAAGAAATTACTTATTTCAAAAAATTACTGTGTGGTCTGAAAAACCATGATAGAAAGTAAGCAATCGTTGTGGAAAAAATAAAATATGCAAGAACAGGAAACCTATGTTATTGAATAAAGATATGAATGACATTTAATATACAAGGTGCTCGAAATGTCTACCGTCCCCGACTATAGTGTTATAAAGCCAGTTCCGAAACTCTGTCATAAAGCTCTGGAGTGTGTCGGATCAAGAGCATCAATCTCGATTCTGATGGTCGATTTCAGGTCCTCAAGTGAATCAGGGGGATTTCTATAGATTCTGTCCTTGGTGTAAACCCATAACAAGAAGTCGCACGGATTTAGGTCCGGACTGTATGGGGACCCCTCTATCCCGTACCCCATGAATTTTTCTTCATCCAAAGCAATCAGATGCTCACTAAACGTCGTTTTAAGCCACAGGAAGACATCGGCAGTTCTATGGGGAGGAGCCCCATCTTGCATGAACCAGTACTGGCGTGTCATGTTGAGACAGCCCGCTTCAGGGCCAAAGTGATGCTCTAGAAAATCTCGATGCTTCACTTCCGTGACCATACCGTCAATGAATATTGGACCACTCATCCGCTTCGACGATATGGCACACCACACCGTGACCCATTGTGGATACAGTCGTGAGACGACACTGAGATGAGGTTTTTCCGTACCTCAATGGCGCCTCAAAAAATATTCTTACGATAAATAATCGTTTTTCCAATGTCAGTGATTCCATATTGGTTATTCATTATTTCCGGTAATCAAGCATTCAACTTAAATGTCAATATATGTGCTATTACAATATGGAAGAATTATACTTATATCAATACATTTGAAATCAGGAACTTAAAATACTTTCTATCATGTTTTTCGGACCACCCTGTATTTGACTGATATGGAACCAAAGAAATGATTAAATATTATTTATTTAAGTTGTTACATGACAGCTGGAGAGAGTATTTCACTGTTTCGTTTATTTCTTGTTAAAGAATAACTTTCACTCCAACAAATAATATAATTTCTGTCTGGATTTTATTGGCTCATTGCCAGAGATATGACTCTCTCTCTCTCTCTCTCTCTCTCTCTCTCGCTCTCTCTCTCTTTCTCGTTCAGAGAGATCAGATGAAAATGTTATTTATTTAATATGTCTTTTCAATAATATATTACAAAGTGAATAGGTTCTTATGCAATAAAAGTATCATTTATTATATTACATGAAATAATGCCCATCTCTATTTAGAAGTCAATTTTTTAAGTTTTCATAATTAAAGTTTTAAAAATTTACTGTTTTTTTTCTTCGTATTAGAATATTTATTTTTATAGCATACACAAAACATTTATGTTGTTTTTAAAAGAAGGTTGATCTAATTTCCACTCTAACCATTATTTCACATTTCTCTTTCGACTAATATATATATTTTTTCATGTTACTTTTTTTCTCTTTATTGAATTATTAATAACATTTTTCATTTTCTTTTTCTAAAAATAAAATAAAATAAATAAATAAATAGATTATATGATGTTTAATCTTTCAATTATTAAAATTATAAATGCATAATTTTATCATTTTATTATTTTAAACTATGTATAAACACATATATATATAATTTACTACTATTATAAAAAAGTATTAGACCAATTCTGAAATTAATTTTTTTAAATTATGTTATAATATAAAGAAAATATAGAAAGTATGTAAAGGAAAATTGACAGACACAATAATAACTTAAAAAATTCTTCTATCTTATACATGAGCTTTAAATAAAAAGCACCACATACGTATTGTATCTCAGTTTATTAAAGAAACACGTTATGAGTAGATGTTGGCATCTACGTATAATTTAACTACATAATATTTTCATTTTCAGTGTTATTCTCAATAAAATACAATTTCAAAATAATCCTTTAAAAATACGTATAAAGACAACAAATAATAATAACAGGAAGTGAAATTCATACTATTCTGATTTTTATTTTATTTTATTTTTTAAAAAAAATTCAACACAAAATTTGCACCTTTTATTATTATTATTATTTTTTTTTTTCTAAAACCATAATTAAAACAAGATAAATAATTTCATTAAATTTTCTTACACTTTATTTTGCATACGTTGAATTTCATATTATAAGCATATTATATATAAATTATTATAATATAACATATTTTGAAAGATTAATAACATTATATACATATTTCATGTTCAGAAACCAAGAAGCGTGATAATAATCATTAAGAATTATAAAATTACCACAATTATCTGAAGATAAATGTATAAACTGCTTTTTCAGGAATGTACAGATTAATTGTTATCATTCTGATTCATTCAAGTTTATTTATTTATTAGAAAATATTTTATGCATTGTAATTGTTGAATAGATATAATATTTATCACTAAAGCCAAAAATAATCAGAAAATTCATGGAATATTGATAAATATTTCTTCAAACGTATTTAAGAAATAATAATAATAATAATAATAATAATAATAATTACACTTATTAATCTGGTAAAATGCTGAATAAAGATTTAACGATATTTAATGTACATTAATACAGCAATTTTTGTTGTTTAATTTTTAACTTTTTTTTTTTTTTTTTTTTTTTTTTTTTTCGGAAAAGAATTTATTGATGCAAAGAAAAACATATTAGACTATCTGATTTACTGAAACTAATATTTAAATTAAAAAAATCGAAATAAAATATTTAAAATGGGAAATGTATTTTTTTCCTTTTTCCTTTTTTTTTTCTTTTTTAACTCGCAAGTATATTTAATAATTTTAAACCTATATTAGGAGGGCAGTTTTATCTGAATTTTTTGATGATACTAGATTTATTTATTTATTTATTTATTTATTTTTATTTACGTGAAAATAATTTTTTTACGTCAAAAAAAAAAAAAAAAAAAAAAAAGCTTACAAAATTTATTTATTTTCAAACATAAAAATGTTTGAAAATAAATAAATGTTGTAAGCATTTTTTTTTTTTTCTTGACAGCAACTTAAAATTACAGTTCAAAGAATAATGCCGGGAAAAATGGCGGGGGGGGGGGGGGGAGGAGGCATAAAACACAGTTTTTTACTTTCTCTTACCCATAAGGTAGAGAAAGTATTGTTTTTGGGTCAAATTTTCGAACGCGAGATTTTGTTATATTTACACGTTTTGAGGTCCCCTGAATACGAAAATGATGTTTTTAGCAAATGGTCTGTGTGTCTGTCTGTGTGTCTGTCTGTATATCTGTGTGTCTGTCTGTGTGTCTGTCTGTTATCAGCATATCTCAAAAACAAATTATGGCAGAAAGTTCAAACTTGGTATTCTAAATGTGTATCATATAGGGATGCTACAGTAAGCTTTTCGTTAAGATCAAGCAAATGGTTCTTGTACAGGGACAATCAAGAGAACTCTAATACATTACGTCTATGGGGGAAATTGCAGGAAAGTAGAGTTTAACGTTTATAGACTGAACTAAACCAAATGAAACGAATATATATTTTTTGTAATAGAGATAGTTAACTCGGAAAAATTTTTTGTGTATGTAGGAGCCTCGCCTCCCCCTTGGGGGGGGGAGTCCCCCCTCGAGGGGAGTAAATTTTCATGATGGGTATCTTTCAAAAGAGCTCACCAATACCTTTAAAACGAATGGTTGAACCATCGATCTGCGATAATTTAAAACAAAGTTATCCATTTTTTTTTACTTTTAGCGAAAAACAAAAACAAAAACAAAAAAAAAAAAAACTTAGAAAAAAAAATCTTTTTTTTTTTTTTTTTTCCCTTCTTTTTAATGATGAGAATAAAATGGACTTTTTTTTTGGATATTTGGTGTTATACCACTTCTCTAATATGGAAATCGTCTGCATTATCATAAGAGATATATTTTTTTAAATAATAATTTTAATAAATTATTTTTTAAAAACAGAATTATTTTTTAATAACCGAATTAAATTCTATGTAAATGTAGGTGCATTAATGAAACGGGGGGTTGAGGGGGGCGGTAGTCCCCCTCACACAGAACTAATCATCATATAAAACTCTTCAGAAGCCTAATATGAATTGTTTAACGCAGGTTTACATAACAGTACTCGTTATCTTACCTTTTAATCTGCAACCTGTATTTATAGTGTTAAATTTCAGGGTAAGAGAAAGTCGTGTGAGTGACACACCAGATTATTTCTTAATATAATAGAAATTTCATAAGTTTAAAGCAGTGGCGGATCCAGAACTTGACTTCTGAGGGGGGCTAAGATTTTTCAAAGTGTTATTCTAGACCGATAAAAAATTTACAATTGCCATATTCAATAGTGAAGGTCAGGGTTTTGGGGGGAGCTTCAGCCCCCCAGCCCCCCCCCCCCTTAAATCCGCCACTGGTTTAAAGGTATGTTGCAAAACTTCACGTATCCATTTATCTCTCTCTCACTCTTTCTCTTTCTCTCTCTCTTTTTTCCTTTGAGAACTTTATGTGCCAAATTTTCCCCTATAAGTCTCAAACAGGCAGTCAATACTATGTTTTCTTTCATTAGTATTATAGATTACCTAATAAAACATTAATTTTGGAGATGCTTTTAATTCATGCAAGTATTTGGAAGGTGTGGTTTATTTAATCCATACATGCAATGAGATAACTAAAAAATAAATAAATAAATAAAAATAAAGTTTGTTGAAAGATTTAATGCACTCGAATTCTTTATTTTAATTTTTAATTATCATAATCTTCATTAAAATAAATTGTTGTGGTGCTCACTATAGCAACAATTTGTTATTCATAACTATAAGGAATACATTTTACTGTCGTGTGCTTATAATCTTCCATCCTTCTAGTAATAAGTAATGCATAAAGCATATGACCACATTAAAGGATTTTTTTAAAAAAAAAAAAAAAAGAAAAAAAAAAGAATAACAACAATAATTATAATAATAACAACAACAAAAACAAATAGCAGCTATCCGTTCTTCGCACAAGGTAAAAAAATTGTAAAGAAAGCCAATTAATTTGACCCGTATGAGAGAGATAAATCAATAAATGAATGATTCTGTGTTATTTAGAATTTAATTATATATAGATATAGATAGATAGATAATAACAACAATATAATTTTCACTTTAATACTAAATTAATTGCAAAATAAAATATGTTTCCTCTTTGCATTCTAGATATTTTAATTATAAATTTATATAGTACCTTACAACAACAATATTAATAAAAAAAATAACAGTTTTACCTGTTCTTCGCACTTGGAAAAAAATAAAGAAAAATTGTGACCCAAAGCCAATCAATGTTTTCTGTATGATAGATAAATCAATGAATGAATGACTGTGGTATTTCGAGTTTATATAGATAGATCGATTGATAGATGGTATCAGTGATTTTTCACTTTGAACCTAAATAAAACGCGAAATAAAACGTGTGTCCCATTTGTATTTGAAATTGTTGAATTATAAATTTAAATAGTACATAACATAATAATTTTAACAATAAAACTAGCAGTTCTACCCGTTCTTTGCACAGTGTACAAATAAAATAAAATAAAATAAAATAAAAAGTGAGCAAAGCTAAATAATTTTGCTGGTATGATGGATGAATCAATAAATACTGGATACATTTGTGGTGTTTCGTGTTTTATATATGCAGATTGTTAGCAAAAACAATAAATTTTCACTTATATTAATCTCGAGATAAAGTATGCTTCACCTTTATATTTCGCATATTTAAATTATAAATTTACATAGTGCATGCAATATATATATATATATATATATGTGTGTGTGTGTGTGTATATATGTATATACACTACTAGCCATTAATATTGCTACACCAAATAAAGAATGATAATAACGGAATGAAATTTATTGGACACATACATTATAGTAGGAAGAACAATTGATTAAAATTTCAGGAAATTTGGAGTAATATGTACTGAGAAAACAGTACATAAAGCAGCGACCTCTGTGAACAATAACAGCACATATCTGCCTAGGCATTGAATCGAACAGCGATTGGATGACATGTACGGGTAGAGCACTTCATGAAGCTTCAACACGATGCCACAATTCATCAATCGAAGTTACTGGTGAGTGGTGGGGGGGCAGTCGCTGTTCAACGACTGAACAGTCATTTTCATTGGTGCGAGATCAGGAGAACGCGCTGGCCAGAGCAACAGTCGAACACATTCTGTATCAAAGAAGGTCCGGACAATACAAACAACTTGCGGTCGTGCATTATCTTGCTTAAATTTTGCGCTACGGAGGCCTCGAATACAGGGAAGAGGGGCGGGCCTTAATTCAACAGAAATTTAATGGCCGATGTTCAGAGTACCAGGAATACGATCAAGAAGTAATCGAGACGTGTATCCAATGGGAAGCCATAACATCATTGCAAATGATGGACAGTATGATGATGTCGAATCCCAGCTGGTAATGTGCATTATTCATAATGCTGTTAAATACGGATAAGGCAATCTTGATGCTGTAAACAGGATTATGATTTGTTTGAAAAGTGACTTCACGCCATTCCTGCGTCCAGGTTCATCGTTGATCACACATTAATGGCGCCCATATCAGTGATGCAGTTTTGAGGGTAATCAGAATTTTGGAAGCCGCATACTGAGTCACCACCTGGATTGATGGTATGTGGTACTGTCCAACATCGCTTTCTGTGGAATATTGGCACGCAGCCAAAAAAGACGAGTCTAAATGGAGCGATCTAGTAGGGAGGAGGAACTAATAGCGGAGGGGTTTTTCTTGACGCGTTTTTCGTTCTCCTTCATTTCCACGTGATAGTGACTGCGCTTCATACTCTTTCTTTTTAAAGTATTATTTTCGTTCTAGAATTTGTGAATTCGACTTGCGTTTGAAAAAAATTGTTTTTAAATTAGATAGAATGGCTGGAACATCTAAGTCTAAAGGATTTCGAAGTAATTCGAAAGAAATTATTTATAATGTTATTAAAGTGTGTGATGAAGAAGCACGTTTAGGGAGAGTAAAAATTCCTATAACCCAGTCTTCGAAACGCGCGAGCATGCTTACAGGAATTTCTTTATCAAGTGTGTATAACATTAGAAAACAAGCAAACGATGAGGAAAATCCTGAATTCTGCTCTCCACAAAAAAAGCAGAAAAGAGAATCTACATCTCATTTGAAAATCGATTCCTTTGATATTGATGTGATAAGAAGAACAGTGCGGGATTTTTATATAACAGAGAAAAAAGTTCCAACAATATCGAAACTGCTTCCCGTGATCAAAGAAAAAATAAATTTTGCTTGGGGAAGAGAAACTTTGAGAAAAATTCTCCACGAGATCGGATTTAGTTGGAAGAAAACTCAGAATAAAAGAAAAATTCTTATGGAAAGATCCGACATAGTTTTATTAAGAACAAAATTCTTAAGGAGCATCAAGCAATATAGAGATGAGAAAAGGCCTATCGTTTACATAGATGAGACATGGGTGGACAGCAATCTCACATTTGGAAAATGTTGGCAGTCTTCCGAAATTTTTGGAGTTGTAGAAACAGGAAATGCATCTCGCCGTGTTATTGTTTTATGTGCAGGTGGAGAAATGGGTTTTTTACCCAATACCAATTTAATTTATAAAGCGAATGCTTCAACGGGAGATTATCACGGGCAAATGAATTCTGCGATTTTTGAGAAATGGGCCCGAGAGAAATTAATCCCAAATCTCCCTCCTAAATCAGTTCTAATCATTGATAATGCTCCTTATCACTCTATACAATTGAACAAGCCTCCCAATTCATCCCAGAGGAAAGAAGAGATAATGGATTGGCTTGCAAAAAATAATATTTCTTTTTGTTCTTCTAGCAGAAAAATCGAACTACTAGATATTGTAAAACGAAACTCACCAGCAGTTAAAACATATAAATTTGATTCTTTGATGGAAGAGCATGGACATTCGGTTTTGCGCCTCCCACCATATCATTGTGATTTGAATGCTATTGAATATGCATGGGCCGAGTTAAAAAATTATGTGCGAAATCACAATGCTACTGGAGATCTAGCGATGTCCAATTTATTAAAAATTTCCGAAGAAGCCATCAGCAGTATATCAGAAAAGAACTGGCAAAATTACTGCAAACACGTACTTAATTTAGAAAAAGAATATTGGGATAAAGACGGAATTATCGAAGAATTATGTGATCCTATTTGTTTCTCTGTTAATTCCGATACAGAAACGGAAAGTGACTCGGAATATTCCTCTAATGAATAATTAACATATAAATAAGAATAAAAGATGTAAGTTGTTACATTAATTTTCAAATTAAATTTGTATTTATTTATTTTCCAAATTCTAATATATGTTTTTCTATACAAGGAATATAAATATTTCCGTGTCATTTCTTTTTCTTTTTTTTATTCACATCATATTTTTATTTATATATTTTGAAATCTTTACTTTTCATTTGTTCATTAATTTAGTTGCTTTTAATTGTTACAAATTGAAAATGTATTTATTTATTTTAATGATTAAACGCATTTATTTTTTAATTGCGTAAAATCAAAAGATTCCAAATTATACTAGGAAATGTTTTTATACTTTTTAATTTAAATTATCTCAGATTAGAATGGAGAGAGACAGAATTTACATATTTTGATGATTCATATGTATGTGTTTCTTAATTTAATTGCATATGTATATTACAAACTGAATATGATTGATTCATGTTTTTTATATGAATAAAATATATATACTTAATCTTTCATTAAAATAATTAAACGAATATTAAATTTTTTTTAATAAAATAAATATTTAATTATTTTTAAAAAATGCACAAAATCAAAAGAATAATAAATTTTTGAAAACTAATTATATCGAAAATGAACAAATTATTCTTGAATATCTGCATCTGAATGATTCAGTGGCAAGCATCAGCTTGAACCCCTTCCAACAAATCGACTCGTCGGTTTCCGCCTGTAAACCGGAAGTTTACCTTTCCACCTAATCGGTGGTTAGACAGTACCATTGGATACACGTCCCGATCACCTCTTGTTTTCATTCCCGCCACTCTGACTACCATCCATTACATTTCTGATGAGTTAAGGCCCATCGCTCTGCCCTATATTCAAAGCCTCCGAAGCGCAACATTTAAGCAGGGCAATGCACGATCGTAAGTTGTCCATATTGTCTGTACCTTCATTAATGCCGTATGTGTTCGACTGTTGCTCTGTCCAGCGCGTTCTCCTGATCTCGCACCAATGAAAATGACTGTTTAACCGTTGAAAAGCGACTGGCCCCCCACCACTCACCAGTAACTTCGATCGATGAATTGGGTCATCGTATTGAAGCTTCATGAAGTGCTCTACCCGTACATGTCATCCAATCACTGTTCGATTCAACACCTAGGCAGATAAGTGCTGTTATTGCTCACAGAGGTCGCTGCTTTATGTACTGTTTTCTCAGTACATATTACTCCAAATTTTCTGAAATTTTAATCAATTGTTCTTCCTACTATAATGTATGTGTCCAACAAATTTCATTCCGTTATTATCATTCCTTATTGGTGTAGCAATTTTAATGGCCAGTAGTGTATAATTCTAACCACTTTACCGCCGATGAGGGATATATTTGATCACTGAGTTGTTCTTTTTCCACAATACATTTATAATTAAAATTTTTATAATTATAGAATTTTAGCTTGTTTTTCAAGTTTCACGTTAAATAATAGTCATAAGGATTATAACCATATGCACAGTTACATTTTTAACCTAAAACTGAAATGAGTATTATTTTAGTATACTGAAAGTATTGTACAGTAAAAACAACATTAGAATTTTTTCCTTTACAAAGGCGGTCAGATGGTAATGAAAACTGACACATGCATGTTATATATTTAATTTGATAATCCGACATAAAATATTGCTCTCTAGTGAAGATGCATTTATAACTCCTTTTTCAAAACTGCAATTCTGTGATAAAATGGCTCATTATAAAAGAAAATCCTTAATTTAAGTGAAATTAGTTTAAATTTGAATGGCTAATTTTCCATTTAAGGTAGATATTAAATTAATATATATATATATATATTAAAGAAATCAATCATAACATTAAAATTCATATTGTTTTTAATAAATTTAGGATTTTTTTTTAAAATAAAATTTTAGGATAAATATTGAAATTTTGAAAAGCGAATTTTTTTCCTGTATATAAATAATTATTTTTCACGATCTAACGGCGATAGAAAGTAAAATTGCAAAATTCATTTTTCATGTGTTTTATAAAAATTTTGATGATTAAATATTGCTATTATTTAATTTTTGAAGGATTTCTAATTTGCACTTTTTATTAGCAGCGCTTTGTTTTGGAATAGATATTTTATCTTTGCGTTTCATTGAATAATCTGTTAAATATATAGTAGTAGAAATCCATACAAATTTTTTAATTACTGATTCCATGCTGTGCAAATCACAACTATTTAATTTAGAAAAATCGTGCTGTTCATTTAAATTATTTATTGTTATTGGTGATATCAATGCGCGCTGGTTTATTTTATTTAGGAAGTGTTTTTCATTTTCTGTTGATATTAGTTTTTTTACATAACAATAATGCACTATAATTATTACTTCAAGTATAGGATATTTTAAAACTCCCCGATCTAAATTTAAAAGTAACTTATAATTTTCTTCATCATAAGACGAGCCTTTATTTATGGTAAGTTCTTGTAAGCATGTTTCGCATTTAAAATTGCTTGCATGTACAGTCGGTAACAAAAGTGTCCGAACACTAGCAAAAATTCCTGTGTAAAAAAAGTACACTTCATATGGTTTTGTTAAATAAGTCCTTATCGAATCATGTTCTTAGACTGACTAAGAACAGGATTCGACAAGGATTTATTTAACAAAACCGTATGAAGTGTACTTTTTTTGCATAGGAATTTTTGCTAGTGTTCGGACACTTTTGTTACCGACTGTACCATATACGCAGTTACCTGCTAACAGAGTATAAACAGGCACAATATCTATATCGGTTGTTAAATCATCTGAATCAACGGTGATACGAAATTTTCTTATTCGGTTGTATTTTCTGGAGCATGCCATGAGTTCGGAAGATCAAATTTTTTAATTTCTATTCTTCCAAATTGACTCGATTTTAGTTTTAATGAATTTAGAAATCATAGTTTCGTTTCGCATTCAAACACCTGTCACAAAGAAACATTATACTGAGATCCTGCTAACCTCCTATATTTTCCAAAGCGCTCTTCCAACGCGTCTGTTTGAATTTTACCGCAGAGAAAATAATCAAATTTTGAATCATCAATGCAATACCGAGCCATTTCAACAAGCGCATAGGAAGAATGCTTAAGAGCTAAATGTGTTTTTTTGTCAAAGTTCCAGTCCGCAATTTACACTTTTCCCAGTTTTCTAGCCAAATGTACGTATCATTTAAGAAGTGAGTACATTTATCATCAGACTTTAAAGTTAATGGACTCATATATTCATTTCTCTTACACAGCCCTTTTTTAAGATGTTTAACAATAACACTATTCCACCAACGAATTATCAAGTTAATGAAATTTGATGTGTCTTCATAGAATTTTAAATTGTGTGTTGCTCCTAATTCTATCTAGGCATTAGAAACAAATTCGTTGAAAATCTGTAAAACCAATTTCACATTTTGCCGTTCTAGACTGGATGGATTTATAGATTTAAATGTTAAAGATCTATTATAAGATATAAAATTGGATTTTTCTAACTCATATATTTATTTTAAATTGTTGAAGGAGGCTGTTTTAATTGTACTATCAAAGGGTTGATCAAAATCGGGATAATACATACAACGATCAGCGTTTCGTTGATTTATCCAATTATTACGTATACATTTAAGGATATGAACGGTATCTATTACAAAAAATAACGGTCTATATTTTTGAAATGGGTGTAAATACATTATTTGCAATTTAGGAGGATTTGTGAAGAGAGACATGGCTGTCCGATTAATAGAATTGTTGTCAGTTACGACACAAATAATTTTAAAACCTATTTCCTCCAAACCTACAATAATTTTTTTGATGCTTTCATACAAAGTTTCGCCAGATATCGTGGATACAGGCAGAATATGAACGACATCTTTATACAGGGTGTATCGGAAATGCTTCAACAAACTCAGAGGGATGATAGTACTCATCAAGACGAACAAAAAATGCAATGGAACATGGCAAATGACATTTAATGGGTGAAAATCGAGAAAATGATCTGCAAATGGATAAACTGAGACAAGAAAGAAACACTCCAGAAAAGCAACAGAAAATCATTTATTGCACAGAATAGGTACAAAACAGCTCGTGATGTCCAGAGAAAACAAAACTTTTACAACAGTTGTTCAAAGTGTCGACCGCGGACATTAGAATACAGAGTACATCGACAGAGGAACGACTGGCGGACACGCTCGAAGATTCCGGGAGTTTCCTGGATTTCTGCTGCAGCGGTCACAATACGCGCTACTACTTCTTCCTGTGTTTCTACTGGTGTCTCATAGATGAGGGATTTCATCTGTCCCCAGATGAAGAAATCCAAAGGATTAAGGTCCGGGGAACGTGGAGGCCAAGCAACAGGGCAACCATGTCCATTCCATCTTGCTGGATAAACTTCATCATGGTGGTTATGCACGTTCAAAGAAAAATGAGGCGGATTGCCATCGTGCATGTACCAAATTCGTTGCTACACGCCGGCTTGTGAAGCAGAAAGCAAACCTGGTAGGATATTCAGCATGAAACTCAGGTAAGTTGTACCATTGAGACGGTCAGGCAGAAAGTACGGGCCTACCAAGTTATCACCGAGAATGCCGCACCAGATGTTGACACTGAACCGATGTTGCGCATTTCGTGGGACAATGGCGTGAGGATTCTTTGTAGACCAAATATGAGCATTGTGCATGTTAAACATGCCATCTCGGGTAAATGTAGCCTCATCTGTAAATAACACTTTGGAGGTAAATTGGGGATCATTCCTATTTGTATCCATTACCCAGCGTACAAATTCCAGTCGACGAGGATAAGTCCCTTTCCTCAAGTGCTTGAACCTTCTGTATGTGAAAAGGGTGCATCCGTTCATTGCGCAGAACTCTCCACACTGACATTTGTGAAACATCCAGTTCAGCTGAAACCGCTCGCGTACTGGTAGTCGGCAAGTCCGTAAACGACTGCAGCACTCGTTTTCCCACTTCTGGAGTGCGCACATGGCGGTTTCGTTCTCTATCGCGAGATCTTGCATGGAAAGACTCATCTATCAATTCTTGTGAAAGTGCTATGGTAAGGACAACGTCTCGTCGGAAATCGTTCTTGATATAATCTCTGCGATAAATGGCCTTTTCCTGCAGCTTCACCGTACACCATATGCATATCAGCCATTTCCTTATTGGAATAGGTAGCCATTCCTACTGAAAGCACAAACAACATGTTTTCCCAATGATATACTACCTATCGTCGTTCGCGGTTCATGTACTTACAATGCATGCTTGCTGCAAAATTGCGTTTATTGTTCTGTTTCTCAGAAGATGGAAAATTTGCATAAGTGGATTCCTGCTCACAGATTTGTTTGGCTTTCTTCCAAGTTTTTGTTATCTCTTTCTGACCAGGTATGCACAAAGTGAAAGGAAAACAAGCTTCGTGCTACTAGCCAGCTCTGCAGAAAAGCAGCATGCGACATTTCGATGTTTTTCTTTAGTTTTGCGATTTTCAGCCTTTAAACGTCATTTGCGACCCCATGTTCCTTTGTATTTTTTGTTCGTATTGATGAGTACTATCATCCCTCTAAGTTTGTTGAAGCATTTCAGATACACCCTGTATGTTGATCGTAAGCTCTGAATCATAAATACACGGGCACTAGAAGCAGCTTTGCTACTATCAAATATTATGCCTACTATGTTACCCATTTTATAATCAAAATATTCTTTAATATAAATTTCATCGATCATTAGTGAAACTATTTTCTCGTGATTTTCGAGTGCATTAAATTTTTCTTTAGCATAACGCAAAAAGTTTTCATCATGCTGTTCATCAAGAGGACTAAAGTTTAAATTCGAAGAGATTTCTCAGATAGTTGAAGGGTGGGGAAAAATTAAATTTCTGAATTTCTTAAGAATTTGTATGCATGAGAAGAAACAGAAAAAAATAAAGTAAATAAAACTATAAAATCTGGAGAATATCGCCTGCTATTTCTTTCCTGTGTTGTTAGTTTTGTTTGTTCCATTAAGAAATCAATGCATGTTTCTTTTTCCTCAAAATACATTTTTAAATTTTGAAGCATCTCTTGTGCTGTAATTGCAGCACATTCACCAAAGTTAATATCTTTATTATCAATAAGATATTCCATGAATTTTAATATTTTTGTCATTTCTCGAAAATCATTAATTTGTATCGGAAAAGTGCTATTTATGTAATTAGTTAAAGGAGAGGTTCCAATAAAAGCTTCCCCGTTTAAATTTTCATGCACAACAACTGAACATTTTATATGAGGTGCAACATCTGCATCAATATATAAAAATAGTGTACTAGAATTTTTTTTTTTTTTTTTTTTGGCATTCCAAATTGAAGGCATGCATTCTTTATCCAAGCAATTTAAAAAATCAGAATAATTTGAAATTAAAAACCTGTTATCTTCTTTCCCCTTTGTGCGAAGGTTTTCTTTAATTGCATCATTCAGTTGTTCATTTTCCATGCGACATCGCTTTTTATTAGGTGAATCTCTTTTAGTTTCTATTTTCAAGAAATATGCAGGGAGGCCAGGAAACCTTTTTGGAGTTGCATTGTCTTTTAATCTAAAGTGCTTGAAAGGCACTGTAATTGTGTCACCATTGGAATCCACAAAAGTCTAATTCTTTATAATATCCCGTTCATCGAAATGTAGTTCACAGACCTAAAAAATAAATACAAAATATCAAAAATTTATAAAAATGCAAGGTAAAACAAATAAATCAAAACGAATAATCTATTAATCAATATAATGTATAAAAATATTTATTTTTTTGAACACACCTAATAATGAAACGAGAATGAAATAATAATGAAACGAGAATTACATATAGCCGTTTTGTTTTTTCAGAAAGGATACAGTGCTTTCGCAGTTTTTGCTTGGAATTTTTCACGATCTTCACGTGTGTTGTAATTAAATCCTGTATTACTTCAAGAATACTCAATCAATGTTATAAAAAGTATAAGGAACATAAAAATTAATAACATTTTTACACTTTTTTGAGGGCCGAATATTTTTTCGCACTGTAATTGTGTCACCACTGGAATCCTCGAAAGTCTCATTCTTTATAATATCCTGTTCATCGAAATGTAGTTCACATACCTAAAGAACCAAAATAACAAAAATTTAATCATAAAAATGCAAGGTAAAACAAATAAATCAAACGGAATAACCTATTAAACAATATAATGTATAATTTTTTTTTTTTTTTTTTTTTTTTTTTTTTTTTGAACACACCTAATAATGAAACGAGGATGAAATAATAACAAAACGAGAATTACATACAGCCGTTCTGTTTTTTCAGAAAGGATTTTATACAGTGCTTTCGCTGTTTTTGATTGGAATTTTTCACGATCTTCATGTGTGTCGTAATTAATTCCTGCATTACTTCAAGAATACTCAATCAATGTTATAAAAAGTATAAGGAACATAAAAGTTAAATACATTTTTACACTTTTTTAACGTCCAAATATTTTTTTTTGCCTCCAAGTGCCAGTGGTACACTAAAGAATCAACTCACAAAACCTTCATTAATTATTATAGCGAGGTGATATGCATAATTTTATTGCATATATATTTAAAAAATACTGCTAACTAACTAAAAAACATGTTTCAAATGCATTTTTTTTATGTGTTTTATAATGCGGCAGATAAAAGGTTAAGGAAAATTTACTTCCTGTTAGGCTGAACTGACCAAATGTCCGCATTTTCTGGGGATAGACTTTATTTTGAAGATGTTTTTGTAAGTTTTTAAAAAAATGTAGAAAATAAGTTATTTATAATTGATATTCTATTTTCCGTCATTATTTATTAAGAAAGAAAAAATACATCCGTAATTACATAATTGTAGCAATTTTCAACGCTTCTCTCTCATAAAAGTACTCTGATCTGGTAAGCCTATGTTAGGTACGACGGGATGAGTTTTAGATTGTCGCCAATTGTTCATAGTGCAGCATTAGAGAGATGTAAAACTTACTTAACTTCAATACTTCAGTTAGGCACGTCTATCTTAAGTTTGAATAGCATTTACAGTCGGGAGCAAAATTAATCTAGCGCTAGCAATGATCCCTATGTAAAAAAAAGTATACCTAATAGTGTTTTGTTAAATAAATCCTTGTCGAATCAGGCTCTTAGCCTGACTAAGAACAGGATTCGGCAAGGATTTATTTAACAAAGCAGTATTAAGCGTACCATTTTTATATAGGAATTATTGCTAGCGCTCGAATAATTTTGTTGCCGACTGCACTTGGCTTAAATCTTTCCTGACTGCATCTCTTTCGAGTGAGCCGCAGTAGTTCAGTTCGCAGAGCATCGAGCTTGTAGTTCGAGAATTTCACATTTTTTACTGGAACAAATAAAAGACTGTCGTGTAGGTTAATGGTAGTGGGCACGTACAATCAAACCATCATGGGTTACATACCCTCTATATTCCATAAAAATAATACATTTTGGGGACACCGAAGTGGATGTGTCACCCTTAACCGCGGAGATCAAAATTTGCCAATTGTGTCTCTGGATAACTCCTAAGGGTAAATCCTTGACAGTCGTCAATTTCCTATTACGTAGCTCCAGTATAACGGGGAAGTTATTCAACATCAACGTTCACTGAGCTGAGAGAAAGCCATTTTATGTTCACATTTTGCTAATTATTTGCATGTCTCCGGATGAAATTTACAGTAGAATCGTAGATTGTCTCCAATCGCCCATTGCGTAACGTTAATGAGATATTGAACCCAAACAACTCTTTTTTCGTGGAGCTGTTTGTTCATCGAAGGTTCGTATTGCCGAATGTCTTACAAGAAAAATATAGCGCAGTACTAATGCGACGTTAAACCCAGTCTACCTACCTACCAACTTATTTGAAAAATGTGTTCGGGTTCGAAATGCTCTCATTTTGGTTTTAAAGAAACAACTTTGTGTTTTAATGTACAATGTTCTATCTTATTAAATTTATATAAAAGTCTTGATTATATATATACATACAGTTGGTAACAAAAGTATCCGAACACTTGGAAAAATTCCTATGTAAAAAAAGTACAGTTAATACTGTTTTGTTAAATAAATCCTTGTCTAATCATGTTCTTAGACTGACTAAAGACATGATTCGACAAGGATTTATTTAACAAAACAGTATTAACTCAACTTTTTTTATAGAGAAATTTTTGCTATTGTTCGGATACTTTTGTTACTGACTGTATATATATATATATATATTTAATGTCATTATTAAAAACAGGGCGTTAATGAACTTGGAATTGTCATTGACACAGTTTATTTAATTGAAATGTTAAATGTTATTTAGAAGTAAGTAAGTCGCTAAGTAAGTAAGTTGAGATCTGGTAAACTGTCTGGTTTTTGTTAGTATATTCTGAGTTCTCAAGTGCTCGACTGCGTATGGAGTTCGTTCGGCTATATCAGAGAGAACATGTCTACATCTATTTAATCTTCATAGCAATGAAATTCACATGAATGCAATCGCCAAACAGGCGGTTTTTTGCAAATATTGCAGACATGCTCCCATTTTTTAATAATTTTTTCTAGCTTATCTATTTATAAATATAACACTGCATGTTACACGTTAAAATACATAGTTTAAAAAAACTTAATTTAAAAGTTAAAATATAAAAGAATCTGTATGACGACGTTTCATCTGAGTATAATTGCTGATGGATTTTGTAAGGTCTGGTTTACGAAACATTAGAATCTTGACCTTTTAAAAGACGCAGAACAGGTTGCTATAATAATATGCTTCCATACTTGGATATCTTAGTACATCGAAATATTAAAAATTCTGTAATTTGGACTGAAACTTATTATAAACCTTCCTCACCCCCTTTCCATAATACAAATCCCGATAATTCAAATACTCCCCTATAATATAAAAGAACGCCATAATTGAATTAATTAAACGCGCTTACACAATAATACTTTAAAATTTCTTATTCACAAGTATTTAAAACATTAAATGTGAAACATAAAATGTTGTAAAGTGGTTATGATTTATCAGTTTTTAATAAAAAACGTATTCAAGTTAAAATTATATTAAATCAAACTAAAACTAAAATTAAAACAGACAACCATAAATACATTGGTTCCATAGACTTTCATAAACAATTTATTCCATTTAAAAATGTGTTATAAAATTACAACTAAAACGTAGCATTTAAGAAACAAAAATTACAAAATCTATTAAAAATTAAACATCAAATTAACTCTCCCCAAAGAGGCATCTGCGAAATACCCATTGAAATAAAGAATGGCATCGTCTATGATATAGCAAAAACTAAACGAAATCTTACAAAACGCATTTACGAACATCAATATTCATTACGCTCTCCGTACGGTGATTTTGTTTTGAGAACTGAAAAAGCAAGACCATTATGGAATCAAGCAAAAATAATAGCAACTCACACCAGCCTTATTTAACGGCCCTCTTCACTTACCGTCGCCGGAAGCCCGAGCCAATGTTATTCTATGGGGAAATTTTCTTTACAAATAACTTATTAACTAATACATATTTTTAAATTCTGTTTTCACATTCTGAAAATTCCCAACTGTTAAATTGACGGACCTTTTTTAAAAATGTATTTTTTTAATTTTTAATATTTTATTTTGAAATTGCAAAATGAAAAAAATTCAAATATTGAAAATTCGTATTTTGCAGCTTCAAAATAAAATATAAAAAAATAAAAATAATAATTTTTTAAAAAAGGTGCGTCCATTTAACAGCTGGGAATTTTCAGAATGTGAAAACAGAATTTAAAAATATGTATTAGGTAATAAGTTATTTGTAAAGAAAAATTTCCCATAGAATAACATTATCTTCGGCTTCCGTCGGCGGTGAGTGAAGAGGGCCCTTAAATTTAGGGGAAATTGCAAATAATAAAGTATGATAAGTGCGCCATTAATTACACCTATTCCAGAGACTTGGTGAGAATGTGGCAACCTGTTCTGCATCTATTAAAAGATCAAGATGTAGTTGCAAATTAGTTTTTTATTTCTTTACTTTAGAAGTCAGATTATGATTTTTTTCAATATAAATGAATAACAATGTAAAAAGTTAAAATTTCATACATATTATTAATAGTATTTTACAGCTTCTGTTATCAATGAGGATAACTGTATTTTAAAGAACTTAAAATTTACAACAATTATATTCAGGTTATAACGTTGAACTTAAGATATTTTCATTGAAATTCAGAAGTATGTGATGAATTACACGATGTTATCTAAAATGGGAAGCAAACATAAGGTGTAAGGGTATTCCTTTTGATTTACGGTAATATGGTATATCTTTAGCAGAAACGAATTTACGAAATCAGTAAAAAATATATCAAATGTACAATTTTCTACTAGCCAGGATAAAATCCATTATTTTATTTTGTTGTTCTTATTTACATTCAAGAATTCATTTGACAATGATGTTTTAATCTAGACGTAAGGCATTGAATCATTGTGTAGCATATAATTTAAAAGACATCAGTATACTATGACTTAAATAATATCCTTCAAACAATCTATATTTTTTCTCTTTAAAGAGTTTACCTGTTTGTTTTTTCGTTTGTTCTTGCACACAATTAAATTCAAACCCATGTCCTGCAGGCTAAAATAATGAGAGATGTGGATACAGAAGCTTCTACATTTTTCTTCGCATACATAAAATTCACGTTATGTGTATATTGCTTTGTGTGTATTGCTTCACTTAAATGTGTAATTGTTTATTGATGATTTAAGTCTTCCTTCCTGATTTTTGATCATTATAATGAGGAATTATTATTTGTATATGTATACAAGATACGCAAATTTTTTAAACATCTTTAAATGACATTAAAAAAAAAAAAAAAAAAAAAAAAAAAAAAAAAAAAAACCTTTACACGAAAATTAATAAGAATTAGAAATTGTCTGTCATTAAAAAATTAAATATATATTTTATTAAGAATGTTTACTTTGAAAAATGTTTATGTAATTTTAAATAACCGAATAAAATTCGGTTTATTTTCCCGTCTCACTAATAAAAATAAACATAAAAGGATCAAAATAAATTGATTTAATTTTAAAAATCCGAAAAAAAAAATTTAAAATTAATTCATTTTATCTATTGTAGTCACACTAAATAGACACATGATACTGAATTAACAGAAAGTATACATAGCATTTGAAAAATTTAGAGATGTTGGTGCTGGTGTTAGGGTTAAGGCCGATTGAATACACGAGGGTCATAGTCCTAGGTGGTTTGCCCTCCGTGATGGTCTTTCTAAAATCTCTGAACGGCTAGGTTAATAAGCGCGATCTGGAATCAAATCTTGCACTTCCCGTCAACAAGATTTGAGCGTAGAACTGCTCATCCTCTGGCGAGACCGGACATTTTAGATGAAAAATATAAACGGAATAACAATAAATAAAATTGTATTAGTGTTAGGGCCGATTCACTGCTGTTAAAATATGCTTCATTTATGCGTTAACAACTCTTATGAAATTATAGTAAATTTATTCAACGATTTATTTAACTTTTGCAAGAAAAACTGAATTGATTTATATTGTTACAATTGTCTTTTTATTATATTTTTTATCTTTTTACATTTTATCTGAATCACTTGATTGCTGTTTATTTTAAATTCAAACTTAAATACTAACACAAAATCACAAGAGTCAGTGCACTAACCACTGAACCACCTTACACAAGGATACTTAAACAAGAAATAATTTAATTCAAATAAACAACAATCTAATGTTTAACTTTAAACATAATTCAGAATCGTATAGTGGCCTAAAAAAAAAAAAAAAAAAACTTTAATTTTTGTACATTGCATATGACACCAATCTGAGAGTCAGGTCAACCATCAAATCTAGAACCCATCCAAACTTTCCCCTTATTTTTTTTTTTTTTTTTTTAATAAGAAAAATAAACTAGTTGGTGAATATCTTAAAACTTAACACTGACAGAATCCCCTCATACTATTTAAATTTTAATTTAAAACCCCTTTAACCTACCATAAATATGAAAACAAACTAATAAGTAAAATAATCTCACTGTCAATAACCTATTTAATCTCCAAATGATCCAGTAATCTAAATTGGGAATAGTTACAATTAATATGATCAAGTGGAGAATATACAGATTATATTTTCATAGAGAAAATTACTTTCAATTAACAGAAATTATCAGTATTAAAAATTATAATGTATAACAAGAGAATCAAATAAACTGATATGCACACTTTTGAATTTCAACACGGGAATCGAACCCGGGCACCTCCGCACCTCCCGGGTTCGATTCCCGGCTCTGGTATTTTTCACATAGTTGGTAAATAAAAATATCAACCTTTACACTCCAGTTTACTTAAAAAGAATATTCACGGTTGATGAATTCATGAATAAATATTTCTAAATTGAAATTTCGTGGTCTATGGAGTTGTGCTGCGATTAATATTGTCACTTGATACAGCTGCGTTTGCAGACTCGGTGACTTGGCCAACGAATATTATGTGAGAAATGCCTAGCTGGTTGTCAGCCAGGGTAGCTCAGTGGTAGAGCATCCGTGCGTTAAGCGGAGATGCCTGGGTTCGATTCCCGGCTCAGGTATTTTTCATATAGTTGATAAATAAAAATATCAATCTTTACACTCCAGTTTACTTAAAATGAATATTCACGGTTGATGAATTCATGAATAAATATTAAGCGGAGGTGCCCGAGTTCGATTCCCGGCTCTGGTATTTTTCACATAGTTGGTAAATAAAAATATCAACCTTTACACTCCAGTTTACTTAAAATGAATATTCACGGTTGATGAATTCATGAATAAATATTTCTAAATTGAAATTTCGTGGTCTATAGAGTTGTGCTGCGATTAATATTGTCACTTGATACAGCTGCGTTTGCAGACTCGGTGACTTGGCCAACGAATATTATGTGAGAAATGCCTAGCTGGTTGTCAGCCAGGGTAGCACAGTGGTAGAGCATCCGTGCGTTAAGCGGAGATGCCTGGGTTCGATTCCCGACTCAGGTATTTTTCATATAGTTGATAAATAAAAATATCAATCTTTACACTCCAGTTTACTTAAAATGAATATTCACGGTTGATGAATTCATGAATAAATATTAAGCGGAGGTGCCCGAGTTCGATTCCCGGCTCTGGTATTTTTCACATAGTTGGTAAATAAAAATATCAACCTTTACACTCCAGTTTACTTAAAATGAATATTCACGGTTGATGAATTCATGAATAAATATTTCTAAATTGAAATTTCGTGGTCTATAGAGTTGTGCTGCGATTAATATTGTCACTTGATACAGCTGCGTTTGCAGACTCGGTGACTTGGCCAACGAATATTATGTGAGAAATGCCTAGCTGGTTGTCAGCCAGGGTAGCACAGTGGTAGAGCATCCGTGCGTTAAGCGGAGGTGCCTGGGTTCGATTCTCGGCTCAGGTATTTTTCATATAGTTGGTAAATAAAAATATCCACCTTTACACTCCAGTTTACTTAAAATAATTTAATGTATTTTAGTATTCCAAGTTACTGTTTTCTTTTTACAAATATATCAAAGTCTAACAAAATGACTATATTAGTTTTAATACAAATGTACCAAATTCTGTGCTTTAGTTTTTGACTAACACAAAATTTTTGTCATGCATAGACACACATATAGACAGACTTTTTCTAAATAATTACAAGATAAAAAGAACTTTTATACACCATGTTTTTAAATTTTCTGTTGAATCATATAAACGCTACTGAAGGCAGCGAGATCCCGGCGAAATCGGATAAAAGTATTAAATAATTCCTTGCTATCGTGTTTTAAGCTATTATAAAAGTTTCAAATGGCTATCTAGCCGGAAAGTTAGTTAAAAGTTGATTGCAAGCTTTGTACTGGTAACGCTGCCTAAGGCAGCAGGAACCCGAATCATTTGGTTAAAAATATTTTAAAAATGCATTTTTGCAGTGTTCTGAACTATTCTGAAAGTTTCAAATGTCTAGCTAGTCGGGAAGTTAGTTAAATAAATTTTCTGTCGAACCATATAAACGCTGCCGAAGGCAGTAGGAACATGAAGCAGTTAACTAAAAGTATTAAAAAAAGTATTGTCACCGTGTTCTGAGCTATCCTGAAAGTTTCAAATATCTAGCTAGTCGGGAAGTTAGAAAAATCAATTGTAAGCTTTGTACTGGTAACGCTGCGAAAGGCCGCAGGAACCAGAAACAGTTGGCTAAAAGTATTTAAAAAATGCATATTAACCGTGTTCTGAACTATTCTGAAAGTTTCAAATGTCTAGCTAGTAGGGAAGTTGGTTAAATAAATTTTCTGTCGAATCATATAAACGCTGCCGAAGGCAGTAGGGACACGAAATAGTTGACTAAAAGTATTAAAAAAAGTATTGTCACCGTGTTCTGAGCTATTCTGAAAGTTTCAAATGTCTAGCTAGTCGGAAAGTTAGTGAAAAATCGATTGCAAGCTTTGTACTGGTAACGCTGCCGAAGGCAGCAGGAACCCGAAACAGGTGACTAAAGGTATTAAAAAAATGTATTTCCACCGTGTTCTGAACTATTCTGAAAGTTTCAAATGTCTAGCTAGTCGGGAAGTTAGTTAAGGGCCCTCTTCACTCACCGCCGCCGGAAGCCGAAACTAATGTTATTCTATGGGAAATTTTTCTTTACAAATAACTTATTAACTAATACATTTTTTAAATTCTGTTTTCACATTCTGAAAATTCCAAGCTGTTAAATTGACGGACCTTATCTAAAAAATTATTTTTTTCATTTTTTATATTTATTTTAAAGCTGCAAAATACGAATTTTTAATTTGTGAAATTTTTTCATTTTGCAATTTCAAAATAAAATATTAAAAATAAAAAAAATGCATTTTTAAAAAAGGTCCGTCAATTTAACAGTTGGGAATTTTCTGAATGTGAAAACATAATTTAAAAATATGCATTAGTTAATAAGTTATTTGTAAAGAAAATTTCCCCATAGAATAACATTGGATCGGGCTTCCGGCGACGGTAAGCGAAGAGGGCCGTTAAATAAATTTTCTGTCGAATCATATAAGTGCTGCCGAAGGCAGCGGGACCTGCAATAGTTGACTAAAATTATTAGAAAAATGTATTGTCATCGTGTTGTGAGCTGTCCTGAAAATTTCAAATATCTAGCTAGTCGGGAAGTTAGTTAAAAATCGATTGCAAGATTTGTCCTTGACAAACACACAAACAAACAAAGAAACAAACAAACATAGAAACAAGAATCGAAGTTAATAAAAACATGGTAAAATGGCCGAAACTTCTTCAAGATATCTCAGAACACTTAAATTCATTGAAACCTGTAAAGATTTTTACGAGTTTAATGCTTGCTTCTATAAATGTAAAAGAAAACTAGTTGGCATAGGTGGACTCTGCTCAGTTCCCCATCATATTTATGTTTTCAGAAATTTCTAGTGCGAGACATATTACTAGTGGATCTGCAGATCAGGAGCCTCAACGTCCTATTTGCATCAGACATTATTCAATAGGTCATTTTTATTTATTCCTTATTATATAATAGTATATATTGATTCGATCGACTTATTACCAAAATCAAATACATTCCTGAGGGGGGCGGCAGCCCCCCTCAAACCCCGTTGTATCTCTCTTTGTATACCTATTTGTATATGATATGAAGTGTTACGAAATTGTAAATAATTGCATTTATTTTTGTATAAATTCTTTCAAAGAGGTTTAGTAAGTTGATAAAATGCTAATTTTGTGTCTTTATAGTCGTTTTAGCGTTAAAATAGCCAAATTTTCCTTTAAAAATGCATTAAAAAGCTCCTATAAGGGAAGAAATAAATTTGGTGCCAAATTTGGCGACTATTTCCCTCCTTGGCGATTTTTTTGGGCGAGCATGGCGAGAAAATCCTTATTAGGGATATACCAAATATGGAAGCTCTAATCTCATTGGCTGATGTGATACGAGAATTTTCCAGAACAGTCTGTTTTCGATAGAAAAGTATAAAAGGAGCATTATTTTCGCCAAGGCGGTCAGTCTCAGATCTATATCAGTTTCGTCAAATGCTTGCTCGATGGGCTCATGAATATGTGTATCAAATTGCAAGTCAATAGCGTTATTTTGGGGGCCGCTATCGCGGTACATACAAATTCTTCCCATAGGCCATAATGGTAAAAAAAACTTTGGCGTGTCCCTGTACACGAACTTACAAATGGAATGCACACCGAAAACTATACAGCTAATTTCGTGGGCATCATGAACATGTGTACAAAATTTCAAGTCAATAGCATGTTTTTTGCGGCCGCTTTCGCATGACAGACAGACAGACAGACGGAATCCAAAATCCTTTTGAGTCTCAACAGAGGGCCTCCATTCACATTTCGGCAAAAATTGGAAGTCAGTAGCTTGATTTTTGCGGTGGCTATCGCGGTACATACAGATTCTTCCCATAGGCCCTAATCATAAAAAATCTTTGGCGTGTCCCTGTACACGAACTACAAATGGAATACACACCTAAAACTATACAGCTGATTCCGTTGGGCTCATGAACACGTGTACCAAAATGCAAGTCAATAGCGTGATTTTTGTGGCCGCTATCGCGGTACATACAAATTCCTCCCATAGGCCGTAATGATAAGAAAAACTTTGGCGTGTCCCTGTACACAAATTACAAATGGAATACACACCCAAAACTATACAGCAGATTTCGCGGAGCACATGAACACGTGTACCAAATTGCAAGTCAATAGCGTGATTTTTGTGGCCGCTATCGTGATACATATAAATTTCTCCCATAGGCCGTAATGATAAGAAAAACTTTGGCGTGTCCCTGTATACGAACTACAAATGGAATACATACCAAAAACTATACAGCTGATTTCATGGGGCTCATGAACATGTGTACCAAATTTCAAGTAAATAGCGCTTTTTTGGCGGCCGCTATCGCGCGACAGACAGACAGACAGACACAGCCCAAAACCGTTTTGAGTCTCAACAGAGGGCCTCCACAGACGTTTCGGCAATAATGTTAAAAGAAATCAATTTGACCAAAGCTTCATACAGTGACAGAATGAAATCCCCGCCTAATAGGCTATCCACCGTTCATTTCGATATATTTATCTTATTCTAATCCATTAATTTATTTTATCAGGGTCAATTTCGTTGTTTAGTTTTCATGCTACTATTTCCAATGCAATAATCCTCAAACTCATATTTATATGAAAAATTTGCAATTTCGCTATGTTGATAAAATCGTAAATTACGAATAATTTACGAAATTTTCCTATTAGAATATTTGTATTCAATCATGTTCAAACAAATATCATAAACGTAATTTTGAAGTTGTCTAACGTATTTAGGATCCTCAAAATGGAAGTTTATACTCAATTTTGCTTTATTCTGACATGTTAAATAAATCGTAAATTCCAAATAACTTACGATTTTTTTAAATTGGAAAAATCATAGTCTATGATATCCATGCCAGTATCCTAAATATTATTTCGAAAGTGGTTTGACATCTTTACGATGAAAATATCCCTCAAGATTGACGTTTATGTGAAATTTTGCTCTTATTCAGACATGTTAAGAAATTCGTAAACTTCCAATAACTTACGAAATCTTTATATTGGAAAATTCATAGTCATTAATATTCATGCCAGTGTCCTAAATAATGTTTCAAAAGTAGTCTGACATCTTTACGATGAAAATATCTCTCAAAATTGACGTTTATGTGAAATTTTCCCCTATACTGCCATGTTAAGAAATTCGTAAATTTCCAGTAACTTGCGAAATTTTCAAAGTAGCATATTTATAGTTACTGATGTTCATTCCGGCATCAAAACTGATATTTTAAAACTGGTCTGACATTTTTACAGTAAAAAGTTTTCATTTAATGCACGTTTAAGTGATTTTTTGGCCTATTCTCCCATGTTAAGAAAATCGTAAATTTCGAATAACTTACGAAGTTTTTAAAATCGAATGTTGCAAATGAATAGGGTTCTTGCCAGTGTCGAAAGTAATATTTTAAAACTGATCTGACCTCTCTGCGACAATTTTTTCTTGAGATATCGTGTACACAGACTAACAAACTAACGGACTGACCCACTAACAGACTAACACACTAACAGACTAACAGACTAACAGACTAACAGACACCCTACAGACAGACACCATAGAAATTTTGTCATTTTCGGATTCCTCACACCTGAAAACGTGTAGAAAAGTCAAAAAACCGAGGTCGAAATTTGTCACGATTACCTAAGTTCCCCATACCTATAGTATGATGGGGAACTAATAATAAAATGTAACCTCTAGAAAGGTCAAGTTTGAAAGATATCTTATGGCATTTTTCGTCCAGTTGTGTCAGTTGACAAAAATCTAATTTTTTGTGTATCAGAAAGAGAGTAATTATTAGAAGTAATCTCTTAAAAATGATTATAATATAAAAATTTTGCAGTGAGTTACTGTTTTTAAAAGAAATTGTTCCAATAAAGTAGCAAACAGTTCTTTGTAGTATTAGATTTTAATGAGGACATACACTCTTTGTTGAGCTTACTTTGTTGATAAAAACGTAACTTTAAACCTTCACAGAAATATTTCTATTTGTACTATTCCTCAGAATTTGCATAATGTATTATTAAGTTGTAAATTTTATCAAAATTTACGAGTTATGATTGAAATGTGATTGCTAAAAAAGCTACTTTTTAAGAAAATCTCTATTTTTTTATTTTTTATTTTTTACTATTGTGTACTTACAGCAACTGTCTATCATAAATCTATACATATAAAAGAGTACTTCCACTCACTCACTCATTGACTCATCAACGCATAGCAAAATCTACCGGAGCCACTGACTCGAAACTGGGACAGATTTTGGAACATATAGTGTAAGCACTCACTAAGAAGCGATTTTGCGAAATTCGCCCCCCAAGGCGGAACAGGGGCAAAATGTGATTTCACAAAAACCTTCATATCTCAAAGAAAAAAACAGATATCAGTAAAATTTTTGCTTTAAAATATAGCTAACATAAATATCTAAAAATCAATTTCTGGGATTTTAGAAATTCGGTCCCCAAGGGGGGAAAGGGGGCAAAACGTAATTTCACATGTGCAAAACGAGGTTGCACATACTCCTATATATCTCAAACAAAAAAACAGATATACGGGAAATTTTTGCTCTTATATATAGCTAATACAAATACCTAAAAACCAATTTCTGGAATTTTAGAAGGATATATATGAGATTTTTGCTCTAAAATATATCCCCACAAATACATAAAAACCAATTTCTTTAATTTTAAAAATTCGTCCCAGGTGGGGCGGGAAAGGCGGGGTTATGGGGCAAAAAAATAGAAACACAGTTAGACCGTTCAAAATCGGTACAGATGGGTTTTAGAGGCCTACAAGTCGAATGAGAATATTTTCGAAAGTGTAAAGTTATTAGGAGGGTCAGAAAAGGGGGGGGGGGCGTAGGGACAAAAAAATAAAAATAGTGTTAGACCGTTCAAAATTGGTACATAGAGGTTTTTTGATACCTGCAAAACGATTATGGATATTTTCGAATTTGTAAAATTATTAGAAGGGGCAGAGGGGTAAAAAAGTTAAAATAGAGTTAGATCGTTCAAAATTGGTATATAGAGGTTTTTGATACCTACAAATCAATTGCGAATATTGTCGAATTTGTAAAATTATTAGGATAGACAGGAAGGGGGCATAAAGAGGCAAAAATATATAAATAAGAGGTAGAGCACTGAAAATTAGTTTTGTTAGGTTTTGAGGCCCGATAAATCGATTACGGATATTTTCGAAAGTACAGAATTATTACGAGTCGCGGGGAGGGGGGCGGGCGCAGGAGTAAAAATAAAGAAATTCAGATAAAATGTTGGAAATTAGTATTATTAGGTTTAAAAGCCGAGAGAACGATTGCGAGTATTTTTTAAAGTCTAAAGTAATTAGGAGGGGCGGGAACGGTAGGTGAAGGAACATGCGTGCCTGTATACTCTGCCGCAGGTCGTGGGGGCCCAGACCGATTATTCCACCGATGGGAGAAGATATTTTTTTTTTTTTTTGGTATTTTATATTTATGTTTTCCTCTTAAGATAATATAGTGATTCGTTAAGAGTGTTGGACATAAATGCGCACGCGCAGCGCTCAATGGTCTGCGCTGCTGAAGACAGTGAGGACCCAGTGCGACATTTTTTCCAATAAGAATTTTTTTTTCTCTTTTATTTCACATGATAAAAATTAATGTAATTTTGAGAATTCATTAATTATAGTGATTCATTAATAAATAGTGACCAGCGAAGCGTGCGTAGCCTGCTAGTTTTTAATAAAGGTTATTATCTATGCGACATGCAAGCTTTTTTTCTTTTTTTTTTTGGCTTTTAAATTTAATGATAACAATAAAAAATTTAAACACTAAGTAAATACAATCGAACTCTGTTTCAGTATCATCCAAGAGTAGAAACAGTTCTGACGCTAAAGCCGAATAACTTAATAGTCGAATTTAGTTTAAAAGCACATGGAATCACTCTATTTAACTAACATAATGATAAGCATAAGAAGATCTTTATCAGTGAACATAAGAGTGCAGTAGTTGTATAAATTTCTATTAAAATACTCATACATTTTTCATAAAATTCAGGAATAATATTAATTTTTAATGTTTATCATTTAGTATATTTTATAACTCTACAGTTAAAAACGATTGTATACATTAACTAATCATCCCCATAATATTATATAAGAAATTCATATTTATTTTTACGTAATTTTCTACGCTTTTTAGGTAACTGTCAGATGAAATTACTTTCAGATTAGTTTTGCTAATTATACAATTTATCTTGAACAGGTAAGAATACAAAAAAAAAAAAAAAATAAATAAATAAAAAATGACAATAAAGTAAACAATGAAAAACGAATAAAAAGAATCCTGCCTGTATTAAATGCACATGTATAATAAATTTTGTTAAAAAAAAAAAAAAAAAAAAAAAAAAAAAAAAAAAAGAATGTACATTGATTAATAAAGAATAATTACGCTGAACTTACTTTTTTAATAGTTTTTGGTTACACGAATTTATTTTTTAAAGGCTACTTTTATCTTACAAAAGATTTTTAGTTTCAATTTCTTCTTACACATATTTTTTACAAGAAGAAAAACATTTTAAATAATATATTTAAAAAAACTTTTAAATCCCAAATTCTTAATGTATCGTATCACACAAATCTTTTCGAAGTTAGAATAAAATTTAATTTGAAAAAAAAAAAAAAAAACTTTTCTGTTTATTAACCAAAGGAATTGATGAAATTTGAAATGCAAGTTGGTCTTGTGGGGTACAGGCCGTATATTATATTTTTGTGTTCGTGAGAGAAAATTTAAAAAAAAATTGAAAACTGCAATTTTTAATCCCACTTCAAAAACATGTGACTTAATGTGAAGCAGATATATTTTTACTTTTCCTAACGGTTTCCATACAATCTTTTGCTGTTGTCACCTAAAATTCATACTTTAGTTAATTTTAGAAAATCTAATTCTCCGATCGATAAGCTGTTTAATCCATCGGATTCACAAAATTTTCCCTTTCATTTGGTACCTTATTTGTAACGATACGACTGATATTTCTAATTTATTTTCTAATTTTTCTAATTTATTTTCCTGATTTTAAATAAATGCACGTTTATTTTTATTTTATTTACATATTTTTTTAATGTTGTCGGAAAAAAAAGGCAACAGTTAAATTATGGATAAAATTTAAATGGCTTATTTATCAGAAATTAAAAGTTATTATTTCCCCATTTTAATTAATTAAGAAAAAATTAACACTCCGGATCGTCGGGGTGTCGAACGCTCGAAAACCGCGTTACTAACATGGCGCTCTAACCACCTGAGCCACGGAGAGACAAATGAAAAAGCTTATATTTACCTTAAAATGGAGGTGCATTTATTATTAGCTTGAGATTCACAAACATACCGTAGTGAATGACAGTATGTACATAAGAATTTGGGGAAAAGTGTTTTGTAAAAAGATGTTAAAAATCCACAATAAAATTATTTTTATAAAAAGAAAGTACTTTTCTTGAAATCTAAATTACAAAAAATTTTGAATTTTGATAAATTATGGGATAAACATAGACATAAATAATGCTTCTTATAATAAAAATTTCAAAGTGTATTTCAAGCTTTTGAGCAAATTTATAAAAGGATTAGCATTTTTTATGTTTTAGTACTGAAGTGTGGCTAATAAATATCAATACAAGATTCTAAAAGATAAAAAGTATCTTTAATAAGACATATCACCCTAAAAAAGATTTTATGTGTTTCTATCAACAGAAACACATTGAGATGTATTTATCTTTTTCTGCAAGTGCCTATATGTTTAACACATTGGATGAGCAATTGTTTTTAACACGTGTATAGATCAAATTGATAAAACATATAAAACACAGCACTTTACACGTTAAAATCCAAGTCAAAAGACTTAGTTTAAAAGTTTACAGTATACAAGTTAAAAAGAACATCACGACGTTTCGTCCAAGCATTGTTGCTTGTGGACATCTTCAGGTTTAGTTCGCTTACTGCCAGCGTCTTGATCCTTTAATATATGTAGAATGGGTTGCCATACTTTCGCCAAGAGAATGTGCATAATTGATGGAGCGTTTATCGTATTTTATTATCTGTATTGTTTCTTGTATTTCAAGTTTAATCAGACTGGAGGGGGTTGCTATTATTTTAGCTTGATTCCATAAAGGTTTAGCATTTTTATTTTCTAATATGTAATCTTTAAAAGCTGTATTTCCGTCGTGATGTTCTTTTTAACTTGTATACTGTAAACTTTTAAACTAAGTCTTTTGACTTGGATTTTAACGTGTAAAGTGCTGTGTTTTATATGTTTTATCAATGTTTAACACAAATACACATATCTATATTATTTTATTTATTTATTTTCTTTTTGCATAGGTATAAAATGTACGCTGTCTTGCCAAAATTGATAGGATGTTTTCGATTTTAGGTGTTCATATAAGAGTAGTTCTATGCATTTGATCAATATATTATACAAAAGAAATATTGTTACCGCTTAGCATGATCAATTAAAATTTTTTTGTAAAAATGTCCATATTTCATCAGATATTTACTATCTTTATTTTCTGATTCTTATATGTTGTCTATATTGTACGTTAAGTTTTCTTAATATGGTTTGATTGATAACATTGTATGTCATGCTTATGCAAAAAAGCTTACAAACAAATTTCGATTTTGTTAAAGAAACTGTTATATCTCCATGAATATAAGTGTTACTCTCATACAAGTGAGTTTAGATAATTAAAATAAGAATCACAATTATACGCTGTAAGTACAACACATTTTCAGCATTATTTTTCTACAGGTCGATTCCAAACACTGTAATATTTTTTTTTTATTATTATTAATGTTCTTATTTATGTCTTCGTGACAGAACGTTTGGAGAAATATATGAGTCTTTACAAGTCTTCTCAGTGTTTTTAGCATCCCTGAAGTTTCAGGAAAATGTTTCAGTTATTTTGTTGGATATTTGACAAAAGATATAAAATCTAAAATGTCCGCCTATTTACAGAAAGGTTGTGTATTTTGAGAAAAATGTTAACAAAAAATTATTAAGTTTTAACTTAATGCATATAAAACTATGAAATCTAAAACCTGTAATCCTTTGAATAGCCAAGAACTGAAATCTTAAATTTCTTCTCTAAATTTCTCATATTTGTTGTTAGTCCACTAATCACTAATATATGAAGTACTAAAACTTTTATTATTTTTTTTTTTCTAAGACAATATGTACATTCCGTCTCAGTGTTGAATGTAAAATTGCAGAAAAATTAAATATTTGCCAAGTGTGTTCGATACATGAGTGATACTTTAAAAGTTTTTGGCATTTTTCTTTTCTTTTCTTTCTTTAATTTTTACATCACAATTTAAGCTAATTGATAATAGGTTCTACCACCCATTGTCAGAGCCATGAAATAATCGGACTAAAATTTAATTATTTATCGGTTTTATTCATTCACAACAAATTATACTACAAGCTAATTTTTTTTTTTTTTTTTTTTTTTTTTTTTAAATATCAAAAATTTATATTAAGTAACTGCCATTTAAATAATCAATTAAACTTTAGGTTGACTATTGGATAAAATAAAATATACATTTATTGTGTATTATATTTTTATGATGAGACATATTAAAGTTTGATATTCATATGATACGTTCTGAGATCAATATTATTCGGACTAGAAATGACTTATATAGATAACGTCTACAGATTTACTTAATAAAAAAAGTAATTTAAAATAAATTATGGTTACTATAATTTAAAACACCTTTTGCAAATTTTTGCTATATAAAATGAAAATGCGCGCTGATGCGAATCAGTCTAGTAGATATGGTTGACACTATTTGAAAGAAATTTCCAGAATATTTTCAGGTCAAACCAAAGTTTTACTTATGTTATGGAAGAATATATAAAAAATAAAAACAATATAACTGCGTATAAACATGATTCTTTTTTTTTTTTTTTTTAATAGCTTGCCGACAGTTATTGTTTTGTGTTCCATGATAATTACATATTATATTCGGTACAGAAAAAGCATTTACAGCGCGCTAAAGGAAACACGTCGCTATTATTTGAAAAACTAAATCAAGAGATTCTTTGAAAGCTTTAGTATTTTTGGACAGAGTATACTTCGAAAAACAGTAAAAGTTTCAGAAACCTCTTTGTGAAATTTAAATGCTGTATTTAAATTCCATTTTAAGCTATTTCAGGATTAATTTCAAAAAATAAAAAAATACAGTAGTATAAACGAAATGAAGGAGAAAAACGCGCATGAGTAAGGGTGAAATAAAAACAAGCTTTTGAAATAAATATGTATATCGGAGAAAGCGATTTAAATGGAATACCCGACTTTTACATATATTTTCAAAAATTATGCTGTAATTTAAAGTGGATTTTAAAGCTTTTGGGGTGAAATAATTGGATTGCATTTTGATGGTGGATAGATTTTATATTTTAATAATAATTTTTCTCATATTATTATTACATTTTCTTAGGTAAATGGTGATATTTATTCAGTTATTTTAATAATATTTTTAAACTCTGTTATATTCTAATCTGTTAAAGCTGACTAATCATTATTTATCTTGTAAAAATATCATATATATATTACCTATCTTAGTTATTGTTTTGCTAAATTATTAATTTTGGAAATTTTTTACAAAGGTAATAAGAGATCACAATTTGATGTACTTTAAGATCTCTTACAGACTTTTCACAAAATAAGACAGGGTTCGTACGGTCCTTATTTTTTCCCTGAGTCTTATACCAGTAAATGTTTTAGAACGATTTCCGTTATAAAATAAGTCTTTCTCATTAAGATGAATTGTATTGTTTCAGAATACTGGTGTGAGACTCAGGGAAAAAATAAGGCCCGTACGAACCCTGTAAGAGTTATGACATTATTAAAAATAAATGAAGATTTTAAAATGAGTGTTACAAACAACTAACGATGAATTATAGTTTTATAGTTATACTGTATTACCTTTATCTGTATATATTTTTGTATTCATATTGACTTGAAAATTCAAAATGTAAGCTGATGAACATGTAATGCATCTAAAGAAAATCAATCCATGTAAAATCTACCTATTTTTCCAAGAGTTGCATAAGCATTTGTCATTATAATTAAGTACTATTTAGCATTAGCGTAAACTACATCAAGGTAATCGTCTAAAATTATCAAAGAAAGTAAAAGTTTCAGAATTTTTTATAAGATATAAAAAAAAATAGAAAGAAAAAAAAGCATTACGAAATGTAGAAAAAAGAATACAGAAAATCCCGACAAAATGATTTGGTTGCTATTTTATTCTTATTGGAAATGTAAAAAAACATGAAATAAAATCTGATGGTTTTACACTTTGTGTATTTAAATCTAAAGTACCTAATTTATGTCCAATTTATAGAAAAATAAAAAATAAAACATACGCTATGCTTTTGCTACCTAAAATAGATCAGCCATTTTTTATTATTATTCTTTCTCTTAGTTATACCTATATTTAAATAGAAATATTTCTATAAAGCGAAAATGATTTGAATGAAATCTTTGAAAGCCAAAAGATAAATATTGTAAAATTGTTGAACAAAAATTGTTATTATTATTATTATTATTATTATTATTATTATTTACATCCTTAATGATCTGAGGAATGTTTTAAAGTAACGTAACACTATACTTACTACTGTTTCTTTTCTCATATTTTTTAGAATTCAACGAGGTTGTATTAATCACGTAAGAAAGTTCAATAATCACGCATGTAAAACAATAATACATTTTTTTTTACATTCTTTTCCCCATATATGATAGCGAAAGTATTGTTGTTGAGGAAAAATTTCGAAATTGAGTTTTTGTTATATTTACACGTTTCGAAGTCATTTAAACATGAAAGTCAACTTTTTAGCAATGGGTCTGTGTGTGTGTGTGTGTGTGTCTCTTGATACCATATCTCCCCATATCTCAAAAACAAATAACAGTTAAAATTCTAAATTCGGTATTCAAATCTGTATTATGTAGGATATGTTACACTAAATTTTTCGTTGAGATCAGAAAGTGGTTCGTGTACAAAGACATCCAAAAGAATTAAAATACATTACGTCAACGGGCGAAATTTCTCGTAGGTTGAGTTTGAAATCCATAGGCTGCTTTAAGCAAAATGAAATCAGCATATACTTGTCATATGCATAAAAGCATGTTTGTGTATATTAGGATATGGAAATAATTGATCATTCGTTTAATCTAATTGGTTGGGGCTAACTGTACTTGAAAACTGGTGGAAATGCATTTCAGGTTATTTTAGATGTTTTCCTATGGAACATAGTTTAAGTACTCAATATGATGTGTATATAACTTATAGGCAATATGCAGGAATACTCGAAATTAAACGAAGCATTCTTTACTGTTAAATGTAATTGGTGTAAGTGCTTTACAGCTTTTTATCATGCCCACGAAAGCTGCTTAGGAATAAAAATTTATTTCTTGTATCTATACAGTAGACAAATAATTTTTTATAGTTCAATTTTCAGCTTTGTTTTTTATTTTCTTCTATATGTATATATAGAGAAAGTATTGGATTAGTGAACATTTTCAAACTTAAGTTTTCGATGGATTTACACGTTTTAGGATCTCCTGAACAAATCCCTTTCTTTTGGGATTTGTTTAAAGTTAGTCTATGCATTTTGCTAATAAATTATGCAAAAGAAATTTTGCGAGTTGTTGCGCAAGCACAGTTAAAAATTACTTAGAAAATATGCTCATATTTCATCAAATAACTGATATTTCTATATTTTGATTGCAGTATGTTGTGTCTAATGTAATACGTCAAGTTTACGAAAAGTGACATCATTTTGGTTTTAAAACCCGGAGTGTTATTGACGTTGTTAAAACCTTTATACCTCTGTTCATATACAGGCAGTTCTCATATATATATATATATATATATATATATATATATAAAATTAAAGAAGGTTTATAATCATATACTATAGCTACAACTCATTTCAAGCATTAATTTTTACAGATTGAACCCAAAGATTATATTTTTTGGTTAATTTGTGACAGCTTCCCTTTGAGCCTTTGGGACAAAACTTTTACGGTAATATATGTAGTTTAAAACGTTCTTTTTATCCCTAAAGTTTCAAGTAAATTCTTGAAGTATTTCTTAAATATTTGATAAAAACTTTTAATTTAGATAGTGGGTCTTCACTTATTTTGGTGTCTGTAAATAGTATAAAAGCAGATTAGAGATCAAGTTATAAGACAAGAAGTACTGTACATAAATATGTTTTATAAATTTTGTGTGAGGAACCCATTCGGATTTTTCCGCGATTAATTAAAAAATTCATGTGATTACGGGCTAGGACTTTTTACAAAAGCCTCAGGGCCTTATCAGGCCTGGAACTGTCGCGTTGTCAATATGCCTTTATACCTGCAACACAGGAACATTTGTACACTTAAATAGTAAAACCATGATGAGAATGAAAATTTATATACACTGCTCAAAACAATTAAAGGATATTGTAAGTTTTATATAAAATAACGGTATAAGCGAAATTGTTTTTACAGAAAATGGAAGAAGAGGGACACAAATAAAATTTTTTCTCGTTTTCAAACCTCGGAGTATGCAAATGTTGAGTTTGACGCTTTAGCGGCAGCGAATGAAATTTGGCTTTACACTAAGTGAAAGACAAAGCGGAAAAGAATAGTCAATATTCAGTAAGTGCGTTGCTTCGATGATTGCGATGTCTTAACGAAGTGATTTAACCGATTCAATAGCTTGGAGAGTTGTTGATCGGTCAGAGGGGGTCCAAACACAAACTGAAGTAGCCGAAACCACTGGAGTTTTGCAAAGTGTGATTTCCAGGATTTGAAACCGCCTTTTGGAGACTGGAAATGCAGGCTGAAGATCAGGGCAAGGTCATAGAATGCAGCAACGTCCAATGAACATCGATATTTAACGTTAACGGCTCGGCGATACCGAAATAGGAATGTCTCTCTTCGTCAACAATTGCCTTCTTTCGGTTACTGGCGCCACATTTTTGACCCAAACTGTCCGAAACTGGCTCCATGCTATAGCAATAGGTCTAATGATCTCATCCCTATATCGACGACCGGTCAGAGCTTCATTTCTAATGATGTGGGGATCAGTGCACCCATCAATGGACCCCCCCCCCCCTCCAACCGCCAAATCTGATACTTCTGTGCACGAACCCAGGATTGTTTCTAGTGCAACTTTCCCTACAAATGAAAATATGCCTGTTATCGTGATGAACAGAAAAACGAGACTTGCCAGAGAAAAAAATATTGCGCCATTCATTTCTCTCCACTTTACATGCTCTGTTGCCCACTCCCTGCGAGCACGACGATTTCTTGCTGTTAACGTAACACACATTATTGGTCGGTGAGCATACAGACCCACAGCGCGGAGCCAATTTCGAACAGTTTGAGTCGAAACTGTTGTTCCAGTAGTTGAGCGAAGTTGTTTTTGTAGAAGAATGACATTCATATTTCGAAGTCTCCGAGCCGTTAGCTTTAAATATCGATTTCCATTGAGTGTTGTTGCACGTCTACAACCTTGCCCTGGCCTTCAGCTTACATTTTCAGCTTCCAAAATCCGGTTTCAGATTCTGGGAATCATACAGTGCAAAACTCCAGTGACTTCGGCTGCTTCGGTTTGTGTTTGGACCCCCTCTTATCGACCAATAACTCCCCAATCTTTTTAATCGGTTAAATAACTTCGTTAAGACATCGCAATCATCGAAACAACACACTTACTGAATATTGACCATTCTTTTTCGCTTTGTTTTTAATTTAGTGTAAAGCCAAATGTCATTCGCTGCCGCTAAAACGTCATTTTTGAGGTCAAACTCAACATTTGCATACTTCGAAGATTGAAAACGAGAAAAATTTGTATTTGTGACCCTCTTCTTCCATTTTATGCGAAAAAAAAATCACTAATACCGTTTTTTTATATGGCTTACAATATCCTTTAATTGTTTTGAGCAGTGTATTATATTATTTTTTGAAGAGTTTTAAATTTAAAAGTACATTTCGCTTAGTAAGCAGCATATTTTATACAAAATGTACTTTTTCAGCCAAAATAAGTAAATATAATATTAATAATTCTGAAGATAAATATACACGTTTCAACTGAAATTTAAAAAACAGAAAAAATATATTCAACAAAAACTTCACATTAAAAGCGATTGAGTATTCAGAACTCTTTTAATAAAAATAAAACAACATTAGCATAATACATTTCTAAGAGTTGTAAATTTTAAATGTAAATTCCACTTTTCCTTTATCAGAGTGGTAAAATTGTTTACAAGAGGAACATTAAAACATCTCCGTTCTTTGAATACGGAATGCTTTGTTACGTGCTTTTGTTAGAAATTCTTTTTTGGGAGAGATTTAATAAATACAAAAAATAGTCGTAAGTACTTAAAAACATTCTTGAGATTTTCTTTGAATAAAATATTTTGAGCCATTAAATGCGAAAGAAATTTTAAGCATAAGGATTACTTTCCTATAATAAATTTTTATTATTTGGGTATGCAAAACGCATTACAAAGGTGGCTGATTTTTATATTAGTTAAAAACGTGTAAAAATTATGGTTTCATGCTGTATTGAATAACATACATAAAACAGGTAAACATTATTAAAGTTTATTGAATCAAAATTGTATATAGCCTTAATTATACAACAAAATGTTATAAAATTTGTAGTAATTGTAGGTAAAAAATATATTTATTATAGGAAAACATTTGTTGCCGACTTTTATATCGTAGGATTTATGGTGAATTATTTAACGATTATGAAAATAATATCGAATGACTTCATAAAGAAGAAAGCAGTTTATAACCTAAAAATTAAGAACTTTGTAAAGAAACTCCATAGGTTGCAGGAATACACAATGTTTCTGGTTGAGAGCAGAATGATGTTTTGGCCAGGACATTATAGTGAAAGCAGCAACTATTTACATACTGTATTCGCGCCTAATATTTTCACCTGATGAAGAATGATAAATAACTATTTTGATCTAAAGTAGTTTTTTATGTTTGTGTATTTTATTTTATTGTACTTTACAAAGACGCTATTCTTCACGTATCATCATTAGTTTTTAACGTTCTTTTACCAGAATGTATAAGTTCTTTACCTTTATAAAATAGTCAATGAAATGCGAAAAATTTTGTACCTTTAAATATAAATAATGCAAGTTTTAAAGCTTTCAGAAAATATCTGTGCAAGTGGAGATGTCTTAATAACTCATTCTGGATAATGCTCTTTAACTATGGGCAGTATTTGTACATGATATTATTGCACTAAAATATATTAGGGTAAATCCTTCTTTTTTATAAAAAAATTAAATCAAACTAACATTATTTTTTAGATGTATACCTTGAATTAATTTTAGCAAAAAATGGAAAATCACGAAGTTATGAAATCGAACCTGGGTATGTGATATAAAGCACCACTGTTCTAACAGAGTATGTATGGAAATGTCTTTTATAAAGAGCTCTTCCGCCAGTTTCTTAAAACAGTAAATTTATTTTAAAACGTATAGGGTTATTTTATAATAAAAACTGCTATACACACACAAAATCAGTGGTAAAGAAATTCAAGGACCTTAGAAGCACTCTTTAACCACCGAGTTACCCCAGTAGTCACCTGATCGCTACAGTTTGCACCTTTTATAAATATTAACACAATGTCGTCGGAGTACTTTCCTATTTTGAAAAGTAAATCCATTTTTTTTTTAAATATTATTTAACATAATGCTTTTACTTCATTTTTTTTTTAAATATTATTTAACATAATGCTTTACTTCATTTTTTTTTTAAATATTATTTAACATAATGCTTACTTATTCGTGATTAAATTATTTAAATTTTGTCCAAAATGCCATTGCTGTAAATGCCATTAATATGTATATCCACTAAACAACACATAAAGCGTAAAACACGAATACGTGTAAAAACGTTTTTAAAAGTATTTTTTTACAGAAAAGGCGGGCCTCGTTTTACTTAAAAATACACGTGAACCAAAAGCGTGAACCTTATACACGTGAACCAAAAGCAATGTGTTAATTTAATCTATTTAGCGAATAATGACACTACTTTACGATAATCTTCCTTTTTGAACCTCAAATATTGTTAGATTACAACTAAAAACAATGAAGTGTAACTTCGACAAAATGTGAACTTCATTCTACTTTTTAAAAGAAGAAAGAAGTTATGTATTCTATCAAATTTAGCTGAAATTACACTTTATGTTTCATATCTTTTTATATTAGCAAAATTCACCTCTTACAGAACAAAGAAAAGAAATATTTAAAAAAAACTATGCATAATGAATGTCATGGAAATGAATGTACACATTTTCATGCTATTAAATATGATACTAAATTTGTAAAAAATAAACCTGTTACTACACATAAAAATGTTTTTTCTTTAACTGCAAATTAAAGAAACTTGAACTATTTTAAAACATCGCAATAATTCCAAAAGTTATTGTACTTAAAAAAAAAAAAAAAAAAAAAGAGAGAGAGAGAGAGAAAAATTGTAACTTTTACAGCAAAATCAGCAAAAACGGACACAAACACATTCTGCAGTATATTGAAAAATTTCTATGTTGATTACACCTGAAAAGATAGATTTCTAAACAGTACGAACTATAAACATTACAGCAGAAATCTATATAAAGGGAGTATCTTTTTAAAATAATTCTTTTCTTTCTATTTACAGCAACACGAGCTAATGTTCATTTTTACTTTCTCTTACCCATAGGTAGAGAAAGTATTGTTTTTGGGTCAAATTTTCGAACACGAGATTTTGTTATATTTACACGTTTTGAGGTGCCCTAAATGCGAAAATCATATTTTTAGCAAATGGTCTGTGTGTATGTCTGTGTGTCTGTGTGTATGTCTGTGTGTCTGTGTGTGTGTCTGTCTGTTATCAACATATCTCAAGAACAAATAGTAGCAGACATTCCAAACTTGGTATTCTAAATGTGTATCATATATAGATGCTACAGTAAACTTTTCGTTAAGATCAAGCAAATGGTTCGCGTACAGGGACAATCAAGAGAATTCTAATACATTACGTCTATGGGGGAAATTGCAGGTAAGTAGAGTTTAACGTCTGTAGACTGCACTAAACCAAATGAATCGAATATATATATTTTGTAATAGAGATAGTTAACTGGGAAAAAATTTTGTGTATGTAGGAGGGTTGTCTCCCCCTGGGGGGGGGGAAGTCCCCCCTCGAGGGGAGTAAATTTTCATGATGGGTGTCTTTCAAAAGAGCTTGCCAATACCTTTAAAACGAATGGTTGAACCATCGATCTGCGATAATTTAAAACAAAGTTATCGATTTTTTTTTTTTTTTTTTTTTTTTTTTGAACGAAAAAGAAAACTTTTTTAATATTGAGAATAAAATGGACTTTTTTTGGATATTTAGTGTTATACTACTTCTCTAATATGGAAATCGTCTGCATTATCATAAAAGATAATTTTTTTAAATAATAATTTTAATAAATTATTTTTTTTAAACAGAATTATTTTTTTAATAACCAAATTAAATTTTATATAAATCTAGGTGCATTAATGAAACAGGGGGTTGAGGGGGAAGAATTAATTTATATATAAAACTCTTCCGAAGCCTAATTTGAATTGTTTAACATAGGTTTACATAACATCGTTATCTTACCTCTAAATCTCCAACCTGTATTTATAGTATTAAAATTCAGGGTAAGAGAAAGTCGTGTGAGAGACACACCAGATTATTTGAAATACATGTGCCGTAAAAAATGAAACATTTTTGCAGTGTGGCATTAAGGAAGTCCTGTTATTTAATAACTGATTTTGTAAATTTCAGGATTACGTTGGCTTCAAATCTTTCTTATTTGTTTTTGAGCCTTTTTTTTATGTATTTAAATAAATATTTTCTGAAACCACGATAACAATATCCTAGCATTCTGATATTAAATTTTCATTAAAGTTTTGAAAAAAAAAAAAAAAAAAAGAAAAAAAGAAAGAAAAGAAAGAAATAGAGCACTTATTTCTTATTAAAAGCAAACGAAATTTCAAAACTGTTTAAAACTAAATGATATCCATTATAAAACGCGTTTAAAAAGAATAAATTAGATTGTGGTTTGAAAATATTATTAAAAAAGCCATTAATTCTCCCACGGTAAAAGTTCTTTGTATATTCCCCCAAAGATTTTCTGACGATAAAAATTATGTTTTAATATTTATGAGCAAATTTTATGTGTTAAGATGTTTTAAGAAATTACCGCATATGTTATTATATCATAAAAAAATATTCTGAATTATTAAAATAATATTAAAATAATATTAAATTTATTAAAATAATAAATGGTAACTTATATTTATAAGAAAATATTTATTTAGAAAATAAAATACTAATAATGATATTTTAAATCCTCGTGTTAGCGACTGCATGGTTATATGCTTTCATTAGTATATCTATGCGGTATATATAGATTTGAGGAGAAGAATTGAGGTTTCAGAGATTTGCAAGCTAGGAAAAAAGAGCAAATCTTAATTATATATACATAATAAAATATCCGCCTAAATATATACAGAAAATTTGTACTTCTTAACAAAGACATTTTCTATACACGGTTATGATTTTATGAAACATTTTTTATTTTGAAATTGCAATACATTAAAGAAACTGAAATCAATCAAAGGCTTTATATTATAACATGACATTCTCATTCGCAAACCTTATATACAGCATTTATTTCTACATTTCTAGAGATTAAAAAAAAAAAAAAGTCTTTTTTACCATGTTTTTATTAACTTCCGATTCTTGTTTGTTTGTATGTTTGTTTGTTTGTCCAATACAAATCTTGCAATCGATTTTTTTTATTATTTTTTATTAACTTCGATTCTTGTATGTTTGTTTGTTTGTCCAGTACAAATCTTGCAAACGATTTTTAACTAACTTCCTGACTAGCTAGACATGTGAAACTTTCAGGACAGCTCAGAACACGGTGACAATACATTTTTTTAATACTTTTAGTCAACTGTTTCAGGTCCCTACTGCCTTCGGTAGTGTTTATGATTCGACAGGAAATTTATTTAACTAACTTCCCGACTAGCTAAACATTTGAAACTTTCAGAATAGATCAGAACACGGTGAAAATGCATTTTTAAAATACTTTTAGACAACTGTTTTGGGTTCATACAGCCTTCGGCTGCGTTACCAGTACAAAGCTTGCAATCGATTTTTAACTAACTTCCCGACTAGCTAGACATTTGAAACTTTCAGGATAGCTCAGAACACGATAGCAATGAATTTTTTTAATACTTTTAGCCAATTGTTCCGGGTTCCCGCTGCTTTTGGTAGCGTTTATATGATTCAAGAGAAAATTTAAAAACATGGTGTATAAAAAGTTCTTTTTATCTTGTAATTATTTAATATTAAATAAGAACCAGTACTATTTATGAAAATATATACAGCGTATTAGGATTTCCTTTCAGCTTATGAAATATTATTCATATCATTGGCCGAAAATGGTATACAGTATGTATAGCCTGAATTTGTGCTGTCAGAGTACTCCCCAAAACAATTAATTTCCTTGATTTAACAAAATGTTCAAGAAAATAATTCAATGAAAAGCTTATCATTATACATTCACAAATCATAATTAACTTTTCCAATGATAAAACAATATAAAAATCAGTTTCAGATATATTGAAATACAAAACTATGCATTATTGTCTCAACGTATTTGAAATTTTTTCACTAAAAATATTACATTCGATACACCCTCTCTCACTCTCTACCTCTATCATAATAATAATAATAATAATGATAATAAATATTTTTTCATTCAACTAGAAGATATTTTCTCACTCAGTATTAAAATAACATCATATTATTAAAATCCGATTTTACGCATGTCCAGCTATCTCCTCACGAATCGCTGAACACAAAAAGATGCGGAATGCGCCAAAAAAGACAAAATATAATCCACGTTTACCATTTAATTAAATTATTCCAATTAATAAAAAAAAATAAAAATCAACTTATAACTCAAAGCAAGAGCCAGATAGCAAAACAATGTACAGTCAGCATAAAAAAAAAAAAAAAAAAAAAAAAAACTTCCAACTCATTTCGACGCAAATAGTCCTACAAATATGCGTCTGGTGTCAATCGATTAGTAATAACGTCTACTTTATAATGGTATAGTTAGATGTTTCTTAAGGAGTCTTCTACATATTAAAACAGACATCAACTTCATTTTTTTCAATGGCACCCTTATTTTTGACCTCATATTCAAATTTCTGAGATCAAGACGGTTCAGAAAAGTCCTATTTATATACTTTAACCCAATTTTTGATAGAATTACTAGCGAAAATGTATTAGGGGTCCGTCTATACATTTAGAAAAAAAAAATTATGATATACCAAAGAATGGACATTATTCATTAAGATTCATACCGGGAAAAAAGTACAAAAATATCTATTATAAAAGGAAACGAAGTTAATTTTTCAGAACGTATTGTGTTTGCTTCTAAACTTATCTGAATAACTACAGTTGACTCCCGTATAACGTTCTAGAGAAAACACGACCAATAAATAGAGACTAGCACTCATACACCGCGAAAAACAGTTCCGTATAACGCGTAAGACAAATTTAACATTTTCACACAGTTAATCAAATTTTTGATTCTTCTAAGGCGTAAATGACTTTTTTTTTTCTTAAATTCGTAAATATAGTTTATGAATTAATGTTTTTAAATAGTTTATTTTTAATAAAAATGAAATAGTTTATTACGTCACTTCATCCGTTAAAACTTAAATAACTTGAGTCATAGGAACCATACAATATTCAGTTAAAAATATATAGACAGCAAGATAAAATAATAATAGTAATAAAAATAATAATAGCGGTAAAACAAAAAAAAAAAAAGTGTTTAATATTTAAGGAAAAATAATTTATCTACTTCTGTTGGTTATATTTTTATTTTATACTGTAAGCTCCGCATGAAAGTGTTTCTACAAAGTGTTATATTTAATTTGAGGCGTATAAGCCTAGAATATACAGTAAAGGATATTTAATATTCAATAAAAAGGAGATTCTGTTTAAAGAAATTCCTAGTTCGAGTAATAAGTCACACCTTTATACGTTTCTCTAAAACACCAAATTATTTAACAAATTCATGATTAAGTGACTGAAATTTTGTCATCAATAATCGAAACAGTTGTGGAGTTTGCGTTCCTGCAAACTCCATCTTAACTTAAATACTTATTCAGATTACTAAGAAAACCAGAGACTTGAATTGAACAAACAATAAGAGTTTACTTGAATCAGATTAATGGGAGGGCGGCCTGGTAATAAAACCTAGCTCAGTCAGCGTATTACTAAATCAAAATATATAAAATCAACAATTTAATTATCTTAAATATCTCACCCCAGCAGATAGTCGAAGGTGTAGAGACGGTCGCACTCGTACTCCGCTATTACGACTTCACTATGGATCAGAGGATTCCCTTCGGACCCCAACTTGACCTTTCCGAATGCTAGTAGTTGCGCACACCAACACTCATCACTACTTAACTTCACACAACTAAATCTCCACGACTCTACTTCTCGATATTCACCAAAATAAGATTCATCACATCCACTATATTATCCTCCAACATCCACACCATCTACTAAAACCATCTCTATTTTTATACTTCTTCCTACACCCTCCTTTCACTACATTTCAATCCGTTCTTTTAAAAATCACATCTAATTTATCTAATATTCAAAATCAAAGTCTTTTATTGCAGCCCCCTGCCGACACAACACTAACTCGACCTCAACCTTCACCGAGTCACTGGCGACGAAGCGATTTTAACCGTCCCCACTTTCTACTTTGTTGGATCCAGCTTAATTAAAACAACTGTGGTGACGTTCTGACGTCTCAACCTCACACGGTAAATTTCATTCGTTTATGTATGCTGAAGTTGTGAGGTTGAGACGGCAGAACGTCACCACAGGTTGTGTGAAATTAAGCTGGATCCAGCAAAGTATAAAGTTGGGACGGTTAAAATCGCTTCGACGCCAGTGACTCGGCGAAAGTTGAGGTCGGATTAGTTTCGTGTCGGCATGGTGCTGCAACGAAAGAATTAGGTTCTGAGAGTTAGATGAATGTGACGTGATTTTAAAAGTATTGAGTGAAATGAAGGGAAAGTAGGTTAGTAGGAATAAGTATAAGATGGAGATGGTTTTAGTAGATGAGTGTGGATGGTGGTGTATATTATAGTAGATTGTGGTGTAGATTGAGAAGGATCTTATTTTGGTGAGTATTGAGGTAGAAGTAGTGGAGATTTAGTTGTGTGAAGATTAAGTAGTGATGAGTGTTGGTACGCGTATCTACTAGCATTCGTAAAAGTAAAGTTGGTTCAGCAGGGAATCCTCTGATCCACATTGGAGTCACAGTAGCTGAGTTAAAGAGTGCATTCGTCGCTACACCTTCGACTGTTGCTGGGGTGAGATATTTAGAATTATCTAATTTAAGTTCTGATACATATATTTTGATAAAGTAATTCAATACGCTGACTGAGCTAGTTTGATTGCCAGACCGCCCTCCCATTAATCTGTTCAAATAAAACTCTTATTTATTGTTTAATTCAAGTCTTGTGCTCTCTTTACTTATCCATTTAGTTATCTAAGTAACTAATTAAGATGGAGTTTGCATCAACGCAAACCTCACAGTGGCGGCCTCAAACGCTCGACACCCCCCCTCTCGGGTATATTTTACGTCTTAAATGATGTTACTCAATTCTTTACTGAAATCGAGGAGTACTTCATATTATCTAAAATTGATGAAGTTGATAAATTTAATTTATTAAAATACTCCTTAAAAGGAGATGCTAAAATCTGGTATGATACTGTTGCCTCTGGAGCTCTAGGCCAAAATCCTACGTATGAGCATTTGGAACTTAAAATTAAGAGTTCATTCTCTTCTATTGCGGATAAAACCAGGCTTCGTCAAGAACTTTATACTACTATACTGCCATTTTATGATAAATCTACAACATTTTTTGTTACGTAAATTAGACATTATAAAGCAGCTGGATTTAGTGGTATCTTTTGCCGCTGCAGTGGAAATTATAACCCCGCTATTGACTATTCCTGTTCAAGATTATCTTGATCTGAAACCTGTCACTTCTTACGACAGCCTGTTTCAAACCCAAGTACCAGGAACGTCACCCTCCAAGGGCGGAAATACCTTTAATCGCCAGTGGGTTAATGGAAATATGCAAAATTCTAGGCGTGAAAATTTCACCCCCTCTCAAAATTTCAATCGCTATCAACAGGAACATCAGTCGCCGCAACCAAGGCGTAATAACTTTCAAAATTCTCGGAACGATCGTTCTAATCAAAAACAGTCTCAAAACTTTTCTCGAGCTGATAGAAAAAACAGAAATTTTCGTAACTCTCGTAATAACCAGAGTCGTCAGTTGAACGAGTAAGTGGCTCTTGCGAGGAGGGTCAACAGCCACTGAATGACTCATCCACCTCCATATGTTTAGACACAATTTGTATCAGTCCGGTGCACCTCCCTAATTTGAATGCAATACTGCATGATGTTTTCATACCTACTTATTGGGACACTGGTGCTGAATGTTCCTTTCTAGCATATGTAACTTATAATAAGTATTTTGCCTTTAAATCTTTAAAGTGGACAAATTTAAATATTACAACGGCTCAAGGCCAGACCTGTATTAATAGAGGCGAATTTCGCCTGGATGTTAAAATTCATAATTTAAGTGTTAATTGGCCTTTTTACGTCATAGAAAATCTTCAGCATCCCTGTATTATAGGGTTAGATTTTATGAAAGCAAATAACGTTAAAATAAACTTTGCCAGTAAATCTTTACATATTGATGATTCTAAGTTAAATTCTAAACTTGTCGAGTCGACAGAGTTAATTGTTAATCTAGAGGAAAGTGCCCTCACTCATATTGAAAAAATTGATTTTGTTAATTTTCTTAATCAGTTTAAACAGTTATTTTCTGATACACCTGGCTTGACTCATGTTGTTTGCCATGAAATTGACACTGGAACTAATAAACCAGTGTTTAGTAAACTTTATCGTTATGATCAGGCCAAACAAGATATTATAAATTGGCATATTGACAAAATGTTGAAAAACGATATCATTATGCCTGTAACTTATCCTTATGCATCTCTTGTTGTTTTATGTCGTAAGAAAAATGGTAATCCTATTACCGATCCTGAGGCATGGAGATTTGCAATAGATTATCGTAAGCTCAACTCTATTAAACAATATCCTCAGTATTCCTTGCCTATAATTGATGATTTGTTAGCATATATTACAGCGACCAATTTTATGTCTACTCTCGATCTGACATCAGGTTATTTCCAAATTGCCATGAAATCCGCTGATATATTAAAAACAGCATTTATAACTAAAAACGGCACGTTTGGTTTTAAACGAATGCCTTTCGGATGTTCAAGGGCAGTCGCAACTTTCCAAAAAGCTATGGAAACTATATTACTTACAAACTTTGAATAAACACCATACAATGCAATAATCACCATACAATGCAATCACCATACAATGCAAAACATCATGCAGTATTGCATTTAAATTAGGGAGGTGCACCGGACTGATACAAATTGTGTCTAAACATATGGAGGTGGTTGAGTCATTCACGCCCTCCTCGCACAAATTAAATACAATTTAATTAGTTTTTTAAAGGTTTGTTTTAAGATCGGTAGCAAGAAATGCTGTTGTCTCGAATGATCCATTTTCATGTTTCCTTTATTATTTTATCACTATATACAATTGGTCCATTAGTAGCATCTACATAGAACATTGAACATTCTTCACAATGCGGTATTTATGTTTCTACAAAGTTTCCTTTGCAAATTTGGTATAACTTTGATAACTATGATCCCTGGTGGCTTTTGGATTTGGCAATCAAACGTAATGCAAAAATATACACGCAAGATGTATATTTTCATAATATATGTTGCACGATGTATTGTTTCTTAATATTGATTACTCTATTAACATACCTTATCAAAACAATCATGATATCCCAAAGAAACTAAATATGTTTGCCAGATAATTTTGCGATTTTTCTTTCACCAAGGACGTCAGATACCAGCATCTTCGCCAACTTTTGCTTCTTACGAAATATTATTTGTTTTCTTGAATCAAAGTAGTTTTCGGCTGTGTTTTGCAGGAGACAATGTGAGATGTGTATATTGAATAGGATTTGATTTTTGTATTTAATAAAGTTATAAATTTTTATTTAATTTTGCGCCGACTTCAAAAGTTATGATTAATTGTAGTGTTATAGGTTGTTTGGCGAAGAAAATTATTTTATACTTTTAGGCGCAATTTACAGTTTCATTTCATACCTTTTTTTTTTTTTTTTAGTTGTTTTTTTAGTTGCTTTTTGGAGTCGGTTCTATTTTTTTACAAAAAGGTTTTATTTTTCTCTTTTCAGTGAAAACTTATTCATATAGCAGAACATCAAAAGACGTTCGACGGCGGCTTCTCAAATCACAACTTTCAAGAAAAGTGACATAACTCAAAAAATCGTTTATGTCACTGAAAAATACATGAAATGCACCCCATGTGAACAAAAATGTTACATCTCCATATAGAAAGCTATCCACTCGAGAGACAGTTGTGCCAGTTTTATTCTAGTCAAGTTATATTTAAGTTGATTTTTTTCAAATGCTGCAATTTTAAGTTGTGTTACTTTTCTTGCCTTCATCAGATATGAGCAAAAAACTATCTATTGAATGAACATACATTAAGTTAAAAACTCTTTAGAAATGTAAAGAGCGGATACGCTGTATTCGTAACAAAAATTCTGTTAGGCATATATATTGAACTTTACAGTGAATACGTGTCACCCGCTGCGCTGGAAATTGCGCAGCGTAAAGTTCAAACAAAGAGCAAAATATGCATTGAAGCTGATGGACAGAACTTTCAACATCGATACTTACATACTGCTTTTACCAGTGCAGCTGCATGCGTTCAGCAGTTAGAGTGAGAACAGACTTTTGTGAGTATCCGGAAATTTGTTTATATCTTAATGAAATCATAACGAAACCTATTTCAGGCCAAGACCATTACAACAAAAAAAGTATTAAAATTTAATCATCTCGTACGAAGTTAAAAGCCAACAAATTTCAACAACAACAACAATGAGAAACATGGTTTGTATTGAGAACCTCTTACTTTATGTAGTCGGTTTAAAACATCTATCCGATAATCGATGTGGCCGCTTACAATAACCATACATTGAATTTTACATAGCATAAATGTCATCCGCTACACTACAACATATGCAATGTCGTTCAAGTGTGCACAAAATAGGAAATTGTGAACAAACAAATGCACGTTTTAAGCGTTCTGTTTTTAGCATTAATGTCTAAACTATATTTTCGTACTAAATCCACGATGCTCTGTAATTTTATAATTCTCTGTAATTTTATAATTTCCCTGTTTTGAACCGTTTTCGAGATAGGAACACTAACTCCACTGCTTTCCACCAGCTGGCGCTGTAGGCGGTTGAATCGCGTAGCACATCTCCACTTTACTATACCTACATACCACTTTTATGACTAGGCAGCAGCTGCTTAGAAGTTAAAAGAGTCGGGACTGACTTTTTTGGGTACCCTGTATTTCCTTTTGACCGTAAAGATATTACAATGGGACGTATTTCAGACCAAGACCTTTACAATAAAACAAAAATTATCAAAATCGGATTATCCGTTCAGAAGTTATCAGCTAACAAACAAAAACAAAAAAGCATACGCTTTGAATTGAGAACCTCCTCCTTTTTGAAGTCGGTTAATTAGAGCATCTCTTACGAAGTTATAAGCTTACAAACACCAATAACACATAGCTCGAATTAAGAACATCCTCCTTTCTGAAGTTGGTTGAAAATGACTTTGCGCTAATCGATGTGACCGCTTACAGTAACAGTAATTTGAATCACAGAGTATACGTGTCATCCGCTACGCTGCAAAGTGTGCAACGTAGTTCAAGTTTGCACAGTGTAGGAAATTGCGAACAAACAACTGCACGTTTTAAGCTTTCTATTTTTAGAAATAATGTCTAAATACTGTCTTTTTGTAGTAAATCGATGATGCTCTACAACTTCGTAATTAACTTTTCTCCCATCTTGAACCGTTTTTGAGATAGGAGTGCTAATTCCGCTTTTTTTCACTAGATGGCGTTTTATTTTCTTTAGATTGTGAAGATATTACAATGGGACCTACTTCAGACTAAGATGTTTACAACAAAACAAAAATTATCAAGTAACCGTATTTTGAACTATATAGCATATGTCTCACCAGCTACGCTACAACGTGTGCAATGTAGCTCAAGTGTGCATAGTGTAAGAAATTGCGAATAAACAAATGCACGTTTTTAGCATTGTATTTTTAGCATCAATGTCTAAACTATCTTTTCGTACTAAATCGATGATGCTCTGCAATTTTATAATTCCCCTTTTCCCCCTGTCTTGAACCGTTTCCGAGATAGGAACGCTAGCATGAATGTCTAAACTGTCTTTTTGTACTAAATCGATGATACTCTTCTACTTTGTAATTCACTTTTTTCTCTAGAACCGTTTTCAAGATAGGAACACTAACTCCGCTATTTAGCACCAGGTGGCGCTACAAGCGGTTTAACCTTGTACTGCATGGCCACTTTGCTATTCTTACATACCATTTTTATCACTATAGTTGCAGCCGTTTAGCAGTTAAAAGAGTTGGGACTGTTTTTTGGGGGCACCCTGTATTTTCTTTAGATCGTAAAGATATTACAATGGGACCTATTTCAGACCAAGACCTTTTCAACAAAACAAAAAGTGTCAAAATCGGAGCATCCGTTCAGAAGTTATGAGCTAACAAACATAAAAAAAACATACGGTTTGAATTGAGAACCTTCCTTCTTTTTTGAAGTCGGTTAAAAATGGCATTTTAGTAGTATAAAGTTCTTGACGAAGCCTGGTTTTGTCCGCAATAGAAGAGAATGAACTCTTAATTTTAAGTTCCAAATGCTCATACGTAGGATTTTGGCCTTGACTCCAGAGGCAACAGTATCATACCAGATTTTAGCATCTCCTTTTAAGGAGTATTTTAATAACTATACTTAAACCTGTTTTGAATAAATTTGTACATGTTTATCTTGATGATATAATAATCACGTCCTCATCTTACAATGAGCATTTAAATCATTTAAAAACTGTCTTTACTCTACTGCAAAATGCAGGATTAACTTTAAATTCTTCTAAGTGCCATTTTGCACGTTAGGAAATTAAGTATCTAGGCGTCAAAATAACTCCTGCTGGTATTTCTGTAGATGGTGAAAAAGTTCAGCCAGTTTTAAAATTGCCCATATGCGCAGCACTAGTGCGACGTAAAACCCACCCACCCAACCAACCAACCAAATCAGCCAGTTTTAAACATCCCCCCCCCCCCCCAACTTCTAAACAAGTTTCTAGATTTCTAGGCATGTGTGCCTGGTATGGAAAATTTATACCTAATTTTGCTCACATATGCGAGCCCCTCTTTAAATTCAAAAGGAAAAGAATTAAATTGATAAGTTAAAAACTATCCGTAGCGCTCCTCCTGCATTAGCTCATCCTAATTATAATATAAAATTTCAAGTAGCAACTGATGCTTCTTCCTACGGCATTGATGTCGTTTTAAGCCAAGAAGGCCGCCCAATAGCATATGCGTCCCGAACACTTAACAATACAGAAAGGAATTACCCTGTAACTGAACGTGAATGTTTATCAATGCTTTGGGGACTGCAAAAGTTTCGTTTATATTTTACGCACCTTCCAGTAACAATTGTTACGGACCATGCGGCATTAATTCGGTTAACAACTGGAAAGAATCTCTCCCCTCGCATGATTCGATGGACTCTTAAGTTAGCTAACTTTAACCCTTATACCGGAACATCGGTCTGTGAGACCGTTAAAGGTTAGGCCTAGAGTAGGGACTTGCGGATGCATATTCCTAGAACAGAGTACCGGCACGTTTGGCGATAAATGTCGAAGATGCCAAGTCTATCTAACTGCAGAACTAATGCGACGTAAAATACACTCAACCTGTAGAGGTAGGCATATCTCAGAACAACCCTAGAGATAAGTCCCGGACCGTTGTCAATTGTCCACAGCGTGGCACTAGTACAACGTAAAATCTGTTCAAACAAGGAAGCAACCCTTTGGGGTTGGAAGAGTGAGCAGGGACCGGAGCCGCTTAGTTGTTTGGTTGTCTGGATGGGGTTTACATCGCACTAGTGCTGCGCAATGGGCAATCCCTTTAATGTTGAAAAAAAAACATGTAAAATGTTATGAGAATATTAAGAATGCCAATTTTTGAGCGCTAACAGACACATTACGTAGAAATGTCAATAATTGCAAATTCTTTTTAAAAGTTTTGTTTTTTAAGTTTGATTGCTTTTCTTAGTACAGTCGGTAACAAAAGTCTCCGAAAAGTTCCTATGTAAAAAAAGTACACTTAATACAGTTTTGTTAAATAAATCGTTGTCGAATCCTGTTCTTAGTCAGTCTAAAAATAGGATTCATTTAACAAAACTGTATTAAGTGTACTTCTTCTTATATAGAAATTTTTGCTAGTGTTCGGAGACTTTTGTTACCGACTGTATAATACCAAACTTCACCGACAAGTGATGTTATTCAGTGGGGAAATATGCTTCCACAATTGATGATTATTTAAATTCCATTTTAACATTTAGAAAATTTCACAACCATTAAATTTGCACTTGTTTTCTAAAAAAGTTTAATTATTTTTATTTTTAAAATTTTATTTTTGAATAAAAAAAAAAAAAAATAATAATAAATAAAAAAATAAACTGCATTTTTTTTTTTTTTTTGGTATTGTGGAAACAGATATCCTCACAGAATAACATTGCTTTTGACTGCTGGCAAGAGTACAGTCGGCAGCAAAAGTATTCGAGCGCTAGCAAAAATTCCTATGTAAAAAAGTACGTTTAGTACAGTTTTGTTAAATAAATCCTTGTCGAATCCTGTTCTTAGTGACAAACTGCCAAAAGTGGTGACTGTCCCCAATAAATTGAGACATTCAGTCACTTTAGTCCACTCCCTAATTTCAGGACATTTGGTCACCCTAGTTTAAATATCACATGATAGCTACGTAATAAGCAATTGGTGGAAGTCTAGAATCCACACCTACAAGTGGTAGAGGACGAGGCATGTCATTACCATTGTGTGTACCAGCAAAAGTATCCGAGCACTAGCAATAATCCTTCTCAAAAGAAAAGTACACTTAATACTGCTTTGTTAAATAAACCCTGTCGAGTCATGTTCTTAGTCAGTCTAACAACATGATTCGACAAGGATTTATTTAACAAAACAGTGTTAAGTGTAATTGTTTGGCACCAGAATTATTGGCTAGTGCTCGGATACGTTTGCTGCCGGTTGTACAAGAAAGCTCAGCAATCATTTAGACATACGAATGTACTCTTTGCACACAGGAAAAAAAAGTGACTGGGTACCCCTCATTGAGCAGATATACTAGTAGAGTACGGATTCCCTAAATTGTCTATGGAGAAAAATTCCCGGAGCATCACTACGTTTTTTGCGCCTTCTTTTGGTAATAATCGCTGTCTTGGCAACTGGTTGTTGGGATTTTGCATATTTTAAATGGTTTGTTCCTCTTACCACCAAAACTCCAAACAAAAGTCAAACGGAACAGCTTTCAAACAATAACAAGGATTAGATTACTTGCTTTCCGTTTCAGTTAGTGTAGGTTTTGGTATATGTTTAATTTACACCCAATCGAAATATAAAACAGCTATAACAAAGGTAGAGGAAACTTGCCTTGATGGAATTTTCATGTCGGTTTGGTGGATGATTTGACAGAATGGTGGAGATCTGATGTTGGAAAGCAAAAAGGTTACTAGTTCGAGGTCTGCTCTAATATCTTGTCGATGGAACCGCTTGTGAATGCATCTCAAACTGCACGAAATTCGGTAACTCAATAGTCGAAACAAGGTGACAAAATTTCTTCGAATCCGAGCGCAGACTCATTTCCTGCAGCTCGAAAAATAATAAGAAATTGTTTATTTTTTACTTTTAATTAGTGTGGTTATTTAGAATTCAAAAATCAACGCAGTAATTACATTTTTTTTTATAATTTTAATGCTTCGTATTTATAAAAGTACTCTAAACTAGTCACTGTAATCATATTAAAAGAGAATAATTTCAGAAACCAGATGATTCAATCATATAATGTACCAAATTATAGCTCTGGGGGTCACCTAAGCGGGGGAAGATCAAAATTATCATGGCATGTCTCCGGGCCATCCTTAGGGGTGCGTCCCAGACCGTCGCTAATTACCCATTGCGCAGTACTAATGCGGCACTAAATTGAATCAACCATATAATACCCTGTCATCCCTATAATACGTCATGATTGAGAAAGTAAAGTTATGGCTGCAAGAATTCATAATTTATCGCCACGAAATTTCGCTGAATACATTCAGTACCTTTTTCTAAAAATAGCGGTCTGTGAGTCCGATGTTCCCGATAAGCATGATGAAAACATGTTCCGGGCAAAGGGTTAAAAGAGGAAAATAAAGTAGTTCTCGTCGGATTCGGTTAATTCTTTTCTTAATTTTATTCAACAGCTACCAACCCCCATTAAAAAAATGTATGCATTGTTTACAATGTTATTACTGAAACAAAAAAATATTTATTTTTTGTTTGCTTTTTCAAACTTTTCATGACATTTATATAATGCTAATTTACTCTAATTAATGCATAATCTCAGAAATATAATTTTAATATGGGAAATACGCTGTTAATTTATGATTACAACTAAAGGTTCCTCTCATTTCTAAAAATATTTAAATAAACAAACGATTTAAATTGAAAAGAACTATACACACCTTTTAGAGTCGCTTCTCGTCACTCTTTCGCAAGAATACTCACTGATAACGGGCATTGCTGATGCAGAGAAAGCAAATAAATGCGCGCGCAATTATTATCCTCCCTTTGAAAGTCAAGCAATTTTGAAGCCAGTAATATAGTTTGTCTGTCAAGTATGATTTTTCCAAGCTTGAAGCTAACTTGAAATATCCTTGAATTGCCAAATTTGAGCTGTCATGGTAAATTCACTGGAATGCTAAGCCTGTTTCAAGGAAATGTGCTGTGTGGGATGTTTGATGCGGACTTTACAATAACTGGTTGAATTTATATGTATTTTGCAAAGGCACGTAAACCAAAGCATAACATTTGGAGTTTTTGAGATCATAATATTCAGTTTTATGCACAGTCTATCATTTTTAACTCTTGTGTGAAAAGTTCGGACATAGCAGCATTCATCCCAATAACACAAAACATCAAACGTAGCGAGTGGAGGCATTTCAGCAACAAATTGATCAATATGATGGTTGAGTAAAATTGTCTCCGCTCTTATCAACTTTTTTTTTTTTTTTTTTTTTTTTTTTAACTAAAGCATCAGGTACATATGGTATCTTTGCAAACATAGCACAGCATTCAACATTCTTTTACATATGAGTGCCAGCATATTATTATATAATGAACAACAAAATGTACCGTAGGGTCAGTAGCTGCTCGTGAACGACGTTTTGGGAGGTGATATATCAAAATGTCCAGAAAAAAGTACAGTCGGTAACAAAAGTGTCCGAACACTAGCGAAAATTCCTATGTAAAAAAAGTACACTTTATACGGTTTTATTAAATAAATCCTTGTCGAATCCTGCTCTTAGTCAGTATAAGAACAGAATTCGATAAGGATTTATTTAACAAAACCGTATGAAGTGTACTTTTTTTACATAGGAATTTTTGCTAGTGTTCGGACACTTTTGTTACCGACTGTACATTGAATGGAAACTTTATTCACAATATTGGTTAATTAATGTATTTCGAGAATCAATGTAAATATGTTGATATTCACATCCAGCCGTAAAAAAATACTTTCTATGACAATGGACAGTATTTTGCCAAAAACCTGTAGCCCTCCCAAAACGTTATTCACGAGCCGCTACAACACAAGCTATAAAAAAGAATGCTCAGATATAGATTTCAAATGACGGAGAGCGTATAAGGTAGGAAAAAGTATGTGGCGATGATTAATTAATATATTTTATATAAAACTTTTATAGCATAGCTGAAAATTGCAAGCAAGCAAACAAACATATTATTTGTTGCATCTTCGAGATTAGTGTGAGCAAGATAACTTTTATTATTAAATATACTGCTAAATGAATTCTGCCTTTGAATCACTTATTTATAATTAAAAAATATGTAACATTCAAATTATGTTTTATAATAGCCACCAGGAGGAGATGTAACCGCATCTGTGTTTGAAGCTTATAGCTGTATTTACTCGCCTAGAGACCATGTTTATGACAACAGTTGTCGTATTTTTCAAGTTAAAGGGAGCGCAGAACAAGCATAAGAGCTTTATAACAGAAAATATATAAAATATTCTGTTATAAAGTTTTTATACATAAAAACTTTATAACAGAAAACATTAAAGTGTTCTTATTTTAGTTGTAAAAATAGGAACTTTTCCGAAGTTAATTAAAACGCTTTAGGAAATACTCAAATGTGAAATTTCAGTTATATTTCTTACAATAGAATTTTAGTAAAGTAATTTTGGGGAGGTATACTTACTATCAAAAGAAATAACTGAACCTTAAGTAAAACATTTTCCTAACAGACGATGAAAAAAAAAATATGAATTTTGGTTAAAAAATATTTTTATAGAATGTTTTAGCAACTCAAAGATTTGTCAAAAATAGTTTAGGAAATTTCATCATTTGCTGAGTGCACAAAGGCTTAAAGCTCTGTCTTTATTTTATTTTCTATGCAGCAGCGGATTTAGAATTAAAGTTTTGGAATCTTAGTGCCTCTCTAAAAATGGAATCGAAGTTTTTTTTTTTTTTTTTTTTTTTTTTTATGAAATAAATTCAAATTTCTATCTTTGAAATATATTTCTCCTCCTTTCTTAGTTATGTTTTAAGATTCAGACTAAAAATGTCAATTCAAAATAAATGTTTCTATAAAAGTTAGAATGAGTTCCTATAATTTTTTTTTAAATTATGTGCTAGAAGTTTTGAATTATGTCATAAAAATTCAACAGAGTTTCTTAGCTACGCGAACGAAAAAAATAACGCAAAAAGGAAGCGAAATAATTTATAAAATGTGTTTGTTATTTTGTCTATATATTTTGCAGATTAATTGAAATGTGATTTTAAAACCTACATAGCTAACTCTCGTTTTGAATGTAAAGAAATTTCATATCCAAACATGTCATGTGACAAATTATCTAAAAGTAAATTGAAGTTGACCGAATAGGATTTTAGTAGGCACGGTTTTAAACGTTTTCCTAATTTTAATTTTTCTTACCGATATATTTTATAGAAGATATTGTTTTACGATCAAATTTTTTAAACTCTAATTTTGCTACAATTTTGCCTTTTGAAACCTCCTCAAACAAACAAACAAACAAAAAAAAACAAGTATTTAGCGGTTGGTCTGTATGGATGTCCGCCTCTGTATATGTTTGTGTATTATCTTTTTGTTTTTTACCAGCATAGCCTGAAATCACATATGAACAATTTTCAAGTCCAATATTTTAATTCTCTTTCTTATAGCAATATTATTTAAAGCTTTTTATTGAAACCAAACTAATGATTTCTGTACAGGGACACACAAAAGATTTTAAATACGCTCAGAAAATAAACTACATATTTGAAAGTGTTAAAACGACACTTAACATATGTAAAATTAATATATTCTATAGATATTTGTTTTCAATAGTTAACGCTTGAAATAACTCACTTTTGTTTTTTATATTATTGAAATGCGGGTATTATTAAAATAACTGCAATGTCAGTTTACTTTAATCTAAAAAAAAGTTTTCACGAAAACTTTATTAATAAATTTTGATTGAACTACTAATTATATAGAATGCACTGAACCCATCCGGTGAATGAAAGGTTAGGGCTGTGGATATCAATTAACAGGTGCTGGGTATGAATTCGGGCTGTAAGTATGGATGTCCGCACTAAATTTAAACAAACTTAGTCTTAAATCCTGGCCTAATTAGCCATATTATGTCAAAAATGACAGTAGGCCGACAAATCAAACTTTTTTTAAATAACAATTTTACAGAAACGTGTTTTATTATTATTATTATTATTATTATTATTATTATTGTGCTTGTTAAAAAGAACATAAATTGGAGGTAATTTTAAATTAATTTTTTAGAGCTATAGAGGACTGTTTTACTAATCACTCGATGCATGCTAGAACGAAAATAAATAAATAAATAAATAAAATAAATAAATAAAATAAATAAATAAATAAATAAATACAAATAAAATAAAAATAAAGAAATAAATTTGTTTGATAGAAAAAACATAACGGCATTTCAATCTAAATCCAAATAAAGCATGAGATTATATGTAAGTCTATACCATATTAAAGCAACGGATAAATTTGAAAGAAACCAAATTCAAAATCGTCAAGCTCATTTTTATTCATTTATAAAAAAATAAGTAAAAAATAATGTTCTAAGGTTAGAAGCTTTTTATTGTGAAGTCCTAAAAAGCATAAAATAAAAAATTATTGAGCTAAAGACATGCTATAAGGAAATGAAAGTTTTAACACTAATGAAATTTTAGAGAAAAACATAGATATTTCCCTTTTGCAAGAGATGAAAATTTTTAAATATTCAAAATATTTTAAAAAGCATTCGAGACCAATATTCTTAGTTATTAGATTTTGTATAATTATTCGTTAAGCCATAAATTAAGCCATTATTCGTTAAGCCATTATTTTAAGTTTTTCAAAATCCCTATAAAATGACGTCACGTTTTAAAGGCAATATTTATTTACATGTCAAAAATTAACTAAAAAAAAAAAAAAAAAAAAAAAAAAAAAACATTTTGTGAAATTAAGCGTAATATTTCATTTTTTATTTTTGTCAGTTCTGTGGAAAATTACTTAATGCCTGAAAACAGTTGTCCCACAAGTTTGTAAGAATTTTAAAAATTCGTAAAAAAATGAAGGAATTGGTAGAATTGAGCGAGATTTGTGAAAAAAAAATATTCTCGTAATGGGGTATATTTCTGGTAAAGAAAAAAAAAAGTTAAATTTTTCGTTGATAGAGGATGCTGCAGAGACACAGTGACTAGAGACCATTAAAATACACAATGCAAGTGAAATTTGATCGCAAATTTCAATTGCTCGCATTCAATAATTGTACTCTATCTATCAGGGATTAGTGATAATTGGGATCTAGGTTCTTTTAAACAAATCAAGGATGAGTATCCAGACATTAAAATTAGATTTTTTACATTTGCAGAACTAAAACCAAGGAACTGCATTTTTGTTGTCGAGCAAGTGAAAAATGTTCTGTGTGTGTTTGTCATATACATGAAAATGTTGCATTAATGCTGATTTGGTGCATATAGAAACTGAGTAAAGAAAAAAAAAAAGAATCAATTAAATTCATACAATAATTGCATAAATTTTATTGGTTTGTAATCCTCATTACTGCCATTGGGAAAACTTACATTCTGTCTCCTGAAAAAAATCTTCAATGCTCGTGTATTACTAAATTAATTGTAAAGATTGTTTACTATTGCAAAATGCCCCAGATCTTTGTAAATATATTTGTACTAAAGTTTTTTTTTTATTATTTTTTTTTATTTAAGTAAAATTGGAAAAGGGATGTTTTATTATTATTATTTAATCGTTTTAAATTCAGACTATTGTATGTTATTTATTTTTTCAATTTATTAAAAAACAGAGGTTAAGGAGCCCCTCCCCCTACCCATGCACAAACGTAAATACTTGCTAATCTCTACTGTTTAAGCCTTAAATTGTTGCACTTAGCAGCACATTTAAAAGGAATGCTCGACCATCAGATTAACATTCCATAGCTGCAAGCTTTCATCATTCAATATTTCTTTCTTTTTTTCTTTTCTTTTTCTTTTTCTTTTTCTTTTAATTGTAATTTCACGTAATTATTAATTAAAAACATTGCATATAACTATTTTCCTTTTAGATAATTTCTATACATGCTAATTTCTCCTCCAAATGCAATCATAAAGTATTCTATATACAATTTCAGTACGAAAATACTGATATAGGGTTGCAATTTCAATTTATAACTCAGCATCCCATAGCCGTCCCATGTTGTGACTCACAATATTAATAAACACAATAAACTTAAGAATAACACATAATTTTTAAAAGAAATTAAATATGTACTTTTTGAGATATTTAAGGTCAAAGGTTAAAATGTTTGACCTTTAAATGAAAATTTTTAAAAATATATGCATGTGTTATATTATTTGAAAGTCTGTATTATAAGCTTTCTAATGATACCAATATTATATTTCTGCATTAATGAAGCAACAAATTATAGGCACATTTGTAATACAAGAATTTTGAAAATTTGCATTTTTTATTCTTTTTTGCAGCCCTGTATATCAAAAACTAAAACAGATAGGGACTTATTAATTGGAAGGCATTCATTTCTCTATAGGAAAAGTAAATTGGCCTAATTTCATAAAAATCTGAGAGGGTCAACTTGATTTGACATGTAATGACCCTCAAAACCAATCACTAATTTAACCCCGAGTTCTAAAATGTATTTGGACAACAAAATAATACACGCACTATAATGAAAACATGCTTTTATGACGTCCAGTAAATCTTATTCAAGCAAATAAACAAAGTAAACGTAGTTGTGTGAAATAGGTAAAAAAGAAAAAAAATATATATAGATGATTGGAAAAGGCTTTCCTATCAAATGAAATTTTATATGTGCAGTTCCAACAGAAAGCGATTCCAAGATCTAAAAAAGGTATTCGGCATTAATGGACACTGCTTAGTTTTCTTGATCATATATATTAAGCTCTTTTATGTTCTCTCCAGTAACACTCAAGTTTCTCATTTCAATTGTTTTATTATGTACTAGAAAAGTCCCGGTTCGTGAACGAACCGAATTCCAAGTGCGGGAAAAATTTCAAAATCAAACTCGAAATGTACAAAACTCGGCGAGATGCTGCTTGCGTGACAGCAGATCAAAGTTTGTCAATGAAATCCTTTTTAAATTGATGAAATCAATGAAGGTAGTGAATCAACGAAAGCTTTGCCCATTTCGCTGGTCACTATATTTAAAGGAATTCTTTTTCTATATCGCTTTACGAACAAAAAATAAAAATAAAATATAAATAAATAAATAAATAAAATAAAATAAATAAATGAAAGCGACCCACCCATTTTCAAATTCTCGGGTGCCTGTGTGACAATAGCTTACCATTGGACTCCCATTTGGGTGCTTATAAGATGACACTTTCGAAACGGACAGTATCGAAAAAATTGAAGTAGTAATTTTTTATTTGAATCCCAGTTACATATGAACAACATTATATGTGATGTACATAATATTTTCTTTCACGTTATTTTCTATACTTATTTATTTCGATCAACCATAAAATGACAACAATTTCGCGCCAAATATAATATTACAATGTGCTATCGGTTACGTATATCGCATGAGGCAATTTTTAGGATTATAATAGTACTTGAGTTAGTTAATAGTAGTTGGTATATAAAAAAATAATAAAATAATGAAATACGTAAGCCTGATCATGGCACAGCTTTAATATAGCTCCCCTTTGCGACTTTTGAAATTTTATCGATACTTTAGACAAAAATACATACTTTATGTGATTTTTTTTTTTTTTTTTGTTTGTTTGTTTTGTTTTGTTTTCTTTTCCCTTACCTGTTCTTCCTTTTCTGTTTTTCAATGTTTTATAATTTTTGATAGAATGGAGTAGAAGGCTGATACTCGCGGCCTATGCGGTCCATACGGACGGCGCGCGGTTGGCGCTGACGAGTTGTCTCATTCTTATCGCGGACGCGCTTTATGCGAGTGTTGCATAGTACACTGATCATTTTTGCCGGGCGCGTATTTGCGTCCATAGTCCATACTGATAACATCTGCTAAGCGCGTATTTGCGTCCATAGTCTATATTAATGACTTTCGCTGGACGCATATGTGCGTCCATAGCACTCAAAGGGTTAATGTAATGCTGAATTTTTTTTAACTACATTTTCATATTTTTATTTTTTCATGTGCATGAGCAAGTTTAATATTTATAATTTTTTTATTTTTCAAGTGAAAGCATATTTCATTTTATGCTGAAAAAAAAAGGGGGGGGGGACCCTTACAATTTTTTTTTTTTTTTTTTTGGCAACAATGAAATATTTAAATGTCCAATTTTAAAGCTGTTATTATCATATTTTAATTAATTTTAAAAAATCTAATCAAAATTTCGTTACAAATAAGGTACCAAATGAAAGGGACATTTTTTATGAATCCATCGGATTAATTAGCTTATCGATTGGACAATTAGATTATTTTAAATTTACTAAAATATAGAAATTTGGTGGCAACTTGCGTCCACACATAGACGAGCAGAGTCCAAAGAAATCTTTTAGCCGATTATATATATAAAGATTTCCGCTGTCCTTAATACTTTTTCATTAAATATTTCTCGTCTATTTTTGATATGCTTTTTCATTTTTAAGAGATTTTTTTTATTTTTTTCGGGGGTGGGGGGTGGAGTTTCAGGGGCATCGTTCTACAGCCATTTCTTGCTTATCAGAGCACACTGAACTGGGATGTACGGCGCTTTTCCAAAGAGCTAGGAAAATTCATGACTGAACCAGAATTCGATCTAGGAATATGAGAACAGAAGGCCAAAGTGTCAACCACTCCACTACTAAATAGGCCTAAGACCTTTCGAAAACGTTTCATTTATTATTTTAATTAATGATGAGAACTATAACTATTTTATGCACAGAAAGTTGGATTGATGAAAGAAAAGAAAAAAAAAAAAAATAAATAAATAAAAGGCTTCTTTTTTTTTTTTTATCCGCTTTGATTCACATTTGATATTTTACACTCAAAAATGAATACAGTTATTTTATTTAAAAACGAAACCTATCAACCGAAATTAACTATCAATATACAGTTTGTTTAACATTTCAAACAACGTTGTCTGATAACCTGGGAAATAACATGGTAAAATTTTAACCAATATTAAGCATAACTCGATCAAACGATAAAGCTACATATTTAAAAAACTTGCAGTATTTAAAATTTTGTCAGAAATAATCTTTTCATGAAAAACTTGGATAAACCGTGTACTAAAAAAATAATGCTTATTTTTCTCAAAAGAAGAAGTTATCAATCAAATTTCGATATCGTAAAAAGTGGAATGGTCGTAAAATATTCTCAAAGTATTATTTGGCCCTAGACTTAATCTGAAACAATTCCTTTTCGAAATTTCCATGTGATAGTTATTTATTCCTCCTGCATTATCACAGAACATTGATCACACCACTTATTATATTTTAAAGACGTTTCATTTTAAGTATAAAATATTCGAACTTAAATAAAAATATTAAAAATATATAAATAAAATAGAATAAATAAATAGAATCTTTTGTATAAACCAATCTTGTGTTACACTTTAATCCCATCAATAATTAGTGAATAAAATATTTTTATTCTGCATATTTTAATGCTGTTTGACACCTTTGCTGTTACTTTGTAATACACTAACTTAGTGTATCATTAACTGAATAAGTTACGGAGTCCCACGAGAATTCTATATTTAGGAAGGATATGGAGAAAATAATGGACGCTAAAAGCTTTTGGCAAAGATAGTTGTTTATGTAATGTGAAATTTGAATACTACATCATGTGGAACACTATTCATATTATCAACAAATCTCCTTGATGAAGGATTATAAATTAAGGTTATGTAAGTAAGACTTTTATTACGAAGAATAGTACCAATGAATCAAACTTTAAAATGGCAATAAACAAATACGATCACATTTTCAAGACAAGAACAAGAAGAAATTTTTAGATTTGCTTTTATCCTTCGCTTATATTAAACAAGTAATAACGTGATTTGTTATATGTGTGTGTGTTGCGTTCCGTTTCTTCGAAACGGCTCTAACGTTTTTGATGAGAGTTTGTGGCTAAAGTTTTTGGGGATGAAAAATTGATTAAACTTTCCCTCATTTTCAGAAAAAATTGCATGTGCTGTTAGCTCTCCATCCACTGGAAAAATATGACAGAAATTTCGTTTCCTTTTCCTCGGAAATGGGTATAATGATTTTGTTTATGGTTAAGTGTTTTTGATGGTGAAATATCGATTGTAATTGTCTTCATCAATAATAGTCCAGGCAACGAAGGCCAAAATTTGACGAATAGAGGAAAAAAATCGTGTAGTTTTGAAATTTTACATACTCATAGCCGAGAGGGTCCTGAACAACATACTAAAAGTCCCCGCCCGTGGGGGGTGAGCGGGGGGCAGGGGGGGCATTTAAGGGGGGCAATTTTCAGTTTTTATTAAATATCTTAAAAACTATCGCATTTAGAGAAAAAATGTCAATTACAAAATTAATCTACGTAAAATTTCCTACAAAAATGTATATTACATTTTGTTTGTACGATCATCAGTTTAGAAGATATAGGGAGATGAAATAACACATTTTCTTGAAAAATTCTTTTTTGCAATAGTAAAATCAACTAAAGTATGCAATTAAAAGGGTTCTTGTCAAATATTTTCTAATGTAAAAAACAAATATATACATAGGGAATATGCAAGGATAATACAGCATGTTTTGTAAGTTTTAAATAATTTTAAGGCTAGTAGGCGCAAGTGGCGGTTTGAGTAAAAATCTGGATAAGTCCAGTCAAAATAGGAAAAATAGAAAAAAAATCGTGTAGTTTTGAAGTTTTGCACACTCATAGCCGAGAGGGTCCTGAACAACATACTAAAAGTCCCTGCTCGTGGGGGTGAGCGGGGGGGCAGGGGGGCATTTAAGGGGGGCAATTTTCAGTTTTTATTACATATCTTAAAAACTATCGCATTTAGAGAAAACATGTCAATTACAAAATTAATCTACGCAAAATGTCCTACAAAAATGTATGTTACATTTTGTTTGTACGATCATTAGTTTAGAAGATATAGGGAGATGAAATAACACATTTTCTTGAAAAATTCTTTTTTTGCAATAGTAAAATCAACTAAAGTGTGCAATTAAAAGGGTTCTTGTCAAATATTTTCTAATGTAAAAAACAAATATATACATAGGGAATATGCAAGGATATAAAAGCATGTTTTGTAAGTTTTACATAATTTTAAGGCTAGTAGGCGCAAGTGGCGGTTTGAGTAAAAATCTAGATAACGAAGACCCCAAACCGATCAACATTAAAAAAAAAAATCGTGTAGCTTAGAAATTGAGCACAGTTATAAAGTTAAGTGCCCTGAATAACATACTAAAAGTCTCTAACCATGGGGGGGCATTTAAAAGGGGCACATTTCAGTGTTTATTAAGTATCTTGAAAACTATCGCATTTAGAGAAAAAAAAGTCTCAAAGATATAAGATTTTTTTTAATGTTGATCAGTTTTGGGTCTTCGTTATCTGGATTTTTACCAAAACACCACTTGCGCCTACTAACCTTAAAATTATTTAAAACGTACAAAACATGCTGTATTATCCTTACATATTCCCTATGCATATATTTGTTTTGTACATTAGAAAATATTTTATCAGAACCCTTTTAATTCCACAATTTAGTTGATTTTACTATTGAAAAAAAAAAAAAGAATTTTTCAAGAAAATGTGTTATTTTGTTCCCCTATATCTTCTAAACTATTGATCATACAAACAAAATAGAATATACAATTTTTTTAGGAAATTTCACGTAGATTAATTTTGCAATTGATATATTTTTTTTCTCTTAATGTACTTAATAAAAACTGAAATGTGCCCCCTTTAAATGCCCCCCCCCATGGTTAGGAACTTTTAGTATGTTATTCAGAGCACTTAACTTTATAACTGTGCTCAATTTCTAAGCTACACGATTTTTTTTTTTAATGTTGATCGGTTTTGGGTCTTCGTTATCTAGATTTTTACTCAAATCGCCACGTGCGCCTGCTAGCCTTAAAATTATTTAAAACTTACAAAACATGCTGTATTATCCTTGCATATTCCCTATGTATATATTTGTTTTTTACATTAGAAAATATTTGACAAGAACCCTTTTAATTGCACACTTTAGTTGATTTTACTATTGCAAAAAAAGAATTTTTCAAGAAAATGTGTTATTTCATCTCCCTATATCTTCTAAACTAATGATCGTAAAAACAAAATGTAATATACATTTTTGTAGAAAATTTTGCGTAGATTAATTTTGTAATTGACATTTTTTTTTCTAAATGCGATAGTTTTTAAGATATGTAATAAAAACTGAAAATTGCTCCCCTTAAATGCCCCCTGCTCCCCGCTCACCCCCCACGGGCGGCGACTTTTAGTATGTTGTTCAGGACCCCCTCGGCTATGAGTGTGGAAAACTTCAAAGCTACACGATTTTTTTTTTCTATTTTTCCTATTTTGTCTGGACTTATCCAGATTTTTACTCAAACTGCCACTTGCGCCTACTAGCCTTAAAATTATTTAAAACTTACAAAACATGCTGTATTATCCTTGCATATTCCCTATGTATATATTTGTTTTTTACATTAGAAAATATTTGACAAGAACCCTTTTAATTGCACACTTTAGTTGATTTTACTATTGCAAAAAAGAATTTTTCAAGAAAATGTGTTATTTCATCTCCCTATATCTTCTAAACTAATGATCGTACAAACAAAATGTAATATACATTTTTGTAGGAAATGTTACGTACATTAATTTTGTAATTGACATTTTTTCTCTAAATGCGACAGTTTTTAAGATATTTAATAAAAACTGAAAATTGCCCCCCTTAATTGCCCCCCCTGCCCCCCGCTCACCTCCCACGGGCGGGGACTTTTAGTATGTTGTTCAGGACCCCCTCGGCTATGAGTGTGCAAAATTTCAAAACTACACTATTTTTTTCTTCTATTTTTCCTATTTTGACTGGACTATAAAATTATCATTCAGTACTAAACCCCACTCTGCCCGCTCTAAAATATGACAGAAAGCTAGTTTTCTTAGAAATGATTTAAGGGTTTCTTGATATGACAAACTCATCTGACTTTATCTCAAAATCAGGAAAATTAGCGTTCATTTTTAATTCTCACTCTACATGTTTTAAAATATGCATAAATTCGGTTCTCAGGGAAATTACTCTAACGATTTTGATAAAAAAGTAAGTTAAACAACTTTTTCTTTATGACAATCACATCTGGCTTATACTTATGTTCACGAAAATTTGAGTTCACTGTTAATCCTTACTTCGCCTGTTGAAACATATGTTACAAATTGCGTCTACACGGCATTGAATCTAACTATTTTAATAGTTACACGGGTTTTGAAGGAGAAATAAAAAAATATAAAGCATATTTTCTCATTTTTTAACCGACTTCAAAAAAGAAGGAAGGTTCTCAATTCAAACGGTATGTTTTTTTTATGTTTGTTAGCTCATAACTTCTGAACGGATGCTCCGATTTTGATACTTTTTGTTTTGTTGAAAAGGTCTTGGTCTGAAATAGGTCCCATTGTAATATCTTTACGATCTAAATAAAATACAGGGTGCCCAAAAAAAATCAGTCCCAACTCTTTTAACTGCTAAACGGCTGCAGCTATAGTGATAAAAATGGTATGTAAGTATAAAAAAGTGGCCATGCAGTACAAGATTAAACCGTTTGCAGCGCCACCTGCTGGAAAATAGCGGAGATAGTGTTCCTATCTCGAAAACGGTTCTAAAGAAAAAGTGAATTACAAAGCTGAAGAGTATCACCGATTTAGTACAAAAAGATAGTTTAGACATTCATGCTAACGTTCCTATCTCGGAAACGTTTCAAGACTGGGGGAAAAAGTGAATTATAAAATTGCAGAGCATCATCGATTTAGTACGAAAATATAGTTTTGACATTGATGCTAAAAACGTGCATTTTATGTTCGCAATTTCTTACACTATACACACTTGAGCTGCATTGCTCACGTTGTAGCGTAGCTGGTGAGACATACGCTATATAGTTCAAAAAACGGTTACTTGATACTTTTTGTTTTGTTGTAGAGATATTGGTCTGAAGTAGGTTCCATTATAACATATTTACAATCTAAAGAAAATAATGAGCCATCTGGTGAAAAACAGCGGAATTAGCACTCCTATCTCAAAAACGGTTCAAGATGGGAGAAAAGTTAATTACGAAGATGTAGAACATCATCGATTCATTACGAAAAAACAGTTTTTAGACATTATTGCTAAAAATAGAACGCTTAAAACGTGCAGTTGTTTGTTCGCAATTTCCTAGACTGTGCACACTTGAACTATGTTGCACACTTTGCAGCGTAGCGGATGACACGTATACTCTGTGGTTCAAAGTACTGTTACTGTAATGTAAGCCGTCACATCGATTAGCGCAAAGTCGTTTTCAACCAACTTCAGAAAGGAGGGTATTCTTAATTCGAGCTATGTGTTGTTGGTGGTGTTTGTAAGCTTATATCATTTTAAGAGGTGCTCTAACTAACCGACTTCAAAAGGAGGAGTTTCTCAATTCAAAACGTATGTTTTTTTGTTTTTGTTTTTGTTTGTTAGCTCATAACTTCTGAACGGATGATCTGATTCTGGTACTTTAATTTATTGTAAAGGTCTTGTCTGAAATACGCTTCATTGTAAGATCTTTACGAACAAAAGAAAATACAGGGTGCCCAAAAAAGTCAGTCCCGACTCTCTTAACTGCTGAACAGCTGCAGCTATAGTCATAAACATGGTATGTAGGTACAGTAAAGTGGACATGTGCTACACGATTCAACCGTCTAAAGCGCCACCTGGTAGAAAAGAGTTGAGTTAGCTATCCTATTTAGGAAACGTTTCAAGACAGGGGAAAAAAGTGAATTATAAAATTGCAGAGCATGATCGATTTAGTACGAAAAGACAGTTTTGACATTAATGCTAAAAAAAGAACGCTTAAAACGTGCATTTGTTTGTTCACAATTTCCAATTTTGTGCACACTTGAACGACACTGCCTATGTCGTAGTGTAGCGGGTGACATTTATGCTATGTAAAATTCAAAGTATGGTTATTGTAAGCGGTCACATCGATTAAAGCATAGACGTTTTAACTTCATAAATGAAGAGGTTCTCAATACACACCGTTTTTCTCGTTGTTGTTGTTGAAATTTGTTAGCTTATAACTTCGTAAGAGATGATTCAATTTTAATACTTCTTTGTTGTCTTAATGATCTTGGCCTGAAATAGGTTTCATTATGATTTCATTAAGATATAAACAATTTACAGGATACTCACAAAAGTCTGTTCTCACTCTAACTGTTGAACGCATGCAGCTACACTGGTAAAAGCAGTAAGTAAGTATCGATGTTAAAACTTCTGTCCGTCAGCTGCAATGCATATTTTGCTCTTTGTTTGAACTTTACGCTGCGCAATTTCCAGCGCAGCGGGTGACACGTATTCGCTGTAAAGTTCAATATATATGCCTAACAGAAATTTTGGTTACGAATACAGCTTATCCGTTCTTTACATTTCTAAAGACTTTTTAACGTGTGTTCGTTCAATAGATAGTTTATTGCTCATATTCGATAAAGGCAAGAAAAGTGACACAACTTAAAAATGCAGCATTTGAGAAAAATCAACTTAAAAATAACTTGTCTGGAATAAAACTGGCACAACTGTCTCTCGAGTGGATAACTAGAGTGGATAACTAGATGGAGATGTAACTTTTTTTTTCACATTGGGTGCATTTTATGTATTTTTCAGTGACATAAACCATTTTTTGAGTAATGTCACTTTTCTTGGAAGTTGTGATTTGTGAAACTTCCGCCGAATGTGTTCTGATGCTCTTCCATATAAATAAGTTTTCACTAAAAAGAGGAAAATAAAATCATTTGTAAAAAAATGGAACCGACTCCAAAAAGGAGCGACTATTCAAACAACTAAGAATGAAAGAAAATTGGCAGAAAATGAAACTGTAAATTGCGTCTAAAAGTATAAAATAATTTCCTTCGCCAAACAACCTATAACACTACAATTAATGATAACTTTTGAAGTCGGCGCAAAATTAAATAAAACTTGATACATTTATTCAATAGAAAAATCAAATCCTCTTCAAAATACACATCTCACATTGTTACAGCCGAAAAATACTTTGATTTAAGAAAACAAATAAGATTTCGTAAGCAGCAAAAGTTGGCGAAGATGCTGGTATCTGACGTCGTTGATGAAAGAAAAATCGGAAAATTATCTTGCAAACATATTTAATTTCTTTGGGATATCATGATTATTTTGATAAGGTATATCAAGAGAGTAATCAAGAATATGAAACAACGCATAGTACAATATATATTATGAAAATATACATCTTGCGTGTATATTTTTGCCTTACGTTTTGATCGCCAAATCCAAAAGCCATCAAGGATGTTAGTTATCAAATTTATACCAAATTTGCAAAGGAAACTCTAACTTCGTAGAAACACAAATACAGCATTGTGAAGAATGTTCACTGTTTTATGTAGATGCTACTAATGGACCAATTGTATACAGTGATAAAATAATAAAGGAAACATGAAAATGGATCATTCGAGACAATTGCATTTGTTGCTACCGATCTAAAGACACACATTTAAAAACTAATTAAATTTTATTTAATTTTGCGCCGACTTCAAAAGTTATCATTAATTGTAGTGTTATAGGTTGTTTGGCGAAGGAAATTATTTTATACTTTTAGGCGCAATTTACAGTTTCATTTTCTGCCAATTTTCTTTCATTCTTAGTTGTTTGAATAGTCGCTCCTTTTTGGAGTCGGTTCCATTTTTTTACAAAAAGATTTTATTTTTTGTAAATATAATAAGTAAAAATTTTTATTCAAAATTTTGAGAGCAACATTTAAGATATTTCAACTCTTGGAAACTATCTAAAATCTAGCTCTTTCTCTTTCGGATAATTTGCTTAATTTTACTCTATTCAAATGCACCTTTGACAAAAGTTGGCCAATATATCTAGCTTTCAACCTATGCAATAATTTTTTTTTATCTTTCGCACATGCGCAGTGAAAACGTTTTTCATAAAAAATTTAATATTTCATGAGCTATTTGTATTCCGATTGCAATTTATTATTTTAAAAGTGCTTTTCCAACTTATCTGAGAGTAAGAATAATTTTCGTTAAAATCTCTGTATGTTATAAATAAAATACATGCTGATTTTTTTTTCTATTTGGAGTTTTAAAGTAAATGAATATATCTCCGTTATATAATATACTATCATCACACAAATTCATCCACAAATTAAACTGGATCTGTATTAATATATCCTAAAGTTATAGTTCATTTCGTTCACTTAACAATACAGGGTGATCACAAATATTATTGATTTTGCTCAGTTTGTTACCGGCCCCCTAAATGTTGTCTTAGCAAATCTTCACTAAAAAACACGAGGAAGACCCTGTTCTTTAAATATCGAATGTTTGAAAACATTTCATCGAGAGGTAAGGTTTTAATTTGAAAAGGAAAAAAAAAAAAACTGATCATTTACAAATCATTTTAAACTTTTGAGCAGGAGTGTATAATTTTTTTTTAAAAAATATGAAAAATTCAGGTAGATGGTCTTGGATTCCCAAGCCTTTTCAGAAAAGAAATGTAGATGATTTCTCAAAAACTAATACACCGATCTTATTGAAATTTTACCGACTCCTTCAAAATAAAATTGACTAGTGCTTGAACGGAGTGTTAAAAAAAAAAAAAAAAAAAAAAAAAAAAACGCTGAAATTTTAAGTTTTGGCATTGTATGCAAAAATAGTTCAAAATGCGGTACTTCCCCCCCCCCCCACACACACACATAGCCTTGTAAAATTACTTGTTATCTGGAAGAAAAAAAAAATTCCTTCTCCGTTCAATCAAGTTCTATTTTGAAAAAGAGGACAAATTTCAATAAGCATTTGTTTTGAGAAATCGTGTTGACCTCTTACTTACTGGATGAATTTTACAAAAAATTTAAGGGAAATTTTATGAAATATTGTTTAAATATTGCTCTTTTATATTTTCAAAATTTTTAATAGAATTTTTAATTATTATATCAAAAAAGAGAGAAAGTAGGCTTTTTCTTAGCGTTTAAAACCCCTGCTCTTTAATAAAAACTTAAGGTTTTCTCAAATGACAAAACTATCTGACTTATCATCAGAAAAACTGGCGTTTAATAGGAACCCGGATACCTCCCGTGGCAAACTATGGCAGAAACTTAGTTTTCTCGGAAACGAATGTAACGTATTTGATAATTTAGGTTTTTTGAGATGAAAAACCTATCTGACTTATCCCTCTCTTTCGTAAAATTGGTGTTCACTGTTAACACTGACACCATTCGTTACAAATTCTGATGGAGATTCTTCATGTTCTCGGAAATGGATCTAATAATTTTTGGAAAAACTTAGCGTTAGTGGTTTTTTGAGGTGAGAAACTCATCTGACTTATCCTTATCTTCTTGAAAATTAACGCTCACTGTTAACCTTCACTCCGCCCGTTGCAATCTATGACAGAGACTTCATTTTTATAGAAACTACTTGAATGATTTTGATAAAAAATTATATATAGGGGTTTTTTGTGTTCTCAATTCAATCTGAATTGTCCTCCTCTTCAGCACAATAAGCGTTCACCTGTAATCCACACCTTGCCCTTGAAATCGATGAAAGTACTTCTTTTTCTTAGAAAATATTCGAATGATTTTGATAAAAATTTAGAGTCCGTGTGTTTCTAAGGTATCATTTTGATCTGAAATACACTCATCTTCAGAATAATTAGCGCTCACTGCTAACTCGCACTCCATCCGGAAAAAAAAAAAAAATGTGTCAGAAACTTGGTTTTCTTATAAGTCGCTGGAACGATTTTGAAAAAAAAAATATATATAGGGTTAGAAGTTTTTTGAGATGTAAAATGTTCTGACTTATCTTTTTCTTCTGGAAAATTAGCAGTCACTGGTAACCCGAGCTTTGAATGGAATAAAATATAGTCAGGAACCTAATTTTCTAGGAAACGTAATTTCTTAAACGATTTTGTAAAAAATTTATAGTTAAGGTTTGAAATGATAATCCGATTTGAATTTCCTTTATCTCCAGGAAATTTAACTTTTATTGGTAACCTGCCTTCTTCCTGAGGCAAACAAATATAGGAATTATATTTTCGAAAACAAATCACTATGTTTATACTACAAATGATTTTTGCAATGAGACTAAGTGAGCTCGGTCATCCAGGTACTTTTATTTTGTATGTCACTGGAGCAATGTTTAAAATATAAAAGATGTTGCATTTGAAAAATAAATTGTTTATAATTCCTTTATTGAAAAAAAAAAAAATAAATAAATAAATAAAATATCTTTTTTTAGCAAAATTTAATAAAATTTCATAATTTTATCATCAGTTCTCGTAGAATTGTTTTAAAGTTCTTTTGTGAGGTCTTGCAAAGTGCTACGATTAAAATTCGCACTTTGCGAGTAAAACATGAATGCGAAGGTTTTAGGATTCGATTGAGTAATAGAGTTAGTTCCTATCCTAAACTAAAATTGTAAATGGTAATATGTTAATTTTATAAAGTATTTTGGAAAGTGAATAGTATAAAAGTAGAAGGAAGATTGCTTTTGGGATTTAGTTGGAGAGAGAGCTGGAAGGTGTGTTAGTTGGAAGGCGAGTGAGTTGGAGGATGGTAGTTAGAAAGTTAGTGGGAAGGAGAGTATGAGAGTTGAAGGAGTTAGTTGTTAGCGGTGTGATGATTAGAAGAATGTAGATCATGAAGAGGCGATCCTTTTCCGAGAAAACTATTTATTTTCTCATTTACATACACAACACATCATAAATAACATAAAAAAGAACGTAAATAAACTATGTAAACATTATTATTTTTAAATGGACATAATTTTCCAGTCCACCAAACAAAAATACGAGCGGTCCTCAAACCCGGCGTTTTAACACCTTCATTGCATCATCCACTCTCTAAAAAACTAAGTCAAAGTCTCTCTTCAAATCGAAAGTCTTTTTCGTCTGCGCTGGACAGACAGCGCCCTCTAGTCGGTCTAAAAGTCATTACAGACCTCCTCCCTTCAGGGGAGAAACTTTTCACTATTGTAGAGGGGAAAGTTTGGTTAAATAATACTTGATTAGGAAAAGTCTATATTCAAATAAAATAAAGTCACAATGTTCAACATATTGGTCCATTTTCTAGATATCGTAATCAATTTAAAACAAGTGATTTAAAAAAAAAATACGAGCAAGCACCAATTCTATGCAGAAACAGTACCTGGTTATATTTAAATGCACCAGACTTATCCCTATTTCAGATTAAATACACTATTTAACTTATTTTAAAATATACAAAAAAATAAATACCAAATAGAAATTTAAATATTATTACACACAATATACCTGTGACACTAAATAGATATGCAAAGTAAAATATAGATAGTGAAAACAATTATATACCACATATGTATATATATATAGCAATTATTAAACAAATATATGTAGCAATAATTAAACAAATACGATATATATAGCAATAATTGGACAAATACGATATATAGCAATAATTAAACAAATATATAAACACATTTTTTTCCCCTAAGGGATACGACTTAAACTATCAGCATTTAGAGATTGTAATTCTATACACTCAACAACCTCCTAATTAAATAATCTGCATAGAGTTCCCAAAGTAAAAGTCTGGGATTTGGTCTTTTTTTTTTCTTTTTCTTAGGAACATGAATAGCTTTATACAATTTTGAGATAAATTCTCCTTTAGTTCTTCAAAGGCCATTTGGCAAGAGCTATTCCAGTCAGTGGATTTTAGAGTCCAAACCTTTAGTAAGTCTGACAATAAAGCTGCATTTTCAGAAAATTCAGGAATGCATTTTTGATAGTATTCAGCTAATTTCAAAAAGGCTGTCACGTGAGTCTTGGTAGTATGAGACGAAGAATCTTTCTTGTCTCGAACCTTCATTTCACTTGGAGTTCTCAACCTCGGCCTACTAAATGTCTGGAATTTTTCACATGAGCTCGAGTAGGTTGACAGTTAGAAGGTTTAATGTGCAACTTAGTAACACTCATTTTGAAGGAAATGTCTCTTACATGTATTTTTCTTGCTTTAGAAAAATTGACGACTTTCTCACTATATGCCATTGGACACTTTTCACTATGTTTCAATGAATTTGCCATTAGTTCACTAGAATCTTTTGGTACATTGTTCTTGGGCTTGAATGTACTCAATGTAGTTGCAGAAAGCTTTTCTTTCAAATAATTTTGTTCCTTCAATTGTTTCTCATAAGTTAAGCATTTTTCAGATAATTGCATAAGTTCTAATTTATTTTTTTGTAATTCAGCTGTCAACTGATCCAATTTAGCATTAGAAATTTTTTCTATCTCTTCAAGAATACTAAACAGGTAATCTAATTTGGAATTAATTATAGTAATTTCATTTCTTTCTTCAACAAGTTTTTCATTTTTAAGACAAATTTCTTTTTCTTTACTTTTCATTCTTAAGAGTTCTTCTTTCACTATGTTAATTTCATTAGACAGCTTAAGATTTTCAATTTTCGTATTTTCCAGTTCTTGTTTGTAATTATTCTTTTCAACATTCAAAATTTCTAACTGATTTAGAAAATTCTTCTTTTCACTTTGTGAATCAAGACGAAGATTTTTTAACTGATTTTCAAACTTTTCTTTCTCTTGAATTTCTTCATTTATCTTCTTTTCATATTCTAAGCATTTTTTATTCAGATAAGCATCTATTTCTGCTTTTAGTTTTTCCATCACAAAATTAGAGTCTTCATTTTTTTGTTTAAGGTCTTTTAAGGCATTATTTAATTCCGAAATATTTCTCGTAGTATGTTCCAACTCTTCATTAAGTTTTTTATTTTCAAGAAACAGTTCTTGTTCTTTAATTTTCTTTTCTTCCATTTCCCCTTTCAAACATATAATTTCATTTAACAATCTGAAATTTTCAGTTTTGAGATGGTCAAAATTTATTTTATCTTTAAGAACAACTTCATTTTCTATTTTATTTTTATTTTCTTTTATATCCTGCAGTTCTTCAACAAACACTTTTGGAGAGGTTTTATTGAGTTCTGGCCATGAAAATTCTGGCAGGATTTCCTCTACCTCTTCGGTTTTCTTTTCATCTGCAGATTTCCTTTCAATCAACTTTTGGTCAAAATGAGCAACATCTTTATTTTGAATATTTTTCTTCATTCTTAAAAATTTCTTAGGATTTCTTGTTTGTACTGATTTTAACTTAGACACTTGTACATTTTCTTTTGATTTGTAATTTTTGAACATTGCAGCAGTTTTATTTCCTAACAAATACTTGTCACCATAAAAGGAATTTTGTAGGACAGCTGCTTTAGTTTTTAAGCGTCCCATTTTACAATCCAATTCAATTTCTGCAAGTGGTAAACAAATAGGATCCACTTCTAATGGATTTCTAATATACACTTTCTCATTTGTGTACATATGTGGTTTCACGTACTTGCTGCTTATCAGATCACATGAAGCACCAGTATCTCGAATTAGCTTCATCTCTACACCATTCAATTACCTATACTAGTATAAGGTGTCATTGATTCATCAGAACTTGCCTCAGTTATAATATGTGAGATAAATTCTTGAGTTTTCTTTAATTTGTCACACTGAGGTCTAAGATGATTAGTAGATCCACATTCATAGCAACGAGCAATTTTTCTTTTATCAAATTCTTTATTTCTTTGATTTTCTTGGGATGTTTCGGGTTTTGCATGAAATTTCATCTTAACATCTTTGTTATTATCTTTAGACTTATCATCACAAAAGTTTCCACTTTGGTTACGAAAGCTGGAAAAGTTCCTTTTGGGCAAATCCCTCTTTTTGAAACTTTCTCTTATACTTTCAAATTCATCTAATTTTTCAGCTAAGTCTAAAGGTGTCATGAATGCAAGCCAGTTTTCTAAGAAATGATCTCTTACATCAGCAGGCACTCGAAACTTCAACTGCTCAGTCACTATTAGGTCTTTCAGCTGTTGAAAATTCTCTATCTTTAATTCTGTGAGCCATTCCGTAAAATAACTAGAAAGCTCTTGAGCATAATTTCTCCAAGATTTTTCGGAAGATTTGTGGTGTTTATAAAAACATTGTTTCAATTTTTCACTATTTAATTTATATTTTCTCATAATGATATTTTTAACAAAATCATAATTTGTCGCATCGGTTGGCGACTCTCTGGCCAACATATTGGAAAGTTCTGGCGGTAAAACTGCTAACAGGTAGGCCACCCAATCCTTTTTTGGAACTCGTGCCATCTCCGCTCTTCTTTCGAAATTTATTAAATATAAACCCATTTCATCATGTTTTTCATCAAATCTTGGGGTAATTTGGGTTAACTGTATTCTTGGAACCGATTCAATCATCCTTTCTGGTTCTAATAATCTTTCAGGATTTTCTCTTGAAATTTCCAATTTTTTTAATTCAATTTCATATTGTTGAGTTTCTCGGGTCCTTCTTTCTTCTCTTTCTTCTTGTCTTATTCTCTCTTCTTCTTGTATTTTTTTTTATCTTCAAGAAGCCTTTCCAATATTAATTTTACTTCTTCCTCATTATAGGACTTGCTAGAGAAAATTAATTTCTTGATGTCAATAACTCTACTGGAAGTATCTACTTCGACACCGATTTCTTCACAAATTTGAACCAATTCATGTTTTCGAGCTTTAGCTAAAAATGCCATGTTTGTAAACCCCAAACAAAACCAGAATGCTCTCAAAACGATAATAAAATATAAACAAATAAAATAATCAGATTTTTTTTTCCAAAAATCAATCAAACACACACACAAAAAAAAAGGATACTAAGGGTAATTAACCTTTGCAATTAATTAAAAAATAATATCTAATACCGTTAATGGTATCTACTTATGAAAAATACCTTATTTTTCTCTATTTAAGAGAACACTTTTTTTTTTTTTAATATATATATTTTTTTTTCATAAAAAGAAACACTTTTCTTCTTAAAGAACAGAATACGTGAACATTTTTAATCACCCAAATTTCTTTTATTAAATAAATCATATATTCAAAAATAATATTAAAGTAATATTTTAAACCAAGTATGTTCTAATACTAAGTACTACTTGTTTCCTACACAATCATTATTTCAATTCAAAACAGAAATAAATTAATTTATTTGCAAAACTATTTGATTCTTTTTGCACACATATTTCTCAGGAAACAGAATAATTAATATTTTTCTTCAAACCCCCAAAAAAACAATAGTTTCGTTTCGAAACCGAAACTCTTTTCTTTATCAAAAAAAAAAAAAGGTAAGTTCCACAAAATTAGATTTAAGTAACATAAATTACCATAGTAATTAATATTAAGAAATAAAATGAACATCTAATCGTTAAACACTTCATTTGAAACAGAAACTACTATTTTACTTCAAATCGAAACGAAAATATTTTGTTCCAAACACGAACAAATTCATTTTACATGAAATTGAAACTAATTTCTTTTTTATTTTTATCCTTCATTCACTCTTTTTTTACCCATTTATTTTTGTATTATTAAGCAAAGAAATACCAAATCAGTAAAAAGAGACAGAAAGAGAAATAAATCCAATAAAATATCAGAAATAAAAATGACCTGAAATGCACATTAATTCTTATGAATCATTCAGCAACATTTTTATTCTGTCTAATTCGATAATAAATATATTCTTTATTTTTATTTTTTTTCTCAAAGCTCTAAACCACAGATTACTAAACAAGAATATTTATTCTTCCATAAAATACAGAATAGGTACTTTATTTAAATCTGTTCTCAAAATTTGCAATTCCGTTTAAAACCGAAATTCTTTTCAAAATGTACTTACTCTATAGTAAGTTTATTATTATTATTATTAGGAATATACCATTAAACAACAGAAAAAACATATATATTCATTTATTTCTCACTGATTCATCAACTTTATTTTTTTCGAAATACATCAACAAAAAAAAAATTGAAAGATTTTCTTTTTTTTCTTTTTTTTTTTTTTTTTCTTTTCACCAACGGATAAATCAGTTTAATATATATACATTTTCTCTACAAATAATAACTTCAAATAATCTTTTTATCAAATAGATAGGGATAAGCAGTGCTATTTATATTTCACGATTAAATACATAATGTGAATATAAGTACTTTAAAAAAAATATCTTCTCACGTCCTAATACAAGGACTGAGCTGATTTATCATATTATTTTTAAATCAAGGCACTGTTTCATACAGAAAATGGTACTTACCCCTTTAGTAGCGTGGATTCTTTATCCGCTAGCTGCCACCATAACAGTAGACTGTGATGATTAGAAGAATGTAGATCATGAAGAGGCGATCCTTTTCCGAGAAAACTATATATTTTCTCATTTACATACACAACACATCACAAATAACATAAAAAAGAACGTAAATAAACTATGTAAACATTATTATTTTTAAATGGACATAATTTTCCAGTCCACCAAACAAAAATACGAGCGGTCCTCAAACCAGGCGTTTTTACACCTTCATTGCATCATCCACTCTCTAAAAAACTAAGTCAAAGTCTCTCTTCAAATCGAAAGTCTTTTTCGTCTGCGCTGGACAGACAGCGCCCTCTAGTCGGTCTAAAAGTCATTACAGCGGCTTTGGGTAGAAGAGAGTAAGTCCAGTAGCATTGTAGCGTCAGGGAATCCTCCTACATGCGAAAGACTACTTGGCCTTAGGAGTTAATGAAGTTAAATAAAAGTAGTTGAGATCATTTGCGAGTAATTAAGTAAAGTAAAGTAACGGTGGTTATTTCTGTACTGATAAGTATAAAGGATTTAAGTCCATATTCTTGATTTTTCAGGAGACGAAAAATAAAGTTTAACTAGCTAAAAACAAATCAGAAGAAACGATTATTAAAAAGGTATTTCGTTGATTTATACCCTTTATACCATTCAGTGATTGTCAACCTTCATTTAATAACGGGAAAAATTGAATTAAATATTTTATGCCATACATGAATGGTAAATTTCTGACTTGAATCTTTTTTTACCAATGGATTTTCTCAAAGACTTAATGACATAGACTTAAATCCTTTATACCAATCGATAGAGAATTTTTTTGTGAGTCTGACTATGTACTTAACTCAAAATCGACATTTTTGGACTTAAATCCTTTATACTTATCAGTACAGATTTATTGCTGTCAAACTATTTAAGAGGACTGCCCATTTTAAGTCGTAAGTTACTAAATGCCATTATAGTCCAGCGCCCTCATTCTTATTTAAGCTCAATAAAAAGCTCATGTATTTTTATATGTCTGACTTTGTGTTATTCCATAACTCTATTAAGTAAAATAAGTTTACAGCTTCAAGTTCAAGTTAAATGATCATGGCGACGAGAAATCGTTCGTCACACTGGCGCCCATATTCGCTCGAATCTCTCCCCCCCCCCCCCCCCGAGCAAGTATTTTTTGATGACACTACTAGTGTGTTCCAATTCTTTGAGGAACTTGAATATTTTTTTTAACTTTTATAAAATTGACGTTACAAAAAAATATGCTTGGTTAGCATATTCCTTGAGCGGAGAACCGAGAGACTGGCATAGATTGATCGCCTGCCATTCACTTGGCCCAAATCCAACCTATGACGAGTTAAAAAATAAAGTGATAAGTCTTTTTGCCACTCGGTATGACACACTAAGATTGCAACATGATCGTTCACTCCCCCCTCACGAACGTCAGTGGGAAGCAGTAATAAAGGATGTGAAAAAACCACAAGTTATTCAGTCGCAAGAAGTAAGCTCGATTAATTTAGAACAACCTAAAAATGGCAATGAAAACGTTAATCCTTGTGACAAAAGTCAAACACAAGTTAAACCAAATGAACAAACTTCGCTTGCAAGCAGTGATACAGACGAATCTATGTCTGTTAGTCAGCCTTTAGCTACGGATAAGAAATCCGAAAAATTGTCTCATGTTGCGACGGGAATTGTAAAAGAAAATCCAATTAAAATAACTGTTGCTGCGGAAACCGTTAAACTAAGCGAAAGTGTAAAATCAGTAAATGATTCGGCTAATCCTTGTAATTCGCCTTTAGCTGTCAGTTTTGAATCTATACAGCCGACAGAGTCAATTATTTCTAATGAGACATTGAACTTAAATTGTCAAAATGACATGCCGCTTAAAGTGAACGAAAAAGATGTTATTTTAACGAATGTAATTTCGAAAGTGCAATTGACCTCTTGTGAGGTTTCAACACCATCTACCAGCCCTACATTCGACAAAATGGAGCGAAAGCAACCCTCTTCTGGAACTATGAACAGTGACAAGGTGACGGGCTCGAAAACCCCTCAACACAAGGAACAGACTCAGAGTTTAAAACCTCCTCCGAACAGTGAAAAGGCTCTGGGTGTGAAACCCCCTCCTGAGAGTGACCAGGCACCATGTTCGAACCCTCCTCAGGACACCAGCGATCCTGCAACGTCTCACCTAAATCTGCAAGCCACCAACGCTGCAACTCTACAGGCCAGTCTGACCTGCATCTCTTATTTTGCTGCTATAAAGGAATCAATCTGTCAGGTGCTATGGTTCTATATTTTTTCCATTGTAAATTGTATTTCTAGTAGTGCTGTAACAAAATCTAGGATATGTATTAAACCCATTTGGACTTTCAACCATTATCTGAAAGAGATGAACTTTCTAAAAAATCAAACATCTAAATTTAAATTTGCTGCATGAACTTTCAACTGCCGAAATTTCATGTTTTGATTACATGTCATAAATTTTTTCTGTTATATAATATCTGCATGCATGTACTTTAATGGTTTTTTTATTCATAGCCATCTCCAGCAATGACTAGCACGATAATTTTTTTTCTTTTTATAAACTTCCCCCCTCTTTAGTTTTGTGAATGATCTATACATATGTACTTAAATGTTTTAGCCATCACCTGCAGCGATTAGTACGATAAAATTATTCCTTACCTTTGTATATAAATTTTCTCTCTAGTTTTTTTTACATGATCAATGTGTATATACTCTAATCTTTTTCTATTTTGTAGCCGTCCACGCCAGTTTGAAAAAAAAAACTTTTTGAAATATTTTGTATATATTCCTTAACTATATTTCTCTCAATGTCTTATAAATTGTATAAAATGAAATTTTATAAGTGTATAAACATTTTTCTCTATAGTTTTGTAAATGATCTATATGCATGTATGTGAATTTTTTTATTTCTTAGCTATCAACTGCAGTTTTGAAAACTTTTTGAAATATTTTGTATCCTTATCTATGTTCTCTAAATGTCGTACATTGTATAAAATGAATATTTCTTGTTGTAAACTCTTGCATTTTTCACTAAGAGTTTTATGTATATATTAATATGGGGTTAAAAGAATTTTTTTTAAGCTATTTTGCATGTAAATTCGCGTTTAACAATTAACCTTAATACACTAACAATTTAGTTTTTTCCGGATGCAAATAGCTAGCCGGAATATTGCTTATCTATAAAATTATGTCATTTATCTCTATACAAGTTGTAGTTCACGTCCTTTTTTTAATTTATACTGTAAAATGAGTTTTTATATTGTAGAAGTTCTCTGATGATTCAAACCCGAAGTACACGCGTTAAATCCGAAGTCCAATCTGTTTTCTACAAATTGTTACTTTTAATGCTAAAGCCGATATTTTTGGAACTGTGCCAGCGTTTCTCTTTTCTCAAGTCAAAGGTGTTTTTCTGGACGCTTGCAAACAGCGGATTTATTTCAAGATTCAAGCAGATAGTGGACAACTGCAATTTTTTCTTTTTTTGCGGATGCACTTTAAAGTATTTTTCCTAGCCGAGGATACTGGACCTAGACTGGTCTGCAGTGGCTACCAACAGTTCAAGTTTTTTGTCAATAAAGATTTTTTAATGTTACCACGTTTAAATTGAATAACGATCGCATTTATTTTTTTAAGCGATCCTTTTTGTACTGAAAATTTTTTTTAAATTAATGAAATTTTTTTCCTTTCCATTTGTTTTAAGGAAGGATGACTGTATTTCCCTTCTGTATACGCTGGAGTTTCTGCCGTAAAGCACCTCAGATGGAGCTTAAAAAAAAAGTATTTTTATCATAAATCGTTCCTGAGTGGGCAGTTTTTAGCTCGGCACTCTTAAAATTCATTTTTTTCACTATTAGATTTAAAGTAAATAGTTATTCTTGGGCAGTCTAGTTTAAATTTAAGTTTCCCCCTCTTTTTTTTTTTTCTAAAGTCTTATACTGTTTAATTTTAGCAGTAAGTAACTGCGGCTATTTTTCAATTAATATAGCATTGTTTAAAATTAACTTTAAAATTTTCACGGGTAAATACCCGTTGGGGATTTTTTACGTAAAAATTGTTCTTTTGGGGAGGAACTGTGAGGTCTAGCAAAGTGCTACGATTAAAATTCGCACTTTGCGAGTAAAACATGAATGCGAAGGTTTTAGGATTCGATTGAATAATAGAGTTAGTTCCTATCCTAAACTAAAATTGTAAATGGTAATATGTTAATTTTATAATGTATTTTGGAAAGTGAATAGTATAAAAGTAGAAGGAAGATTGCTTTTGGGAGTTAGTTGGAGAGAGAGCTGGAAGGTGTGTTAGTTGGAAGGCGAGGGAGTTGGAGGATGGTAGTTAGAAAGTTAGTGGGAAGGAGAGTATGAGAGTTGAAGGAGTTAGTTGTTAGCGGCTTTGGGTAGAAGAGAGTAAGTCCAGTAGCATTGTAGTGTCAGGGAATCCTCCTACATGCGAAAGACTACTTGGCCTTAGGAGTTAATGAAGTTAAATAAAAGTAGTTGAGATCATTTGCGAGTAATTAAGTAAAGTAAAATAACGGTGGTTATTTATTGCTGTCAAAGTATTTAAGAGGACTACCCATTTTAAGTCGTAAGTTACTAAATGCCATTATAGTCCAGCGCCCTCATTCTTATTTAAGCTCAATTAAAGCTCATTAATTTTATATATTTGGACTCTGTCATTTCTTCATAAATTAAGTATTTCAGTTTGCAGCATTCAACCTTAAGTCAACTATAAGTTAAGATATGACGAAGTATAGTTCGTCACACTTTTTAGAAATGCAATAAATAGTTTTGGCTTGGTATTCTTTTATTAAGCATTTAATAAAATATTCAATAATATTTATATATACTAATTTTATGCAAACTCATTCATGTGTTAGTGCATGTACTTCATTTTTGTCTTTGGCATGTGATATATAAGCCATGCATTCTTTCAATCTTTTACTTGCCTAATAAAAAGTATTTTAATTAAAAAAGATCTACCCTCATTAAACACAATTTTCCACATTGAAAATTTTATAAAATTATGATATTGAACTTTGTTTTATAATTTTTTAATGTCCGGGTTCGTAGTAAATCTACCTTTTTAAATGATAATATTACATTTTGAATATATTCACGAATACAAACGTCTTCATACATTTTTGCGCTCAATTTTTGAAAAGTACTTTTCTCATTAATATTTCGCCAGTATTTTTGTGATATCAAAGATCCTGTTATATTTATCAATAATATTTACTGCGGCTTTTTAAAGTATTATAAAAATAAATTTTGACGATATATTTTATCTATTTCATCTACGTTAACAGATAACGCAATTTAAATGCGATGTTTACGTAAAATATATCTATCGAATGCAAGATACAAAATTAACTCAATGCATCAGTAATATAAGTTATACTAAATCTTTTCGAGAATTAAACTTAAACCCGATGCTATGTTTGGATCCATTTATACCCAATCCGACATACATGAAAATTCATATTTTATGCAGAATACTTTCCGAATAAAACGAGAGGAATCGTTACACAAATTTAATTTAAAAGACATAAAATAAAAGAACGATTATCTATTGAAATTAAATCATTGATTCCGTTTGGACTCCAGTTGGTTCATTAAAAAAGGAATGTCTTTTTCATCCATTCGAAATGAACACTGGTTTAACGATGTACAAAGAAAGAAAAACTCAACGTAGAAGACGGATGCATGCATGGTTGGGTTTAACGTCGCAATAGTGCGCAGTGTCTAATAACGTCGCAATAGTGCGCAATGCGTAGTTTTACTGCGCAATGGGTAATTGGAGACAGTCGGGGATACACCACTAAGGATGGTCCGGAGACCATAGAAGACCGAAAAAAATATTAATAAGAAATAAAATGAAATAAAATAAAAAATAAATTAAACTAAATAACCAAATAATTGATTAAAAAAAAATTTAATAAATAATAAATAAGACCAAAAAAAAAAGATACTGTTGTTATTAATTGAAATGAAAAATATAAAAAAGCTTATAAAATCATTAACACATACACACATACATATGTATAAACAAAAAAGAAAGTTAAACAAGGAAAAAAATGAAGTGGTATGCATAAATTATAAAGCAGTGGTACGCGAATTTAGTTATGTTTTGTACAACATCAAGATATTAAAACTTACTTTTGAAAAAATATGTCCTTCCATTGGACACAATATATCAGAATGTTTTCGTGAGTCCCTGTGCACAGCAATAATGCTCTTTTTACTATTTTGTGTGGGAAACATTGTACTGAAAACTAGAAAATCATACACCAGTTTTAAAGCATTCTAAAACAGTTTATGAAATGACAGAGCGGACAGACAAATGAACTGAAATCATAAATACTTCCAATATTTGTTGGAATGTATTAAAAATTCTTTTCACTTAAGTCTAAAAGTAACGAGTTTTCTGATAAAACAAGCAGGCTTTGTTTACTCCCTGGTCACTATATTTAAATGATTTCTTTTTTTTTTTTTTTTAAGAATCACTATTGTTTACTTATATCACTTTATAAACAAAAGCTTCAGGGAAAATACATTGGAATTGCTTAAGACCTTGCTTCTAGTCCCCACTGCCTTCGGCAGCGTTTTCTTCGCCCTCACAATCCCTGTCTCTGTTGCCTGCGACAACACCTGAATCGTGGACTTCAATTTACGTGTTAATCGGATGACAGTTTTGAAACGCACAGTATCCAGAAAATCGAAGTAGCACTTTTATATTTAAATCACAATTTCATATGAACAACTCTGTACAAACAATATATAATATTTATTATCACGTTACTTCCTATATTTTATTTGATATATCCGGTCGTCCATAAATAACAGCGATTTCAAGACAAATATAGCATTACAATATTCTATTAATGCTATTTCAACTGTATGAAACAACTAATGTTTTTGTGGTTGTATATATATTTCCCATTCAAAATATTTTATTTTGATTTATGTATTTAAGTATTAATTTGAATTAATCAAATATTCGTGCCCGCCAGCGTGGAAGTGCACGAATATTTCGGAGTTACACATAGCAGCTCCTTTATTTGTATGTTAAATTAGCGCAGTGGTTGGAATATAGAAAAATAAATAAGGAAATCTGATCATGATGGTACAGATTTATTATACCTCTGCCTTAGCGACTTTTGGATATATATGTGTATATATATATATATATATATATATATAGGGTAAGTGCACCAGTGATTGACACTTTTAGAGCAATCTCTGATGTTTTTAATGTTCTAGTCATCAGAAAATATTTTTAGAAATCATACGTTAGTACATATGGCATGAAAGACATTTAGAACCACATATATGTTGAAATATATACATTTGTAGCAATTGTTGCGCACATAGAGGATCAGAGGGAACGACTGGAGTGGGAGCGCCGCCACTCCAAGCAGTTGTATAACAGCAATAGGGGAGTGCTGACTTGAAAGTGCATGTTGATTGTTTCAATCGTCTAAGACCTATTTTTTTTTTTTTTTTTTGCTCTTGTTTTTAAAATGCTTGAATTTTCATAACACTTCCTAGGAATTTCTATAGAATGGTAGTAGTGCAAAATATTATTAAATTAACAGATTTCTTCTAAGCTGCTAATCTTGACTAAAGGTACAAACACGAAAAGTTCTCTATAAAAGCGCATAATTATTGATCTCATAAAAATAATACTATTGTAAAAGTCATCCCGTCCAGCAAAAATCTTACCTTTCTTAGGCAGCCAGAAAAAGGATTGATACCAAAATTCTCCGCCGCTATTAATGCCCGGGAGCTCCATATCTTGTTTAATGACGATCTGCCAATAACGCTGCGTATATCTTTCTAATAAATCTTAATCGCTTTCAACATTCCTTGTTAGCTGCACTGTAAAAAATATGTTCTATTTGCTGCCAGAAATTCTCTGTAATTTGAAGAAAATAAGCGAAATTTACGAAAAAATTATGCGGTCAGAACGTATTTTCTCAAATTACAGAGAATTTCTGACAGCAAATAGGACATATTTTTACAGTGTGGGTTAGTTTTTTTGGTTGTATTATAAAGCTATAATTTAGAGTATTTTTACGGCGGGGTGCGTACATAATATTTTACTGTTTACTAACTAAATTTTAATTGATTAAAACTTCTACATAGGGGACGCACCCCACCGTAAAAATACTTTAAATTATAGCTTTATAATGCAGCCAAAAATCTAACACAGCTAATAAGGAATGTTGAAAGCGATTAGCATTTCTTAGAAAAATATATGCATAGTTATTGGCAAATCTCCATTAAGCAAGATATTGAGTTCCCGGGAATTAATAGCGGCAGAGAATTTTGATATCAATCCTTTTTCTGGATGCCTAAGAAAGGTAAGGTTTTCTGGGTGGGTGGCTTTTACAATATTATTATTATTATTATTATTTTGTAATATATCACTTCTTTTTGTAGGTTATGTATGTGTTTTTATAAATATAACACGTATGCATAATGAGTATATTTGTGTAATACATCTATAAAATTCTTTTACATTATGCGTATATGTAAATATATTGATCCGAATTTGTAAATAATATTAGTTATTTTTATGAAATTTCATTCTAAGAGGCTAAGTCAGATTATAAAATGTTAATTTCCTGCATTTCTAGCTTGTTTTCGCGCTAAAAAAGCTGGTTTTTCTTTAAAAACCCGCTTCCTCAGGGTAGGTAATGGCCTTGGCGTCGAGTTTGGCGAATTTATCGCTCCTAGACGACTTTTTTGGTGACCTTATCGAGAAAATCTTTATTATCGATATATCGATTGTCTGTAACTCGATTATTACGGAAGTTATTGGAAAATTCTGGATTAATAGGAGGCTATAAAAAGGGTCTCTTTCCGACCATTGAGGTTAGTTTCTCGCCACGGCACTGTTAAATAGAAAGCTCAGCTTGACTAAGTCTCTGCTGTTGAATTTCCCCCTATACTGTTTATGCTGTGATTTTTGTGTTGTCAGCTGTTATTTAAACTGTGTTTTCATGGTGAAACTGAAGTTGATACTTGGTTTACAGACCTGTAATCTTCCGGAATATTCTGTAAATAAACTTTTAAGCCTCCGCAAAATTCGTCTTTTATTCACAGACAATTCCCGAACCCGAGTACGCAACAATATGTTTATTTAATGCGTATGTATCTATGTGAGTGTGTAATACGTAGGTAACCCATGTTTATGTATACGTATTTATATGATGCGTGTGTTTCATATTCTCATTCGAATGAATTTGTACTGCATTTATTCCTTTCAACTATACTTAAACTCAGTTATATCAATTTCAGTTCTTGCAATTTCATAATTAAAAATCTGAATTGACTTCACTCGACTTTCTGAAAATTTAGTAGTTAATGCCGTTTAAAAAAGTTGAATTGAAAAATAATTTATTAAATAACCTAATTTGAGAACTTTTTCATTAGAAGACTGTCATGCCATTTAGCGTATTTTGCGATTCGTGCACACAAAGAAACCCAACGATAGTTCAATCTGAGGAACGAAGCATTAGAGATGCTTTTCACTAGGTCGTAGCCAGATAAAAATTTCAGAGAGGGTTGAATATTTAGTACATAATATTAAGTGTTTAATAAAAAAAAAAAAAAAAAAAATCGACAAATCTGTAAAATTTCGGGGGTTGTTTGAATCCCCAAGCACCCTCCCTTTACCTACGGCCTTCAATATAGCTAAATGTTTCAATGTTTCTAACTTAATTTCGCAGTTTATCGCATGGGCCGTGAAAGAGTGTCAAGTGAAAATCGTCTTATATAAAAATACCCAAAAGGGATAGGTAAAATTTGAGTATCTCTACCAACGTTCTTGTGTGAATATATTAGAACGTAATTTATTCAATTTTTGTGTGTGTCTCTATAAAAGGAATATGACTGGTAAGCACGCAATCTTTTGTAACGGCCAAATAAAAAAAAATTAGTTTCAAAATCAGTTTTATTCTCTTTCAAGTAATTAAAAGCACTTTAGTTTTTAGCTCCTATAGGACTAGATACTTGAAAATTCATTTATCCTTCCCGGTAAAAGAAGCTAATACACACATAATTTTTCCTAATGGTCATCATTTAGCCAATTATTGTAACTTTTTACAGCAGTTTTTCTGTTTTAAACAGTTTAGCATTAAAAAAAATAAATTTCAAATAATATGCGTTCATGGTACAGTCGGTAACAAAAGTCTCCGAACACTAGCAAAAATTCTTATGTAAAAAAAGTACACTTAATACAGTTTTGTTAAATAAATCCTTGTCGAATCCTGTTTTTACACTGACTAAGAACAAGATTCAACAAGGATTTATTTAACAAAACTGTATTAAGTATAATTTTTTTATATAGGAATTGTTGCTAGTGTTCGGAGACTTTTGTTACCGACTGTAATATAAAGGAATTCTAATTTATATCGCTTGAAATAGTACCATAAGTTTTAAATTTATAAAATTCTATATATAGTTTTTGCAACAATGACCTTAAGCATACCTACCAATTTTAAGATCAATAAAAGATTCAGTATTTGTACGCTTTCATTTATACTCACTTACAGTCGGTAAGAAAAGTGTCCGAATTCTAGCAAAAATTCCTATGTAAAAAAAGTACACTTCATAAGGTTCTGTTAATAAATCCTTATCGAATCTTCTTCTTAGTCAGTCTAAGAACATGATTCGATAAGGATTTATTTAATAGAACCGTATGTAGTGTACTTTTTTACATAGGAATTTTGCTAGTGTTCGGACACTTTTGTTACTGACTGTACATGCATATCCACATTAACCCTACAATCATTAATCTCTACATATTTTGCATGATGATGATCTTGTAATATACATATTAAATTTCTGTTCAATCGAATGTAGTATTTAAATGCTATTGTGTTCACTCACTCAATTACATATACACATTAGTCCTATCTTCATTGAACTTCGCCAATTTCATGTTATGGTGACCTAAAATATACACACTAAATTTGAGTTCAATGGAATGCATTGTTTGCTCATTCACTCCCATGCTTATATACATTAGTCCTATACTCATTGAGCTATTTCATGCGATGGTGACCGATAACATGCATACCATATTCGAATGCAATCGAATTTAGTGTTTTGACGTTATATCGTTCACTCACATACATACAAACACATATAAATGCAGTCATCACCATAAGGGGGAAAAAAAAGCAAAAATTGAATTCAGATGATCCCCTAAATTCATTAAATGAGCTTAATAATTAAATAATTTCAGACCATAAATCGTTACGTATAAGAATTCTATTTTGTATCTGTGTGAAGAAAGAAAAAAAAAAAAACTAAGTTCTACATCATTAAAATCTACGTAGCTGTGTGTCACCTGTAGCATACCTATAGATTTTGATCTGAATTAAATGCAGCGTTTAGACGCTATCGTTTTCACTCATACACATACAAGCACACATTCACCACTATTAAAAATGAAAAATAAATGCAGGAGACCTCACAACTCACAGAAACACTAAAATGTCTTTGAATTCTTCCATGACAGCAATATTTCTCTTACATAATATATGATCGGACGTTTTCTTCCATCATCAGTAATTTTTTTAAAGTTAAAGAATCGCTCTTTAATTTAATCCTTCACATTACTTTTGTTAAAGGCCTATTTAACGCATCCTTTAAGCATTTACTTATTACGAAATTTTGCGATAAAAATCACTTTGCGAATTTTAATCCAATTTTTTATCAATTGTTTTTCTTATAAATAAACATGTGTCTTGTAAATATTTAAAAAATCTTAAGAAAAATATTGTCTTTAATTAATTTACTTCTTTTCATTTTTGTAAAACAAAGTAAATAAATAAATAAATAAAATAAAATGAAAAACGGCACTTATTACAATTTAATGTCTCATTAAATGTCAAAATTAATTTTTTTGGAAACGAGGGCCATCAGTTGATTATTTCACGAAATTTTTGCGTTAAATATTACAAATTTCAAAGTAACTCTCCTGTATATTGACCACAATTTATTGACCACAATTTTATTGCAAAAGGCACTAATACAGGTCAGGAAGAATGTCCATGCAAATTTTCAGCTCAATAGCTGCAGAACTCTAGGCTCTATGCTTGTCAAACTCAACAAGGAGGAGAAGAAAGAGAAGAAGAAAGTAACCGGCAAATTTCTGGTTTTCAAAGTTATATTACTCAGGCCCTTTATTCGAACCGACATGCAAATTTGTATGTTTTGACTTAAGGTTACGCTCAAGGCCTGTGCAAAAGACCATAGGTCCTGGGTACCAGGGAGCTGAGATACAGGTAGACAAAAAGTCTTAGATACTATGTCAACATAGTATACACTAGTAGCGTTTCATCATTTAATTTCCTACTTTGTAAATTTCATTTGTTTTTCTTAATGTTTGTTTTAGCTTGACGGGACGGAACGCTAACGCGTTCTTAGATAAATGGCTGCTCTCCTACCAAAATGGAAGAGTTTGTGCACTTGCTACTTAGGAGAAATTGCACTTTGATTCCATTAAATTCTTTAGTAGGAGATATTACGCAACTTATTGGTAATGGCAAGACAATGAAGATGAATTTGTTGAATGTCTAGAACTGTACTTGAAGACAACTGGACTAGTTTAACCCATTCGAGAAGGCGTATCTTTCTGGAAACCGTCCCAAGAATCCTAAATTGGGCATTATACAGTAGTGGCAATGATCTACAAAAAACGCATCTGTTCTAGTATTTACCTCTTGAGTACCAATGTTAGCCTTTGTAAGTTTATAACAAATTATGTAATGTTTTTGTATATCTATTTACTTTTGCAATATTTTGAAGTATAATGCTCCAGTTTTGTGCAGTTGTCGACTGCTTAAACAAAACGATAAAACTGAATACAAATAAAAAATATCAGACTTCTCAGATTCCTTTCTATGGACTGTAACCGTCTATTTTTTAATAAAATAAAATAAAATAAATTAACGTAAAAGTTTTTAAAGTTGACACGAGATTTCAAACTAAGTGGAATTTAGGTTCTGTGTTTTGAACATTTTTGTACGGAAGATTTTGAGAAAATATATTTGACAAATAATAAACAGTGGGCGGATTCTGGACTTAAAAGTAGACGGAACCAATCATACATCACTGGACACACACACAATATATGTACATATATTGTGTTAGGACTTATTTTCCTGTTCTATGACAACATGTAACCCACAACTGCTAGTTAGGCTCCTCCCTGGTAGCTTTCCTCTGCACATAGGCAGGTAAAGTCGTTATTTCATCACGTAAGAGTTTCTCAGAAATCACTCAACAAATTTGTTTAGAACATCTAGATCATGTAACTCCATTTCAGACTCTCTACACACTCAGGTGGAGGTAAGCAGTGATTTCGATCTCTGTAGGCACTTCAAAAACCCCGTGATGATGATGATGATGATGATGATGATGAGGATGAGGATGATGAGGATGACGATGAGATACCCCTCTTTTTGCCTCGGAAATACATTGCACACACGGTGTGCAATGAATAGGTCAACTTGTGTTAGGTTGTTGCATAATAGCTGCGCCATTTACAAAAATAAGTGCTATGATTGTGGACAATGACAGATTAGGTCGGCAAACAAGAAACCATTCAAACTGAAAAGGAAATGCACTAATTTTAAGTTAAACGTGTTATTTAGTAACTTAATGTTATGTTATAATCTTATCCGATCTTGTTTTTTCCTGATTCTTTAAAAAATTTTCTTTAAATATTTTTTTAATTCTGATTTAATTTCTGTTATTTTTCGGATATTTTAATTATTAAATTGAAATATCCACTTCTATTACAAAAATATTCGTTTACTAAAACCTTTCAATAATGCCATTATGCAATGTATTATTGTTAACGATTTAATTGCAGTTATAATTTTAATAATTTTAATAATTTTAGTGTACGCCTACCCTGTAAGGAACGATTGCGCAAAATAACTCTCTTGGTTTAATTACAGCTGTTGCTTTAAGTTATAGTATAACAACAAAATGCGTGTAGTAATAGAAATGCATAGGAAACGAATGAATTCAAAGTTATCCAGCTACAGTTCAGCAAAAAATTAATACTTTGATTTTTTATGCCCTTTTGTTGAATTGTGCAGAAATGCTCCTAAGCTTGCCTTACTTTCTTGTATAAAAAAGAAGAAATTTTTCAGTACTTACTTTACTAATACTTTTATAATTAACCTTTGCGTTAATTTATAAGAAAACTTCATATTCTGTTTATAATTTTAATATACGCCTAGGTTTAAAATAGTACTTGTCGAGATAAATTTTCTACTTTTAAAGTGCACTTTTCCTATAAAATGATCTTTTCATAAAAAAAAAAAAAGAAAATTTATGTGATTATTGTTTCTGTTTCATTATATATATATATATATATATATATATATATATGATCTGTAGAGTTTGATTAATGAAGCAAAATCTCAGAAATTGAATGTGACGTCAATGGCAGATTTTTGATCAACAATTTGTAAGTAAACATATAAAAAATTGTCGGAAAAAAAATTATAATGAAATTAATTCTTTTAGAACTACGTATATTAGTACCATGAACAATATTAGCACTTTATCAATGTACAGAATTTTTAAAGTTATAATTACGTCAATTTTCTGAGATGCATAATTTAATTTTCGATATTTTTTTTATTGTTCGTGTTTAATTAAATATATTTCTTTTTATGTCCCCCCCCCCCAAAAAAAAAAATAAATAAATAAATAAATAAATAAATAATAATAAAAAAAAAATAACGTGTATTTTTTTTTTTTTTTTTTTTTTGAATAGATTAATACGCGTCAAAGCTAGTTTTAAAGCTAACATAAAGCTGTTATATTTATATGTTATACAATAAAAAAAATAAATAATAATCAAAGAATCATAAATCGGTTTTCAAGGTGCACTCGGTCACCTCGAAGGGAGGGATCTTCAAGTCGAATCACGTGACTTCCGAGCTACCGTCTTTGCGCAGCGCTATTCACAGAGACACAGACACACATACATTCCCTTTTATATACACGAATATTAAAACAATGCTATGAAGTATCATATTAAATTCACTCTTTATGAATTATTAATGCACAAACTCTTTTGATTTCAAAAATATTATAACAGCTATAAATGTGTACCTGTATATGATTAATAGATTCAAAAATTGTTTATGTGAAATACTCGATAATTCTCAGTAATAAACTGTAACTTAGCTAAGCAAATAAATTAAAGTTTTAATCCAAAAGTTTTCCCATAAGAGGACTAATTTTATTCAAAAAATATTAAGCAAATCACTGAAACATCACACCGGCATCTTATTTACTATCTCATATTTAAAGTATACTTTTAATATATTCTGCATAAACATTATGAATTATTCATCTACAATTCAGTTTAATGAACCTCCAGAGGTAAATGATGCAATTTACGGGAAGTTAAGTGCAAAATTTTAAACAGCATTTTTTAGTTTTATTTTAGTAATGTGTCACATATGATACTAAAATGAATTTTATATATATACATTTTTAACTTTTTATATTATTTTCAATAAACAAAAATCAATTTATTATTAACATTATTTTTTTATAAGAAAAGTAAGAAGAGGTACGGCAATATTCACAAAAAAAAATTTTTTAGGAAATATTTTCTACTCATGCAACAATGAAAATTTCAGAATAAAACCATAAAATATATTACAACAATTAAAAAACATAAATTTAATGCTAGTTTTTTAAATATTAGTTTTTTAAATTAATTAATATAGCAAGAAACATGTTCTGTTCCTGGAATAAGGTACGCTTTTGAAAGTTAAAATCAAGAATAATTTTTAAAATGTTATGAAAAAGAAAATCAGCCTGTCAGTTATGTATTTAATATTTATTGTGTATTATATTATTTATTTAATTTAACATAATATTCTCATACGTTTAAATCAAACGAAAAAAAATCATGTGCACAAATAATTTCGGCAGCCTATCTATGTTGGGTGTAGGGTCCTGCATCGTGTCTGATACCTGCTTTGAGGTTCGAAATGGCATTAATTTCTGAACCGCGTGTTTAAACGCAAAAAAATTTCTTCGAGAAAAAAAAAGTGTGCTGTATTTTTATTAGTCTAACTTTTTGAATGCAGAGATAACATTCTCTTTCTTTATAGTAATTAAAAGTAACGTGACTCAAAACATGAATTTAATTTCAATTGCGTAAATATATATATATATATATATGTGTGTGTGTACATAAAAAAATACATAATTTTTCAAAATTATATAATTTTTGTATAATTTTTAGTGCTGCCTTTGACGCATCTTTTATATAAATATACTTTAATTAATATGTAAATAATATATATATATATATATATATATATATATATATATATATATATATATATATATATATAAATCTAAATAGAATGAAAAAGAAAAATATCAACATATGTGACTGAAGAGGAGGAAAGAAAAAATGGAGACAAAAGTATCTAAATGGCAGGGGGGAGTTGTGACCACCCCACTCCGGTAAAACATGTTTTACGACCGGTCAACACTCCCGGATACCTGATACTTTGTCAAAACTCAGAATAAACTTACATGAAATTGGCAAAATAAGGAATAAAATCCCAAATAAACATATTTAAAGAAATTTATAAGAAAAACCAAATCATAATTTAAAACGACATACAAGAAAAATCATGAAGCAATATGCCACCCATTCAACACAATTCAAACGTAGAAACAAACAGTTAATGAAAGTTACAGTTAATGAAAAGAAGAAACCTTAAAATCGAATTGATAAACGATTCAAAAAACGTGATTTGCAAGTAAGATAATCTAATTGGCAATATTATTTAAGAATATTTAACAGAAAATAAAGAGGATAATTATTATCTATGGCAGTTTGTATAAAATTAACTACAAATGAGTCACTGTCATAACTATATGTAAAAACTCTACTGCATCGAATAAGTTGGTTAATTATAATATTTCTGAATATATTTTTATGTAAACAAGAAGACCAAGGAGAAATTCGATTAATTTTAAATTTAAAAGCATCACGCTTATCATAGATTTTAATTACGATTGTTTCATTATTAATACAAATATTAAGGTCTAAGAAATCAACACTATTATCATTGTTAGGTGCAGTTTCAATTAAAATTAGATTATTCGGGTAAAAATTAAAATTCAGTTTAAATTCTTCTTGTTCATATCCAATTAGAAAGTCATCTACATATCTTATATACAAAATTTCATTTAAAAGATGAGTACCAAATTCATAATGATGTAAATAGATATCTGCAAGGGCAGAGGAACATCCTCCCCCCATTGGGATACCGTAGATTTTTGTATAATTTTTAGTGCTGCCTTTGACGCATCTTTTATATAAATATACTTTAATTAATATGTAAATAATATATATATATATATATATATATATATATATATATATACATATGGATACATTTAATCTATTGCTATTATTAGAAACATCTTAGTATGTTTTCCGTCCTGCAGTAATTTGCAAGAGAATTTGTAGAAGGAAAGCATTTCAAAATAATTCACATACTTAGTTATTTACTTTGTATTAATCTTTATTTGATATGTTATTTCTGCTTTATATGTTAGTGTTTTGTCTTTGTTATGCATAGTTTTGTGTTCTTACACATATAAATCTATACCTGTCTGTCTATATATCTAACTTTATATCAATCTATTTATATACATATACATATAGGTACAGTGGGTAACAAAAGTGTCCGTACACTAGTAAAAATTTCTTTGTAAAAAAAAGTACATTTCATACGGTTTTGTTAAATAAATCCTTGTCGAATCATGTTCTTACACTGACTAATACCAGGATTCGACAAGGATTTATTTAACAAAACCGTATGAAGTGCACTTTTTTTACATAGGAATTTTTGCTAGTGTTCGGACACTTTTGCTACCGACTGTATATATATATATTATACTACCCAAAGTATTTCGAACACTGTTTTTTTTTTTTTTTTTTTTTTTTTCGCCGAAACAAATGTTTTATGCGTTTGAAATTTTATATTATAAAGTTTTGTTCATAATTAGACATATTACTTGTGATTTTGTACCTAACATTTAAGTCTTTGAAAGATCTGTTAAATACTATAATTGTATTTTGTGTAATATAATTTTAATTTAGTATTTAATAACATTAATTTAATATAAAATTATTGCGTGTCGAAATTCTTTTAGTGGTCCAGGTGCCAATCAAGTTCACCCAACCCATGCTTGTAATAACAATTTCTTACTAAATGATGGAACAGTCAGTTTTTTGTCGAATCCTCTCATATAATCTACAAATCTCAATTCTTGAAACACAATGTGCAACAAATTTCTTAATTAAAAATTGAACCACAATAAACGCATTAAAACCTACATTTTGTCTACCTTCTTCCTAATTTATGTCTTGCATATTTTCATGCATTGTACATGAATATCAATATCACCTTTGGAAGAGTCAAGAATAGAAATTATTGATTCCACACCAAATACTTCAGCAAACCGAAACCTCTATTTTTTTCTTCTCTGCGTTCTTTTATTTATTTGTGTTTTTATTTCTCTTTTTCAATTGTTAATCTGTCTACCGGTCTGCCAAAACGATAAAAAACGAAAGAAAAAAAAGGTTTCGGAAACTAATGATATTTAATACAACTAAGTGATTGATAGACTAAGTGATTGAAATAATATCACATAGTATCTAGTACTTTTACTTAACATGTAAAATTAATACATGAGTGTAGGAAAGCAAATCCCTTTGTCTATTTCAGCAAAATAAATAAATAAAATTTAAGTAAAAAATCATTTTTTAAAATTAGAAGCTTTTTATTGTGAAGCCCTAAAAAGCATAAAATAAAATTTATTCTGGCAAAGACATGCTACAAAGAAATGAAAGTTTCAACACTAAGAAAATTTTAGAGAAAAGTATAAGTACTTTCCTTTTCAAGAGATGAAAATTTTTGAAAGTTCAAAATATTTTAAAAATCTTTCGAGACCAATATTCTTAGTTATTAGTTTTTATATAATCGTTCGTTTGGCCAGAAATTTCAAATGTCTCGAAAGCTTTTTAAAATATTTTGAACATTAAAAAATTTTCATCTCTTGAAAAGGAAAGTACTTATACTTTTCTCTAAAATTTTCTTAGTGTTGAAACTTTCATTTCTTTGTAGCATGTCTTTGCCAGAATAAATTTTATTTTATGCTTTTTAGGGCTTCACAATAAAAAGCTTCTAATTTTAAAAAATGATTTTTTACTTAAATTTTATTTTGTGCTTTTTAGTTACAAAAAGAAAAAAGCTTCTTAAAAAAAACTAATTAAAATTTCTTAGGATATTTTGTAGACAACGGAAGATTGTCTTTTATCAATTGACATTTTTTTTTTTCGATTATTTATCTGGAAAAAAAGTACTATATCGCCTTTCGAGGACCGAATCCAACGATCATTGCATTATCAGCATGACGTTCTAACGAAAAGTCTAACTGTCAAGAAAAACCATAGAACATTCTAGAAAAATCTCACAAATACTTATACAAAAGGAATATTGTTCTCGAATGCTTTTTAAAATATTTAGAATATTTAAAATTTTTCACCTTTTGCAAAAGTGAAATATCTATATTTTTCTTTAAAATTTTCTTGTTGTTGACACTTTTATGATTTTATAGCATGTCTCTGCAAGAATAAATTTTTATTTTGGGCTTTTTAGGGCTACACAATAATAATAAAAAAAACTTTCAGTGTTATTTTTATTTATATTTTTACTAAAATTTTTATTTTGTGCGTTTTAGTAACTCAAAAAACAGCTTCTTTAAATATTCCTTATGATAATGTGTAGACAATGAAAGATTTTCTTTTATCAGTTGACATAGTTTCTATTAATGATCTGCAAAAAAGCAACACATCGGCTTGCAAGGGTCGAACCCACGAGCATTGCGTTATCACCATGACGCTCTAACCAAATGCGTCAACGAAGACGAAAAAGGTTGTTTAAACTTATATTAAAGTGGAGGCGCCTTCTTCTTCAGAATGACACAAAGGCAAGATGATAAAAATCCAGTTTCAATAAAATGCTTCTAAAAGAATATGTACATATATATAAAACTTTTTTTTTTTTTTTTTGTGCTTTTTAATATCTAAAAAAAGCTTCTTAAAAAAACTCTTCAAAAATTCTTAGAATACTGCGTAGACAATGAAAAATTTCCTTTTATCATTTGACACATTTTCTATTAATTATCTACAAAATTTAACACATCGATAATTCGGGGATGGAACTCACCACCATCGCATTAACGACGCTCTGACCAACTGAGCCAACGAGCGACTGTAAGAACTGCTGACATTTACTTTAAAGTTGCGGTGCCATATTTATTAGCGTGACATGAAGACGCGATAACGAAATCCAGTTTCAATAAAAAGCTTATAAAAACTTTATTTATTTATTTATTTTTATTTAAATTTTTATTTTGTGCTTTTTAGTAACTAGATAAAAAGCTATTTAAAAAAAACTCTTCAAAAATTATTAGGATACTGTGTACACAACGATATATTTCCTTTTATCAACTAACACCGTTTCTATTAATTATTTGCAAAAATTAACATGACGCTCTAACCAACTGAGCCATTAAGAAATACAACGATTTGCTTACATTTTTTTTTTTTTTCGTCTTGTTTTTTATCGTGACAGAAAACGCGATGACAAATTCAACTTCATATAATAATATATAATATATATATATATATATATATATATATATATATATATATATATATAAAGCTTCTAAAAATATTTATTTATGTATTTTGTACTTGAAACTTTTAATTTTGAGCTTTTTTAACATCTAAGAATGTTTTGTGTTTTCTAATATTAAAAAAAAAAAAAAAAAAAAAAAACTTCTTAAAAATTGTTTTCGCAAAATTCTTAAGATATTGTGTAGTCAACGAAAAATTTTCTTTTATCAATTGACACCTTTTCTAGTAATTATCCTCAAAAATTAACACTCCGTAGCTCCCGGGGACCGAACTCGCGACCACGGCGTTATTAAACTGACGCTCTGACCAACTGAGCCACGTAGCCACAAACGGAACGGCTTATATTTACTTTAATTGTTTACTAGCGTGATAGGAAGACACGATGAACAAGTCAATTTCATATAAAAAGCTTCTAACTAATAAAAAGCTTCTAAAAATTTTTATTTATTTATTTATTTTTACTTACATTTTAATTTTGTGCTTTTTGTAACTAGATAAAAAGCCGTTTAAAAACTTTAGAAAAATTATTAGGATACTGTGTACACAACGAAATATTTTCTTTTATTAATTGACACTTTTTCTATTAATTATTTGCAAAAAACACCTCGGCCTGGCGAGGATCGAACACACGACTCTCGCATTATCAACATGACGCTGTAACCAGCTGATTCATTAAAAAATACAATGAGTTGCTTACATTTTTTTTTTTTTTATATATATATATATATATATATATAATGGAAGCGTCTTGGTTTTTTAACGTGACAAAATGCCGATGACAAATCCAATTTCATATAATAGTAATATATAATGTTTATATATACATATATATAAAGCTTCTAAAAATATTTTTTAATGTATTTTTTACTTAAAACATTTTATTTTGTGCTTTTTTAATATCTAAAATGTTTTGTGTTTTCCACTATCTAAATAAAAAAAGTGCTTCTTAAAAAAACTCCTCAAAAAATTCTTAGTGCAAGCAACGAAAAGTTTTCTTGTTTCAATTAACACCTTTTCTACTAATTATCTGCAAAAACTAACACGCTGGACCTTCCAGGGACCGAACTCACAACCACCGCGTTATTAACAGGACGCTCTTACCAACCGAGCCACAGAGCGACAAACGCAATAGCTTATATTTACTTTAAAATGAAGGCGCATTGTTTACTAGCGTGACACGAAGACACGATGACAAAGTCAATTTCAATTAAAACCTTCTAATAAGTAAAATAGAAAAAAAATATAAATTAATAAAGAAGTTTAGAAAAATAAAAGTTTAGAAAACTAAATCATAATTTTTTTTATAATTCCCATTTCATGCTACAAAATGTAATACTCTTATTTGTTATATAATTCAATAGGTGAATTTATAATTTATAAGACAGTCTAAAATTGCGATAATATACTTGCAATCAGAATAATTACACAGGTCTGCATCTTAACTATTGAATTGGTAACTTTGACTGATCTTTATGTTTTTTGGTGTGCTGAAACCGACAATGAAACCCGTTTTTCTCTATTACGTAAATATTTTTGTCAATACAGTGTGTGTACCGACACAATTACTTCTGTGAGTTTTCCACCATTATTAGTAAGTTCTATACTACGTTTTCCATGATTAGTTATAATTAACCATTGTAACATATTAGAAACTACAGAAACTGAAGAAATTTTGTGGGTAGACACCCTGTATTGTCAAAAATTTATATGTGATAATGAAAAACTGGCTTCATTTTCGGTTTCAGCGCTCCAAAAAAACATATGTATCAGCTAAAATATCAAATCAAATTTTTCCAACATTATTTTTGTAGACCTGTGTTATTTGGCCGGAAATAATGAGACAGATCCCTTTATGCAACATTGTAATAAAATAGTTTATTATAAAAGAATTTTGCTTTTATGCTTAAGTTAACGGGTAACGCAGAAAAAATATTATTCGGATTACAAAACAGTAAAAGCAATTATGTTAACAAAAATCAATGAGATTGAAAGCTTTTATGAAAAGTATAAATATTTATTTCTTTTCGTTGTCGTAAAACAGCCTTTTTTTAAATCTCATAAACCGATAGAAACCTGCCGCTAAAATGATTCATAGCAATATGTATGATACGATGGTTATATCTATCAAAATACTAAGAAATTATGAACAATATTTCTTTTGGCATCGTATAAAAGTTTGAAACATAATGTTAAATGGCTATTGTTGAACATATTCTAATGATTGTTTTAAATTATTTTATAATCAAAATAATAATCATTGCCAGATGTTAATATTTTATAGAAATTGGAAGATTTAAAAATTTTTTATTGAAAATATGTAAAGAATCATAAAAATGAGTTAACTAACCCATTACAAAATTTTGTTCTATATCATTGTGCTGACAACCCAACTCCCTGGTTAATATACTTAAAATTTTAATAAATTTAGCTTCTCACAATTAATATTCTAAGTATGAAATTTGGTGTAATTTTCCCAAATAGGTGCTGAGATATGTTTATCCGGAAAATTCACAGAAAGTAATAGCAGCGCCATCGGCAGATATGTACCCAAATAAATTCGCACGCATAAATTTTCATAATATTTATCTCACACTTGAAATTTGGAGCATTTATGTAACGTCGAAGCTGAGATAAAGGCACCCAATGAACGAGATTAAATTTCCGCATGGCGGCACCAAATGTAATTTGATATATCAGGGTCAGTTGCCAACAAAATACACAATTCTGTATCATTAAGAAGAAATTGTATATTTTGCAAAAAAATAATGACATAAAATGTTTTTGGTAATGGAATTAATAGAGGTTACAGAAAAATTATTAAAAAGGGTATTATTTCGTCTTGGCTCATATATATATAAATATATGCATATATATAGTTTAATTTGTCAGTATAAACAGTGTTTGTCAGTGTATCATTTAATTTTTCAGTATAAACTTTTATTCTGTATTTCAAAGCTGTATTAAACGCACAATGTAAGTCTTGTAAAATATATTTAAAAAATACAATTAATTGAAATTTTAATCTTATTGTTGCGTATGAGATTCTTTATAAATGGATAATGTATTTTAAGAAGCTTACTTTCCATTCTGCTAGCATTTTGGAAAGTGATAATACACTAAAATAATAATAATAATAAGAAGAAGAAGAATAATCCACGAATAGAAGATTTTCATTCTAACAAAACACTTTTCTGAATGAGCATTTGAAAATTAGCATATTTTATTTTAATTGAACTTCTAGAGCAGACAATATTTTGCATATGATTTTAAAACTTTCCTGCAGAACTCTGTGAAAAAAAAAAAAAAAAAAAAAATCTTTTCATTTTTTTCCTTTCTTGTCGTTTTCATCATATATGGGAAGATGAATGTACAAGATTTTATTTTGCTTAAATTTTCTTTGTCATATTTAAATGTTTAGGAAATATTTTTATGTTTAAATATTGGATAAAAATGCTTAAAAATTTAGACTGGATTTTCTAAATTCAGGTGCATAATATTAAATTTAAAGTTTGTTATTATCTGTTAATATAGTTGTAAGGAAGGGACAGTTTCGCAAAGTAAGATTCGTGAAACTGTCTTTAGGGATTTACTTTCCCTACTAAAGCACTTTAAAAAAAGGAACACTCATCGTAAATTCAAAAGCACCGTTATTGCATAATGATAACTTTACTTTTCTTCCACCTAGTCATCCTGTACTGCAGCTTTCCAGCAAAGAAAATTTTAAGCGCCCTCCTCCTACGAATAATGCCTGCAACTACCGAACCAGGATGGATTGATGGTTGGGTTTTACGTCGCACTAGTGCTGCGCAGATGGGCAATTGGCGACAGTCTGCTACACCCCCCCCTAAAGGTGGCCCGGAGACATGCCATCACAATATTGATCCTCCACGGAAGGGATGGCTCTCCCGCTTCGGTGACCCCCAGAGGTATAATTTTTGATGGGAACATGGAGGACATTACGGCCACGACAGATTTTAAGTGCACCAGCCACCATTAGTGTACACAACGGTCTTTGACCGGCTCGAGTACCGAACCCGCAATCTTCCAATTACGAGGCCTGCGCTCTACCGACTGGGCTACCGCTACAGAACCAGGAAGCGACCCAAAACGAGTTTTCAAGCAGGACTATGGTCAGATGCGGCTTCCCCTCCTTATGTCTCCAGTGCTAGAATAAAGCTCATGTGCATTTACTTGGACAGAAAAGAAAAGCCTCCGGAATGACTTGTACCGCATAATTTGGAAGTGACCCAGATCCAACAGCTACCAGTTGCCTAGCAGATGCTAATCCACACCACAGATTATTATACAGATAGGACACTCCCGTATATTCTTCGGTAACCGGAATTTGACTGCAACGACCCTATTGTCAACAGCTGTAAGTTTCTCGAGCTCTCCAGCTTACGCAATCGCTCGTCTTATTTTTATTGTATCTATGTTCATATCGTAATATTAGTGCAACGTTAAACCCAACATCCAACCGACTAACCATTTATTGATGTTTACGTTTGGACTTTGTTATTGTTTACGAATCTGATTATCGAAAGCAATTTATTTTAAGAAGCAAGTACTAAATATTAAGCAAATAAATTTTGAAAATATACATAAACCAGAAATATTTTTTTCATTTTAAAGGATTTTGTATTATTTACAACAAGCAATGTTAAATATTTAAGATTTCATACCATACTGCTATTTCAGCATTACAGTTTGTTATATTAATTTGTACTCTTGAACACAATTAGTTTTATTTCTTAGAAAATAGCTGTGAATGTTATGATTTTGTAAATTTAAAAATAGTAGAAAAAGTGAAGGAAAGAAAACTGCACATACGTTTTCGTTGGCAACTTTATTATTGTTTACAAACTTGATTATCAAAAGCAATTTATTTTAAGAAGCAAGTGCTAAATATTAAGAAAATAAACTTTGAAAATATACATAAAATAAAAACATTTTTTTCATTTTAAGGCATTTTGTATTATTTAAACCAAGCAACGTTAATTTGTAATTTTAATTTGTATTTGAATATGAATATGTTTCACAAAGCATATTTTTAAACATTATAAAAAATAATTTTTATTTCTTAGAAGAATAGCTGTGAATTTTTTGAGAATAATTTTGTGAATTCAAAAACAATAGAAAGTGAAGAAAAAGAAAACTTCCCATACTAACCTGCTACTAACTACTCGCGAAATAGAAAAACAATTTTCGATCAAAGATGCTATTCATGTAGACTTAACACATGTAGTTCCCCTCTGTTGACGGCCCACCAGCGGCCGAGCGGTTCTGCGCTCAAAGCTGGTAGATGGGAGGTGCCGGGTTCGATCCCAGGTCGCGCTCATCGACCTAGCCGTTCGGAGTTTTCCGTGGTTTCCTCCGAAACTCGCGTGAATACGGGCTGGGACCCCTTAGAAAGACCCCCACGGAGGGCATTCCCCCTCTAGGCCTAGGACACATCAGGAGTCAATCGGCCTTGAATCCTACAACCAACAACCAACCCTCTGTTGACACTAGTGGTGCTACTATATTTCCGGTTCGCGTTTTAGCTTCACTGTCCTATCTGTATGATAATCTGTGATCCACACCCGATGACTAAGGCAAGCCATATGCAAATTAGGTGATTACCTTCCATTTTTTCCCTTTTAATTTCAAGTGCATTATTTTGTCGAGAAGTATCCTAAACACTTTTTGAACTTATGTTGGTTATGAACGTTTAAGAAATAAACTATACTTTTTGACTAGAAATCATGAATTATATATTGATTAACTTTCAAGTTGACAGATCTTTTGTTACAGCCATCACCTGCAGAGTTTATCCTGAATTTTCTTTAAAATGTATATAATATTCTATAAAATGTTGTTATATGGGGAATTTTTTTTTTATGTGCATGTATTCAAATGTGTGTCTATCGGGGTTAAACTCGTTTAAAATGTAAATTTGAACTATAATTCAGGAAACGTGAAATTTTTTTACAAAGTTTACCTTTATTTACTAATCCTACTAACACTACGCATCTAACTTAACGTGTTCGATGTAAGTAGTTTCTGTTTAAAAGCTTCGTATTGAGTCAATTAAAAAAAAAAAAAAAAAAAAAGAGGGGAAATAATTAACGTATATACGCACACATTTAAGTATGTTATCTTGCTATATTTTAATTGCTGTTTATTTGAGTTGCATCTGCAACTGTAGATATTATAAAATGTTCTTTCTCGTATTTCAGATAAGATGTTATATAAATGTCGTCAAAAACGCAACCTTTACAGTTGCAAATTTTTAGTTCTCAGGTCACCGAAGTCAAATGTCTCATGTGATGGATCAAAATGTAATTGCAACAACATCTGCACTACACATTCATACTGTTCAATATCATTTTTTTTTTTTTTTTTTTTTTATCAAACTGAATTCACAGATATAGCTGGACGAATGTATCTCCCCATGTAAAATATGGGACTACGTTAGAAAGTAACTATAAAATATTATCGAGTAATTTAAAAGAGTTTCTGCTTGTCGAAAGGACGCACTTTTGCATTATAGATTAAATTTCTAAGAAAATATGTTTAAGAATTTTTTTTTTTAATTTTTTTTTTAATAACTACGAAATTATTTTTTTTATCTTTCCTCATATCATAAATAAAATCTAACGAATTGTTATAGAATAGGATAATGAAGTCAAAATTAATAGAAATTTATATATTTAGAAACTTAGTTTAATGTTTGAACAAAGTATTCGGTATCAAAAAGCTTACTTTAGATATTCAATTATGTTAGCGTTTAAGGAAGTTGTTGCTCGTTGCCAGTTTAAGCTTAAGTATAGCGGTGATTTTTTTTTTGCTTAAAGTAAAGGGAGATAGTTCGTATTTATTTTAGAGGGGATAAATAAGTTTATTAGGTATGTTGTATTTAGATTTTTAAGAAGCTGGAAGCTATTAGTTGATTTAATATGGTTGTTATTTTCAGTTGAAAAATTTTCTTAAAGGTTCGCTTAAAAACCTTCTAACAAAATTTTATTTTTCGAAGGAAGGAATTGTAAAGTAGGAAGCAGTTTCTCAAAGTAAGAGTCGCAAAACTTTCTTTAGGGTTTTACTTTTCCTACTAAAGCACTCTAGTAAGGAGTTGGGATTCCAAAAGAAGAACTTTCGTATTTTACGAGATTTGCTAAGTAAGTGAGTTTTAGTGTAAGCGCGTAGAAAGCAGGGTTAAATGAAAAGATGCAAATTAGCTAAACGTATAGGAATGAAGGTATGGTGTTAGGGGTGATTCAGGAGTGTAATAGGTGGGATGTAGGAAGTGAAGTAGCTTCTACCTTGAAGTATAATTCCGTCACGAGTGTTTCCGAAGCAGGGTCGTCTATGGACATTCAAAAGATCATCGAGTTTGTTGTCATTTTCGCCAAAGGGCAATATAGTTTCAATTATTGTGTTATGGTGAGATTATAAGGCCACCTAGGTTTATTAAATTATTGAAAAAATTTAGCATTTATAATTTCACGAGGAAAACTGCGCATTTAAGTGTTTTCAAAAGGTCGTTTAGTAATGTAGTTCCATGCTTCTTTCATTTGAAGTTTAATTAAATATAGTATTCAATTTTATACTTGTCTCTGAAACTTATTTACATTCATTACCTCATTAAGTATGACTCGGGCAGGGCAGCCTACGTCTTTACAAAGTGAATATTGTTCCCGTAAAGAGTTATTTTTCGTTGTTTCTACTTATTAGCAAACGTTAATTGACATCTATCGTATGAAAATTTCAAAGATTTAGTTATATGGAGGGACATGTAATCTAAAAGGTGCAGCTTAATTGAAATTTTATTAAGTAGCGAAAAAAAAAAAAAAAAAAAAAAACTATTGTATGCTCCGATGTGAGAATTATTTTAACCCGGTAGCACTCGCTGGGGTGACTCAGTTACCCCAACAAAGACAATTCATTGGAATAGGTAGCCGGTTTCGAAAAATCGCCAACATGGCGCTTTTCTTATCGTGCCGAAAATTCCAACCCTCCACAGCATACGTAAGAGAGTGCGAGTTACGTCAAACAGAATGCTAAATACATGTGGATTAGACTAGAAAGGGTTTATTAGTGTCGCTCTAGAACTGCATAGTGAGCTATTGGACACAATATTGATTTTAAGCCTAGGGTTTTAAATACGTATGGAAACAATTTATTATATATACACATACATGTTTTGATTATATATATATATATATATATAATTTAAACATTTTATATAAAATTAAATACACATAATATTATATGTAATATGTAAATAATATAACACTTTAACCCATCCCTTAAAGTTAATCACAGACTATCGCTAATATCCCACTGTGCAGTTCTAGTTAGACGTTAAACTCACTCAACCTCATTCTTGATGGAAAAAAAAAAAAAAAAAGAAAGAAAAGTAAAACTCCTCCAAACGCCATTTTTTTAAAAATAACTTTTGGGGGAAAATGTTTAAAATTGATTATACACTAATCTCTATAAGTATATAGTGAGCGTCTTCAAATAACGAAAAAAAAAAATAAATACTGAATATTTAAATTTAGTTATAATATATTACCTTAAGAGGTCATACCTTCCGTGGAGGATCAAAATTGTGATGGCATGTCTCCGGACCATCTTTAGGGGTACATCCAATTACCCATAGCGCAGTACTAGTGTGACGTTAAAAATCAATCAACTAACTATAGAGCGTCTCCAATTGCCCATTGCGTAGCATAACGCAACGTTAATCGCGCTCAGCGCGGCTCCCTTAATTTGTATTCATTAAAATATCATTAAATTAATTAGACCGGTAGCACTCGCATGGGATGAATGAGTCACCACAACTGCTAAAACTTTTTAGGGGTACTTACAAATGAAACACTTCCAGTTACAAAGCCGTTTGCAAGCGTTCCAAATCTATGACTGCAGTCGGCAGCAAAAGTATCCGAGCACTAGCAAAAATTCCTATGTGAAAAAAGCACACTTAACACTGTTTTGTTAAATAAATCCTTGTCGAATCGTGTGCTTAGACTGACTAAGTACAGGATTCGACAAGGATTTATTTAACAAAACTGAATTAAGTGTACTTTTTTTACATAGGAATTTTCGCTAGTGCTCGGATACTTTTACTGCCGACTGTATTTGCAAAAAAATTGCAAAATTTACGTAATCGAAATTACAAGCGTTCCGTTTGTATGTAACCCTTAATAGTCAATAAAACTATGTAATCTTTTTCCAGCATAATTGAGTAAGTTATTGCTAGAAATATTTATGAGAACAGTTAATATTTCTTTAGAGTATAACTAAAAATTTTATTCTATATTATTTTGTGAGTAAGAGAGAGAGCGGAAGTGCGTTTTATGTCACACTAGTGCTACGCTAAGACAATTGGCTACAGTCTAGGACACACCACTTAAGGGTGTATATTTTTTGTATATTTACAGGGTGGGTAGGCAGGCTGGGTTTAACGTCGCACTAGTGCTGCACAATTGGACAATTGGCGACGTACAAGGACTCACTCCTAAGGATGGTCCAGAGACATACCATCACAATTTTGATCCTCTACGGAGTAGATGGCTCCCTTGCTTCGGTGACATCTTATATTTACCTATAAATGTATGTACATGGTTGAGATTATATAGGTTTTAGGTAGCACTAGTGCTACACTATTGACAAATGGCAACTGTCTAGGATACGCCCCGAAACGTGGTCAGAAGACATCAGTGGCGGCTCGTGAGTGACGTTTTTTGAGGGCTGCAGGCTAATGACTGAAAACAGTACAGTCGGCTGCAAAATTATTCGAGCACTAGCCAATAATTCCTATATTTAAAAAGTACACTTCAGACTGTTTTGCTAAGTAAATCCTTGTCGAATCATGTTCTTAGACTGATTAAGAACATGACTCGACAAGGATTTATTTAACAAAGCTATATTAAGTGTACTTTTTTTTGGCAAGGATTATTGCTAGTGCTCGAATAATTTTGCAGCCGACTGTATGTTAACAGCGAAAACGTTTTCTTTTAATTGGCTCTTGAAGTGTTAACATATTTACTTAGATTGTCGAAATAAGCGAATCAGCCAAATAGGTGAATAAAAGTTCCATTCATTGTACTTTTTCTAGACGTTTCGATGAAGTACCCCCAATACGAGCCGCCACTGGAAGACATATCATCAAAATTTTGGTCCTCCATGGCGGGGAATGGAGCCTTCATGGTGAAGATAGATTAAATCGGAGAATCATTTTGAATGATAATCATAACAGAACTTCATCAAAAATATTTTCCAATGCCCCTACAATATTAAAAATTTATCAAAAGCCATAACTCCGATACAACTTGAAACTTTATTAAGACTTGTAATTCTATTCATAGCATTTTTCTCAAAGCACCAATTCCATTTACTTCCCCAGGACCATCCTTATGGGTGAGTCCCAGACTATTTGCCAATTGCCCAAAGCGCAACACTAATGTGACGTAAAACCCAACCAACAAACCGTTTAATATTCCATTTAATATCTTACTTTAAAAAGCAAAACTATTCGAGCTATGTAAACCTTCGTATACAAATTTCGTACGGCAGATCTTCATTTCAAATTACACTTTCATTATTGTTTGCATAAATATGAGGCTTTCGCTAAATCTGTTTGCTTCACGTATTGCTAACAATAATGTAATGATGGTGTCAATGATGAGAAAACGCTGACACAAACTGAGCAGAAGGAACAAAATGAGAGTTTACTATTTTTGGCGAATTAGCACACTTATGGCATCAGGCAGCTCCAACTGAATTCCAACAGTTCGAGGGTTAGCGCGCGCCTTCCACCGGGTTAACAAAGACAATATTAATTAAAATAAAAATTCCTTTTTAAAAAATATAGCATTGTCATAATTTTTATTTATAGAAATTGTCGAAAGTAGAAAGCTCTTTTTTTCCTTTTGAATATTATTAAAATGCTTTTTTAAGGTTGATTTCTTTAGAAATCGACCTACGGCAATCACTTCGTCTATCTATCTATCTATCTATATCTATATATATAAAGAAAATTTTGTCATCTCGATAACTCCCGAAATGATACTACAAATTGAACGAAATTTGGACAGCAAACTTATCTTATGAATATCTTGGAAGAGTTTGCTAACCAAATTGCTCCGCCTTTTTGTTTTGAAGTGGCGGCCACTTTCAAATTTCAAACCCACATTGTAAGAAGCGTATTTCATGCCGGATATGCTTGAATTTTGATGTAAATACACACCACATAAGGGTCACAATCAAGTTTACTAATGAACTTTATCCAACATTTTTAACAAAGTGGCGGATATCTTAAGTTAAGCGGGGCCATTTGAAGTCAGGCTACCCCTAGAAAACCTAAAATCATAAAAACTTCAGTCATAATACTCCAAATTAAACCAAATTTGGATAGTGAACTTATCTTATAAATATCTTGAATGAGTTTGTTAACAAAGTTGCTCCTCCATTTCGTTTTTAAGTGGAGAACACTTGAAAATTTAAATTTGCATTGTAAAAAGCGTATTCCGAATTTGTTTGAATTTTGATATATACATAGTCCATATAAGGGTCTCAACCAAGTTTATTAATGAACTTTATCCGCCATTTTTAACAAAGTGGCGGATGTCTTAAACTAAGCGGAGCCACTTGAAATCAGGCTACCACTTGAAAATTTAAAATCGCGATAACTTCCGAAATAATACTCCAAATCGAAACAAATTGGACAGTGAACTTATCTTATAAATATCTTAGATGAGTTTGTTAACCAAATTGCTCTGTCTATTTGTTTTTAAGTAGAGGCCACTTGAAAATTTCAAATTCACACTGTAAAAAGCGTATTTAAGACCGGATTTAGTTGAATTTTGATGTATACATAGACTGTACAGTCGGTAACGAAAGTGTCCGAACACTAGCAAAAATTCCTATGAAAAAAAAGTACACTTCGTACGGTTTTATTAAATAAATCCTTGTCGAATCTTATTCTTAGTCAGTGTAAGAACATGATTCGATAAGGATTTATTTAACAAAACCGTATGAAGAGTACTTTTTTTGCTTAAGAATTTTTGCTTGTGTTCGGACACTTCTGTTACCGACTGTATAAGGGTCACAACCAAGTTTATTAATGAAATTTATCCGACATTTTTAATAAAGCGCGGATGCTATAAACTAAACCAGGCAGCTTAAAATTAGGCTACCACTTGAAAATTTATAAACGTGATAGCTTTTTATATTCTGATTCAATTCGAACCGAAGTTGGTGAGTGATTGTATCCTATAATTATCTTGGATGTGTTTACTGGACAACTTGTTCCGACATTTTATTTCCACGTTGCGGCCCCTTCAAATCACGCTGCCACTTGAAAATGTGCCATCACGATAACGTTTAAAATACTAAACTGATTCAAACAAAAACTTACGGTTCAAATATTTTAAATAAGTTCGCTTGGTAACTTAATCCACAATTTTATTTCCTAGTGGCTGCCGCTTGAAAATTTGTCATTGTGATAACTTTTGTAATAATGAATCAATTCGCATCAAAATTCGGTAGTGGATTTAACATTCAAATATCTCAGATAAGTTCGCTGGGCATCTCACTTCGCTTTTTTGTTTCCAAGTCGTGGCCACTTGAAATCACGGTGCCACTTGAATTTTTTTTTTTTTTTTTTTTTTTATCACGACAATTTTTGAAATACTGAATTAGTGTGAACTAAACTTGGACAGTGAACTTATCATAAAAAATATCTCTGATGATTTCGCTGGGTAAGTTGCTGAGCCATTTTCTTTCCAAGTTGCAGCCACTTAGACTGCCATTTAAAAGTTTGTCATAACAATAACTTTTGAAACACTGCAGTGATTCGAACCAAAGTTGGACAGTAAAATTATGCTTCAAATATCTTGGATGGATTTGCTAGGCAACTTGCTCCGTTATATTGTTTTCAAGTTGTGTCCACTTGAAAATTTGTTATCGGGATAACTTTTGAAATATTTAATCAATTGAAACCAAAATTGAAAAATGGATTTATCATTCAAATATCTATGATTTTGGTGGGCAATTTTCTTCACAATTTTGTTTCCAAGTTGCGTCTCTTGAAAGCTGCCACTTGAGACTTTGTTATTGCGTTAACTTTTGAAATACTGCATTTATTCGATCCAAAGTTGGACAGTGAACTTATCTTACAAATATCTTGGATTAGTTCACTAAGCAACTTGCTCCGCCATTTTGATCCAAGTGGTGACCACTTAATTTTTCAGCACGATGACTTTTGAGATTCTGAATTAATTCGAACTAAATTTGTACAGTAGACTTATCTCACAAGTACATTTGATATATTCGTTTACCAACTTCCCCTGCCATTTTGTTTCCAAGTGTCGGCCACTTGAAAATTTTAAATTCATATAAAAAGTTATTTATGAACCGATTTGCTTAAAACTCCATATTTACATCGCCTTAATTAATATTTCTACGAAGTCTATTAATAATTTGTAGTCGCCACTTGTTTCCAAAATGGCGGCTGCTTGATAATTAAAAAGAAATCAATCTACCCTTCCAAATGAGCCGGAAGGACTTTTTTTTTAAATCTGAATTTGAAATATAAATTGTACTTACTCTTTAACTACATTTCTTGCGACCATGGAAACCTCTGCGCAAGTGCGGATTCAACGAGTCCAGTAGTAAAATAGGGGAGACAAGCTTTTCGTTTAGAGAAAATAAGCGATAAGGGAATACCGAATGATTGGATGTTTACTAAATTCAAACCTGTTGGTCAACTTGGAAACCCTCCAAGATTTTCGACTTGTCTTCACTGCTAGGCGTAGGAAACGTAGTTACACTATAGTTACTTAGATTATACAGGCTGTTCGCACATTTTTTAGACGATTTTATTTCGCAGTAAGAAAAAATCGTTTGCATGGAGAATTTTAGTTTCACAACATTTATATTTTTGGAAGTTTTATTTATCTTCTGATATTTATAATTTTTGTTTAGATGCAAAATTGCGCTTTTAAAATGGCAGTGGATGGAAGGATAGGTTTCCACTCTTTCCAAAGATAGTTTTTAGTGAAATCGTTATGAAAAGCATTCATCAGGAGAAGAATGGAAAAATGTTGCAACAACAGATGAATCTTGGGTCTATTTAAGTGGTTGCAATAAAAAAAGGTCAATTTATTATCACAAAAGTGGAGAAAAAAAATTGCTACATGGCTCAAAGCATCAAAAGAGTTTTTCTAAAGGATTTATGATTGCCACTGGTTTTTTCATACAAGCGCAAGATAAAGGCAAAAAAATGTGACAAAAATGTCAAAATAAACTCTAAATACTCTCAAGAACATATTTTAATTCCAATTTTTAAAAATGAAAATCCAGATCTTTATCCACAATGCTATCAATCCGTTGAACTGTATCAAGACAAAACAAGCAGCCACACATCGCAATCCGCAATTGCTTTTCTAGAAAAAAATGGAACAAAAAACGGGACTTAAAACCATACCCTTCTCTGACATTCCTGCTAAATCTTCTGATGTATCACTGCTGGATTTTTGTCTTTTTCGACTCTTAAAATCAACATTATCCAAACACCGACCTACAACGCTTTGTGGACTCTGGAAAATCGTTCAAGAGGAGTAGAAAAATATACCTCTTCCGATATTATAAAAAGCATTATTATCATAGAAATTATGATGTAGAATGTTAGTTAAGAACAAGGGCTATCAAACTGAACAAATAAAACACGAAATATGAGAGAAATTGCTTCAGTACACTCCATCAAAATCGTCTAAAAAATGTGCGAACAGCCTCTGTATTTATTGTTGTTTATGTATTATATTTATTTTAAAATTATTTGTTCTTATTTAACTGAAACTCGCTAAGTAATAATCAAATAGAAGAAGAATGAAAATAGAAAGCCTATTTTTTAGAAACAACTATGTACTTGGTTATAATTTTTAAAATTCGTACATCTGTTTATTTCCTTTTATGCAATTATTTTCGTTGCTCGTTTTATTGCGTGCTAATGTAATTCAGTGCTTTTCCTTCTTAGGGTTAGTTGTAATTTAAGTAATAATATTCTCATAAATAGTTTCCGGAACAATATTTATTGGAAAATAAATCAATCTAAATGCATATGTAAAATCTAAACTCATATGCACAAACTAAAATTAGCATGCAATTTTAGCCTCACAATAAAACACAATTAATCATAAATTCTCTAGCAATATTTGATTTTATAAAATTAATATTTTAAAGTAATTACTTTTTCAATTCATTCATTTATTTCAATTATATACAAATTTGAATAAATACATTTCCAAAGACCAATATCTGGATTTGCATAATCAATATGTTCGATTATGGTAAACAGGCTTGAATCCTCAATTCTAAATGAAAATTAAAATGTCCCACTCATTAACTACCCTTACGCCTTCGATACATTTTTCGCACTGTATTTTAATTTTTAGATTTTCGCTGTCATTTTTAACACTTTCCAACAAGGTTGAAAAGTGTTAATGACTTCGGTATGTCTGTGTGTCTGTCTGTCCGCGCTCTAACTCCCATAAATATTTATGGAATTTCTTGAAACGCATATATATTATTCAAGTTCACAATCGGGTGTTCCCTATTGAAAATGGAGTTAATACCTCTACTGGTTTGTGTACAGGGGCACCCGAAAGTATTTCAAAGCATTGTGTGTTCTATGAGAGGTATTTCTATAAACCATATTTTCATATCTTTACTGTACACATATCTTAATGAAATTGAAATAGTTATTCAAGTTCATTATTGGATGTTTCCTGTAGAAAACAGAGTAAATATCACCACTGGTTTATGTACAGGGACACTGAAAAGTATTCCAAAGCACTGCGTTCTATGAGAGATATTTCTGTAAATCAAATTTTAATAACTCTAATTTCTACGAAGTTTTATGAAATTGAAATATATTAGCTGTGTGTACAAAAGAATGCTTTGCATAGAATATGCTTTATAAGGACAAATGCTTTGCATAGAATATAGCATGATTAGCATTTGATTTACAGGGTGACACAAAAATATTCATTTATATTAAAAGCTGCTAATAAAAATTTGCTGACAAGTTTACATTAAACGTTTTTAACACTTTCTAACATTTGTCAAGTGTAAATATGATTTTAATTTGTGTATATGCCCGTCTGTCTGTCTGTCTGTCCGTGCTTTAATTCCCGTAAATGTTTATGGAATTTTTTGAAACTGATATATGTTATTCAAGTTCACTATCGGGTGTTTCTATTGAAAATGAAGTTTATACCTCTACTGGTTTGTGTACAGGGGCACCCAAATATATTCGAAAGCTTTGTGCTCTATGAGAGGAGTTTCTATAAACCATATTTTAATACCTTTACTCTATAGAAACTTTAATGAAATTTTAATATGTTGTTCAAGTTCCCTTTCGGGTGTTTTCTATGTAAAATCGAGTACATTTCTAACTTTTTTGTGTACAGGGGCACTTGAAAGTATTCCAAAGCATTGCGTTCTGTGAGAATTATTTTTATAAACCAAATTTATATAATTGTACTTTGAACAAAGCTTAATGCAATTGAAATAAATCATTCGTATGCACAAAAGAGTGCCTTCTATATAATATAGTGTGATTAGCATTAGATTTACTGGGCCACACAAAAGTATTCAGTTACATTAAGAGCTATTAATAAAAATTTGCCAGAATTGCACTTTTGTTTACATTAAGCGTTTTAACACTTTCTTATATTTTTAGTGGGAATATGATTTCAATTCGTGTATCTGTCTGTCAGATTGTCTACCTTTCTATCTGTTTCTTTCTGGCTCCTAGCGTCGGTAAATATATTTAGAATTTTTTTTAAAAATGATGCAATCAAGTTCACTATGAAATGTTTTCTATTTAAAATGACATTAATAGATCCTGTGCAACTAGTTTGTTTTAGAGACAACAACAACAACAACAAAAAGTGTCAATGGATTAAGTTTTAGGACAGAATTTTTTAAAAGTTATATTTAAAATCTTTCTATTGTAAATTCATAAAAACATTCACATGTATTTTTAATATTCTAAAATAATGTTTTGTATAGAATATGATATGATTAACTTTTTCGGATTAAAAGTTATTCGATACAACAATTACGTACAGTTGGAAAGTGTTACTAATCAATGCGTGCTGCATGATTTTTCTTTCTTGTTTTTTTTTTTTTCTTTTCATTATTGCAATTTTTAAATTCATTTTTTGTGCAGTGGCAATCTGCAATAATAGGCTTGAAGTTGCAAACTTAAAAAACTATAGAAAATCGAAAACTTTTTTATGGCTTTTACATATCGTTTATATAATAATAATAATAATAATACGTTATTAGAGATTTAATAGAATATTAAAGGAACGACATTTTTTCATCGGAACTTCTTTTCGAAAACAGTAAAAGTGGTAAACACGCACTTATAATTCCCACAATAGATTATATATCTATAATGTATATTATTACTGACCACGAACTTTCAATCCATTCTTCAGGATACTCTCAGGGATGAGAAATTTGCGCCTTTTTTGCTACCATTATTTTCATACAGAAATCTTTAACTATTTTTATAGTAATGTATCATGATTAAGTATGATAGAGATTATTGTAAAAAAATAACGGTAACAAAAGAGGCGGAAATTTCTCGTTCCTGAAAGTGTCCTAATTAAAGCTTGGAAACTTCAAACTCTGTTATTAGTATTATACAGTATACAATAAAATACTTCCGTACATTATTGCACATATTATGAAAAATTAAGTAAATAATAGTATATCCTCACATTGGAAACGAAAAAAAAAAAAAAAAAAAAAAATGTTGTGAGGAAATTACAAAAAGAAAATATGTCGATTTCAATAAATGCAGAGAGACAGCATATTTCGTTAGCGGCATGCAAAAATTAAATTCAGAATGAAATATGTTAATGAAGGTTCATATAACTTTTTCTGAAAAGAGTGTTGCTCATTTATAATTAAGAATCATTTTACAGAGATACTCAAAAGGTATATATAATATCATTTCCAACTGAAAATGTGTTTATGTTATGAATTTAATAAGAAGATACAAACAAAAGAGATCGCAAATATTCTGGGTTTTCGGAAATGTTTTCGGGAATTGCATTTTAATAGCTTTATAGGTTTATATCTAACAAGTTCAAAGGAGCACTTTAATTGTTATTTTAAGAGGACGTTTACATAGTGGTATTAATAAAAATATGAAAATATTACATAATTTATTGACTTATTATCTTAATGCATAAATATTTTTAGTAAAATCCTTCTACATTTATTTGATTATATATCATATTATATCTCTTTTTGTACAGCAAAAGTAGTCACGGAATTTTGTAATTAAAAAAAAAAAATACATATAACTAATAAAGATAAAGAATGCAAATATATCAGACTGCATTACATGGTATACCAAAAGATCTAAACGCAGTTTAATTATTTACCTATTGCAGATAAGTCGACAATGTAAATTGTGAAAATATTTAAAGTAAGATTCAAAATAAGATCCCATTAATAAAATATTCATCCTATTAATTTTTAAAAAGCTACATTTTCTAAATTTCTATTCGACTCCTTTAGAAAAATGTAGTCAGAAGGATTCTATTTTTAATGCAAAAACGCTATTGCAAAAAACCGCATACCTGTATCTCTTAATTTTTAAAGTTAGTAGTTATGCCTTGAATGCTATGCATAAGTTTGTTTGCTAAATTTACATAATTTGAAAAGCATAATTTGTTTTATAACCAGCATTGTTCTCAAGAGATAAAGATTAAAAGTAAAGTAATGAGTATATATATATATATATATATATTTACTTAAGCTAATGAATAATGAATTATTTATTTTTCTAACTACTTTAAATAAATTTATCACACTTCTTTGAAAAAAAAAATATATTATTTATCTTGTCATAGTATTAAACTTTGAACTCCCTTTATATTATTTATATTTACACTCTATTCGTCAATTTTAAATTAGGTTTTAGTCTTAAATGTTCCGTATATTCAGAAATACTTTGAAATGTTATTCAATTTTCTTCTTTTCTTTCTTTTATTTTTCTCTCAGGCATTCATTAATTTAATTTTATTACTCAGACTTGACTTTATGTAGCGTGAAATAAATTCAAATTAAGTAACTTTATATTTTGTAAAATTTCTTTTTGAAAACTAAAAAAATTTAAAACTTTTCAAATTAAATTTGAAAGAATTTAAATTAAAAAGGAGTATCAGCCGTCCAAGTTATTATTATTATTATTACTTTTTTACTTTATTTATTTACTTTTTACTTTACTGTTTTAAGTTTAACATTTATTTCTTTGTGACGGATTTTTAAATTGCGTGAATTTATTTTGAGTATTAAACATACTAAATTTTTATTTTCTAATTTTAATTTAAAACTCCATCAATGTTTCACGAAATTTGCTTCTTAAATTTTATATGTTTTTAAAATTAAAATCTTACAATGTTATAGAAAAAACTAAAGACTGAAAGGAAATTTATACCAGGTGTTTTAAATTGCATGAATGTAAATGCTATTTTTTAAACTATTGACATTAGACTTATATATTCAATTACAAAAAAAAAAAAAAAAATCTATTAACGTGCAATAACGTTTCACGATTTATATTTTAGAAGGGACCATATTTTTTCAAAAATAGAAGAAATAGCTTCTTATGATGATCCTGGTTACAGAAATTCTCAGTTAGTTAAATGAAGTCTTATTTTTAAATAGACATTTGCAAATATATATATATATATATATCACAATTTTAAATATAGTATTTAATAAGTTAATAAAAATTCTAATATGATTGTTTTTGGGAAAATTTATAACCTTCTTGGTTCGTAAAAATTCTGTTATTTTGACAGAGAGATTGGGAATTAATTGAATAAAATGGCATATAAACATTTTCGTGTAAAAAAATATATATATTTTTTTCTTCCACTTGATTTTTTTTTTCAACGGATTAATTTTATGAACGTGTACTTAGACATACCTACAGTTATCCTAATTATGAACCAGAAGATTTTCAGTACACGTCCCTTTTTCTACACTGGTTGGCAGGTATGTTTAGAAAATTTTAGTTATTTTCATTTATTTATTAAAATTCCTTCTATCATAAAAATATGATAAATCATACATTTAAACTGATGCAAAAATAATGAGATATTTACCAACCAGTTCGTTTAAATTTCTTATGAAATGTGTTTTATTTTAACTATATAAAGGTAACGAATTAATACGGAATATAATTTTAACAATTTATAATTAAGATGTTAGATGTACCATCTTGAAAATAATATTTTAAATAGCAAAATAATATTACGCTAGGATTCGAACCTGGGACATTTCCGTTTCCAACACAGAATTGAATGACACTTGCCACGAGTTTAGGCATGTACCCAATTTAAAATTCAACCTATCGAAGATTGTAAAATTTTAATTACACTAAGAGATACAGTTTACCTATATCTCTAAGAAAAAAAAAAAAAAAACTTTTGCGTGTGCAGAATAATAGTTTTGTCAGTAAATAGTGCAAAATGGGGGGAAAAAATATATATTTTTACGTTTGATACAACATCATAGAAGTAAAAAATACCATCAAAATATTTTTATGTGCGTGTGTGTGGTGGGTTAAGGGGGGGATCTGTAATGCTTAAAAAAAAAAAATGCCGGGTATCATGAAAAAACGGCTAAACGTAACACAATGACACTTGTCAAGGGCTTAAGCTTGTACCCAAATTAAAAATATGCATATCGACTATTTTGAAATTCTTATTAGGTTTAAAAAATAGGGAAAAAATGTATGTGCATACTCAATGGTACTTTTGTATGTAAATCGCACAGAATGTAAACATTTTGCGATATCTTTACATTTTACACATAAAACATGATAAAAATGTTTTTAGAATTTTTTTCTTTCCCTTTATGTGTGTTACCCCCCACTTTTTATTTTAAACCTTTTGGGCTGGGGGCGGGGGGTTTATATAAAAACGGCTAGATGGACACTTGGCAGGTTTTTAGGCCTGTGCGCAACATACAAATATATGCATCGGTCTGATTCCTAATTGGACTTGTCCCTTTCTTTCCAATGTCATTTCCCATGCGAAGAAAGGGTACAACAGCTAATAAATAAATAATAATATTCTTTCTTTAATATATTTTTGTTTTAAGGATCTCCTGTCAGGATTTAAACGCAAGATCTATCAATCAGAAACAAAAAGCAGATCCAAATGACTTTATAGTTAAGAGGGATTTTTCTTAGTTTTGATAGAAAACGGGTAAAACATTTCGCGTCCTATGTGGACACAGGTGGTGCAGTTGCGCAAAATCCGTTTACATTTCCCTTGATAATATATAATTTTTCAATTTAAATACTGTTCTTTAGTCGCTGGTTATTAAAAATCAAAACTTTAAAGTTAAATATCTCGATGAATACCACTCACAAATACAGTTTATTGTAAATGAATTTTCGAATATAGGAGTTAATTCTTCTAATTTGGATTTTTTTTAATTCAGTATCACGTAAAAACGTTACCTTCTTATTCCTGAAATATACGGCCTCTTATAAAACGTATGATATAAAAAGTAACTGCATGCCATTAGAAAACTTTTTAGTAGTAAATATTATGCTTATATCCGTAGTATTCTAATCAAACTAATTGAAAGACTTATATTATTTAATCATATATTATTTAATCATATCGTATATTATTTAATCATACTACACGATGTTCAATGTACAGTCAACAACAAAAGATAAATAAATAAATAAATAAATAAATAAAAATAAATAAATAAATAAGCGCCCCCTCCAACTAATTTCGTCTAGCTAGGTTTTCCTTAAGGTGTTGTCTACATATTAAAACAGGCATCAGCTTCATTCTTTTCAATGGCTACCCCTATTTTTGATCTCATATTCAAATTTCTGAAGAAAACTACTCGAATTCTCTGAGCCGGTTCGGAAAAAGTCCTATTTATATACTTTAAATCAATTCTTGATAGAGTTACAAGCGAAAATGTATTAGGGGCCCGTCTATATATTTAGAAAAAATATATTATGATCTACCATGGAAAGAACATTATTCATTAAGATTCTTACCGGAAAAAAAGTACAGAAATATTAATTATGAAATAAAAAGAAGTCAATCTACAAAAGTATTATGTTTGCATTTAAAGTTATTAACCGACTTCAAAAAAAGAAGGAAGGTTCTCAATTCAAACCGTATGTTTTTTTTATGTTTGTTAGCTCATAACTTCTGAACGGATGCTCCGATTTTGATACTTTTTGTTTTGTTGAAAAGGTCTTGGTCTACAATAGGTCCCATTGTAATATCTTTACGATCTAAAGAAAATACAGGGCGCCCCAAAAAATCAGTCCCAACTCTTTTAACTGCTAAACGGCTGCAGCTATAGTGATAAAAATGGTATGTAAGTATAGCAAAGTGGCCATGCTGTACAAGGTTAAACCGCTTGCAGCGCCACCTGGTGGAAAATAGCGGAGTTAGTGTTCCTATCTCGAAAACGGTGCTAAAGAAAAAAGTGAATTAGAAAGTTGAAGAGTATCATCGATAGTAGAAAAAGATAGTTTAGACATTCATGCTAGCGTTCCTATCTCGGAAACGGTTCAAGACAGGGGGAAAAAGTGAATTATAAAATTGCAGAGCATCTTCGATTTAGTACGAAAATATAGTTTAGACACTGATGCTAAAAATACAATGCTAAACACGTGCATTTTTTTGTTCGCAATTTCTTACACTATACATACTTCAGCTACATTGCTCACGTTGTAGCGTAGCTGGGGAGACATACGCTATATAGTTCAAAATACGGTTACTTGATACTTTTTGTTTTGTTGTAGAGATCTTGGTCTGAAGTAGGTCCCATTATAACTTCTTTACAATCGAAAGAAAATAAAGCGCCATCTGGTGAAAAACAGCGGAATTAGCGCTCCTATCTCAAAAAAGGTTCAAGATGGGAGAAAAGTTAATTACGAAGTTCTAACTTCGTAATGATATTGGCCTGAAATAGGTTTCATTATGATTTCATTAAGATATAAACAAATTACAGGATACTCACAAAAGTCTGTTCTCACTCTAACTGCTGAACGCATGCAGCTACACTGGTAAAAGCAGTATGTAAGTATCGATGTTGAAAATTCTATCCGTCAGCTGCAATGCATATTTTGCTCTTTGTTTGAACTTTACGCTGCGCAATTTCCAGCGCAGCGTGTGACACGTATTCACTGTAAAGTTCAATATATATGCCTAACAGAGTTTTCGGTTACGAATACAGCGTATCCGTCCTTTACGTTTCAAAAAACTTTTTAATTTAACGTATGTTCGTTCAACAGATAGTTTTATGCTCATATCCGATAAAGGCAAGAAAAGTAACACAACTTAAAAATGCAGCATTTGCGAAAAATCAACTTAAAAATAACTTTACTATAAAACAACTGGCACAACTGTCTCTCGAGTGGATAACTTTCTAGATGGAGATGTAACTTTTTTGTTCACATTGGGTGCATTTCATTTATTTTTCAGTGACATAAACCATTTTTTGAGTAATGTCACTTTTCTTGGAACTTGTGATTTGTGAAACTTCCGTCGAAACTCTTCTGATGCTCTGCTATATAAATAAGTTTTCACTGAAAAGATTAAAATAAAATCTTTTTGTAAAAAAATAGAACCGACTTCAAAAAGGAACTACTATTCAAACAACTAAAAATGAAAGAAAATTGGTAGAAAATGGAACTGTAAATTGCGCATAAAAGTATAAAATAATTTCCTTCGCCAAACAACCTATAACACTACAATTAATCATAACTTTTGAAGTCGGCGCAAAATTAAGTAAAAATTGATACCTTTATTCAATACAAAAATCAAATCCTATTCAAAATATACATCTCACATTGTTACCTGCAAAATGCAACCGAGAACTAATTTGATTCAAGAATTCAAATAAGATTTCGTAAGCAGCAAAAGTTGGCGAAGATGCTGGTATCTGACGTCCTTGGTGAAAGAAAAATCGCAAAATTATTTGGCAAACATATTTAATTTCATTGGGATATCATGATTATTTTGATAAGGTATATCAAGAGAGAAATCTAGAATATGAAACAACACATCGTACAATATATATTATGAAAATATACATCTTGCGTGTATATTTTTGCCTTACGTTTTGATCGCCAAATCCAAAAGCCATCAAGGATGATAGTTATCAAAGTTATACCAAATTTGCAAAGGAAACTCTAACTTCGTAGAAACATAAATACCGCATTGTGAAGAATGTTCACTGTTCTGTGTAGATGCTACTAATGGACCAATTGTATACAGTGATAAAAAAATAAAAGAAACATGAAAATGGATCATTCGAGACAACAGCATTTGTTGCTACCGATCTAAAGACAAACCTTTAAAAACTAATTAAATTTTATTTAATTTTGCGCCGACTTCAAAAGTTATGATTAATTGTAGTGTTATAGGTTGTTTGGCGAAGGAAATTATTTTATACTTTTATGCGCAATTTACAGTTCCATTTTCTACCAATTTTCTTTCATTTTTAGTTGTTTGAATAGTAGTTCCTTTTTGGAGTCGGTTCTATTTTTTTACAAAAAGATTTTATCTGAATAACTACAGTTGACTCCCGTATAACGCGCTACGACAAAGCATGACCAAAAAATTGTGACTAGTACTCATACAGCGCGATAAACAGTCCCGTATAAAGACAAATTTAGCATTTTCATAGAGTTCAATTTTTTGATTCCTCTAAGGCATAAATGACATATATTTTTTCTTCTTAAATGCAGTTTATGAATTGAAAAATTTTAGTAGCATATTTTTAATAAAAATAAAGTACTTTATTACGCCACTTTATTCGTTAAAATTTAAATAGCTTGAGGCATATAAACCCTACAATATTCAATTACAAACATGTAGATAGCAAGATAAAATAATAATAGTAATAATGATAATAATAATAATAATTGTGGTAAAAATTAAGAAAAATGTTTAATATTTCAGAAAAAGAATTTATCTATTTCTGTTAAGTATATTTCAATTTTATACAGTAAGCCCCGCATAAAAGTGCTTCTATAAAGTGTTACATTTAATTTGAGGCATAAAAACCTACAATATACAATATACACTAAGCGACAAAAAAAAAAAAAAAAAAAAAAAAAAAGCAAGCAAGCACTGCAGAAAAAATGACTTATACCTTTTTTATTCGTAATAACTTTAAAATTAATGTTTGAAACAAATACAACTGTCTTGTTTGCATAATACCAAAGGGAAGAAATGATACCTATGTACATTTTCGATTTAATAATTCGTTTTATTGCACTCTACGAAGTACTTGATAAAAATTTGCATAAAACTTTCTTTTTAAATATAATGCAATAACCATACACTTCGTATTCTATTGTGATTTATTACACGAAATAAACAAGTTATATTTTAATATATGAAATAAAGCAATTTATTTGTTATGTCTAAGCAATTTTTTATTAAAAATATGTATTCTGCATTGGGTTAATTCCACCTTCATATGGAATTACTGCTTTAATGCGCAATGGCATAGTTTTCTATAGTGTTTTAACATAAGTCTCAGAAATTTCAAAGTGCCAAATATCACAAATAATTTTTTCTAGTTCTGGCAGAGTTGTAGGCTGCATATTTCGAATCCTCTTTCCTCTCCCCAGCCTTTTTATAGACGAAACATTTTCGAGCGGATCGCGATTAGGACTATTTCCATGTCTGGTAAAGAAGAAATTCTACTATATCTACGATTTAATTTAAAGTGAAAAAAGATATGATTACTTACAGAATTATAGGTTCTCATAGGAATGGATAGAAAGTTTTGACAATTTGAAGTGAATAAACTTACCGCAAACGCCGTGTTGTAAGGTGCATTATCATCTTGAAATGTTGTTTGCGTAAATTTCCAAGATACCTCCAAAATAGTCGGTCAGGCACCACTTTTATGAAGATTGTGTTTTATTTCGAGTTAATTGATCCCTTGACCATAAAAATTTGCCCGACTGATAGAAAAGTCATGCACCTACGTACCATAATGGATGGAGAATGTGTGACTGTTTTAAAAGTGCGATTTTCACTAGGGCGGTCATATTTTCCTTGTCAGATCTGCTTGTTTTCTTAAGCCCTAAATAAGTTAAACTTGACTCATCAGAAAGAACCAGTTCAGCCCAATAATTAACTAATCATTTTTTTTTTTTTTTTTTTTTTTTTTTAGCCATCTGAGGTCTTGCTTTCCTAACTCTCTCCACTAAATCTACGGATTTTTATGATACCAGTTTTACAATAGCTGGACATTAATCGAAATCGAAAATTTATGGAAAATATAATTGAATAATTTGAAAGCAATGTTATAATTTTGAAAAAAAAAAAACTAAGTCTTCCATACTAAACTAAATTCTGCGTTTGCCAGAATTTCATCTTTTTTTTTTTTTTTTTTTTTTTTTTTTTGAAAGAGAAAGAAAAGAAAATTGATAATAATGAGTATCGATTTTTTTTTCTACCCATTATTAGTTGAAATGCGTATATATAGCCATATCTACAAATAAAATTTTAATATATTTGAGAGCAGAATATGTATACAACAAAAATAGAATATAGCAAAAATAGAATAAAAATAAAAATTAATGCATATATATATATATATATTAATTCAACGAGATCAAACAACGTGATCCTGAAATAGGAACACAGTGGAGACTATTTTCAGTATATTTAATCAAATTAAAAAAAAATAATAATAATAAAAAAAAAAATAAAAAATAAAATGTCAAACAAATCGTATTTGAGGAAATTTTTGTTTATAGAAGACCTTTCCGACGAGTTAAGAAAGAACTTCATTTGTTGTTTAAATTTTCAAAGTTGCATCTTTCGCTGCCCTCTGTGTTTACAATTCGAATTTCCAAACAAAACAAAGATTCTTCAACTTATTAACCATTTTTTTTTTTTTCAGTTTTTAGAATTTTCAAGGTGTTCTCGAGACACGGTGGGAAGAAGGGGGAAGACTTTAAACGAAAAATGTTCTTTCATATTTTCCTAATAAATAATTAGAGAGAAAAACATTTTGTGCCAAAATGTTGTTTTCAAAGGTTCTTTCCATCCAACTAACATAAGATCCCCAACTCACCAAGTTTTCCCATTTATAAAATTTAAATTTGCCCATAGCTGACTCCTTGTGCTCCCCTCCCCCCCCCATACCCATTTGATTTCTTCTTAACTAAACAAAATCCTGTAAAAATTGTTGAAGTCAAGTTTACGTTATTTAGAAATCCCAAAAATTACCGGATATTGAAAAACCAATTAATAATTCGTATTCGAGTTTGGCGAGATTTTATATGAACTTTGGAAGCACGATCAATTAAATTATAATAATAAAAAATCCTACAGAACAACTTGATTAGTTTTTTTTATATAATACAAAATGAATTCAAATCAATCTGATTTAAAGTTGTTTTCCTAAAACAGTTTGCCTTTAA
>OZ005651.1:67185037-67427537 GCA_963930645.1 Salticus scenicus
AGGTATTTTCTAAGACATTTATTGATTCGATATTAGGACAAGAATAATTATTTATCTAATAAACAAAGAAAATTTTTTGAATTGAAACCATTTTTTTTTCACTTTCATAATAGGGTAGGTGCTCCAGTGATTGGTATGCTCCAGTTTTTAACATATATCCCGAAATAATTAATAAATAAGAAAAATAAGAAAATCATATATTTTACATATAAGAATTTTAACATTTTGTGTCAAACACTGGAGCATAGGGTGCTAATAACTGGAAAAATGAATAACTAGCAGTGTCAAACACTGGAACGTAGAGGGCCAATGGGTTATAAAATGAAAAACTAGCAGTGTCAATTACTGGAACGTTGAGTGTGTGTCAAATAAAAATTCATAAAAAAAAAATAATAATAATTGTTATCAAATGTATATGTTTTAACATGTGTGGTTGTGAATGTCTTTCATGCCATATGTACTAACTAAGGTTTCTAAAAATATTTTCTGATGACTAGAACATTAAAAACACCAGAGATTGCTCTAAAAGTGTCAATCACTGGTGCACTTACCCCATTATCTAAAATATGAAAAAGTGACAGGAAGTTAAATTCGTCTATTTAAATTATTTATATCATAAAGCTCATTTTTATTAATCAAACACAAAATTGCATAGAATATCTTTACAGTTTCTAATTCTGAAACTCATTAAAATAGTTCTTCGATCAATATTGAACATACCTCGTTGCACTTTATAAATTTACGTTCAATATATATTATGCCATTTTACAGTAATCAAACCGTGTCACACATTTGAAACAAATTTAATTGGAGACGATTTGGTACTTCGCTTGCAATTGTTATGTTATTAGAAACTAAAGCGTAATATCAAAACTAGTATTTATTAAATTGTTAATGATGCATGGAAAACAAATGCATCGACTAATCATTTCGATATATCTGAATTAGTTAAAATAGCATTCTTATAAAAACAATGTTTTGTTTCTTATAAAAACGTTTTGTTTTAAGAATTTTTATCTTATCTGTTTGCAATTTTATATTTTTTCTGAGAATCAAAGTATAAAAATTTCATTATTCGTAATTTTCTTCTTTAATGTATATGGTTGGCTATTTTCTTTTTATATATATTAAAAATTAAATATACATGCCTGGAATTAAATTAAGAGTATTTTTAAATAGTTTACCAAATTTCTTAACTTTTCTTGAAATTAAGAGATTTGCTTTAACCTTTTAAAATTTCGTGTCTTTCTCAACTTAAGTAATTTATTTTAGGGTTCAGTTATAACTTACTAATAGGAAAATTCTAAAGAAAGTTTATCATTCAGAACAGAATACCTTGTGCAATGAAATTTACAGTTAAAAAATTAAATAAATAAATACGATTTGACCACTTTTAAGGTTCAAATATGAACATTTGACTATTCAGTTATAATGTATATATAAAAAAAAGAAAAAAAAAAAAGAAAGAAAGAAAGAAACCTCTTTTAAACATGACATAAACTTTGTGAATCTTCTTAGCTTAAGAAATATATTGTATATTGCAATTATACACTATCTATCAATAAGTATTCGGACCCTTTCGAATTTAAACGTTTTATCAAATATCTAGAAAATTTCTTTGGGAACCATCTTGAAACTTTGGTAGTGTAAAGAACGTGTTATACCTCATATATTTCAGCAAAAGTTGTGTCCTGAAGAGGTAAAGGGGACCAGTAAAAAATTAATCAAAATTCAAAATGTTTTGGATCATCTTGTAAAAAGTAATGCTTTAAATGCATGTGATTATGAGGATTTTTTTTCTTTATCTGTATTAATTTTTATGAGACTACTACATATATTCATGGAGACATTAGATTTTTTTTTAATTATAACACTTATGGTATTAGACTCAGTGCAAAGACATTTTTAGAAAATTTAAACTACTGCATTAGACACAGCATAGTGAATTCAGAATGCAAAAACGTTAAATATCTTACGAAATATACGCATTTTTATTAAATAATTTTTAACTGCTTATGCACTATCTTTTAAAATATTTCATTTGCATAATTTAATAGCCAGAAGTATTAAGAAACTTATATGAAAACCTCAAGCAAATATCGTGTAAATTCAAAAATTTATGAGAGGTAAAATGAACAGAATTTCAGTTATCTCAGCATAAATGCTAAACTATAAGGGGTTTTACTCACATTTTTATTTTCATTCAGTCAATGCCCAATTGTAATACAGTGTTCACGGATTGTAAATAAATATTGATAAAAACCCCTATCATCTTCCTTTTTTTTTTTTTTTTTTTCGAGGAGATCTGAAATTTTGTTCATTTTATCTTTGGTAACTTTTTGAATTTATACGATATTTGTTTGGGGTTTTCATATAAGTTGCTCAATACTTCTGGCTATTAAATTATGCAAATGATATTTTTTTTAAAGCTAGTGCTTGCGTAGTTAAAAATTATTTTGTAAAAATGCTCATATTTCGTAAGATATTTAACATTTTAGCATTATGATTGCAGCATGTTGGGTCTAATGTAGTATGCCAAATTTTCCTAAAAATGGCATTTGCACTGGATCTAATACCCTATGTGTTATAATTAAAAAAGAGGATTTTTTTTTAATAACGTTATATCTCTATGAATATATGTAGTTGATTAATAAAAATTTTTACAGATAAGGAAACAAATCCTCATAATCACATGCTACAGACAAAACGCATTTAAAGCATTATTTTTAGTGTGATCCAAAACATTTTGATTTTGTTTTAATTATTTACTGGTTTTCTTTTCCTCTTTAGGACACACTTTTTGTTGAAATTATGAGGTATAACATATTCTTCACACTACCAAAATTTCAAGATGATTCCTAAAGAACTTCTCTAGATATTTAACAAAACGTCTAAATTCGAAAGTGTCCAAATACTTATTGGTAGATAGTGTAATTCATTGATACGAAAATTGAAAAGTAAGTTATTTTTCAGAACAAACAACTCTGTACAGCTAAATTTATGGTTTAAAAACTGTAAGATGACGATCTTTAAAGTCAAATTACGAACAGTTGAATATCAATTATATAGCTAATATTTAAATAAAAAGTGTGAAATTTTAAAAGTTTGCTAGATATTGCTTTGATATATTGTTTTTTTTTTATATGTCTTTTATCATTTTAAATATAATTTGTCTTGTTAAAAATAAGTAAAGTTAAGTAAGTGTAAGTTAAAAATAAAATTTGAAAAGTTAAGTCATTTAAATTTTACACATTAATGTCAAAGCCGTTTTGATTAATTAAACTTAAAAAAAAAAAAAAAAACTCATACTATATTAGCAATGGTTAAAATGAAATAATAAAAATTATTTAAAAGTTGCTTTATTAAATAATTCTAGTTCTCAAATTACGAAGTATTTAAAATAAAAGCGGTTTTATAAAAGTGGGAAACAGTCAACACCCTTCAATTAAAAAAAAAAAAAAAAAAAAACCTCGCCTAGTATAATAAAAATTAAAACTAAAATTATTCTTGTTTTATTTTAGAATAAATACTAAAAAATCGCTCTCACAGGTTCCTGTAAAGAAGCAACGAGCTCCTGTGAATAGTATATGTAAAAATAATAATAATAATCGTATATACCCAAGCAGCACCGAAACGTTCTCTGAACGTTCAAAAATTGTTCTGCAAACACGTTCTAAGAACGTTCACTTTGAACGTGTTATAGACGTCTATCTGTCCATCTTGAAGACGTACAATAGTACGGTTCAGAGAACGTTCAATGAACGTGTGACTATCACCATCGGTGTTATAGAAGCGTTCTGAGAACGTTCTATGTATACGGTCTCAGAACGTTCTAAACGTTTTTAGAACGTTTTCAAAACGTTATACACATTTTCAGAACGTTCCAGAAAACGTACTGTAAACGTTCTAAAATAGTGTAGTTAAAAAAAAAAAAAAAAATGTGACGTCATTATAAAAAAATCCCCTCAGTACGAGCGTTTAGAAGTAAAAATTACATAGCTGATGACGAATAATGATACAACACATGAACAGGGATATGAATTACTTTTTTTTTCAATTCAAATAATGTTTGAGAAATTTTAACATACTTACTATTCTTTTAATTTCAACGTATATGCATCAAAAATTCTATATTCTATGACAGCTTTCCCCAAAAAGTGTCATAACGTCTCTTTATACCTTAAAAAATTTCTTAAATTTTTGCATTTTTTAAAAATTTCTTTTTTTTCCCTAATCTGTAGATAATGAAGTTATAGTATTAATTACAAAACTTTGAATAAACACCATAAAATGCGAGAACTCGCACCAACTGTTTCGGGTCAAAAGAAGACACAACCCTTCATCAGGCGAACATTGTAGGCACGAGAGCTGCAAACAAGCACGTTGAGTGTGTGGAATGCGTTGCCGCTTTGTTTGTAGCAGCCGTGCTTTGTTTGTAGCAGTTGCGAGTTCTTGCATTTTATGGTGTTTATTCAAAGTTTCTTAATTAATACTATAACGCCATTATCTTCAGATTAGGGGAAAAAAGAATTTTTTTAAAAATACAAAAATTTAAGGAATTTTTTAAAGGGATATAGGCACGTTATGACACTTTTTGGGAATTACAGTCATAAAATATGGAATTTTTCATGCATATACGTTGAAATTAAAGGAATAGTAAGTATGTTAAAATTTCTCAAACAATATTTGAATTTAAAAAAAAGTAATTTATATCCCTGTTGCTGTGTTGTATCATTATTCTTCATCTGCTATATACAACTAAACTCTTGATTTATTTTGCTTGTTTTAATCCTTGTGATTCCGAATGCGTCATCCTATGATTAATGTTTGTTTTTCATGGTTGTTTTCTGTTTTCTGTTTGATTCTCTGATTTCTTGAAGTAAATAATTTATTCTTCATTTCTAACTTCAATTAATTTCTTGTACGATAGGGTGCCCGCTAGCAATTTGCTATTATAGCTGCTAACGAACGAAATCGTACATTGGTGCTCAACGACGAAAAGGGTCACCCTTGACGAGTTTTTTTTTTCTACCATTCTAAGCTTTTCCTACAAAAAATGTTTAAAATGCTGTCTTAATTTTTTATTTCCTCGTTGCTTGTTTGTATCTTTTGATTTGAGTTTCATGTGGTTTTTACGCACCGGCAAAATTATTAAAATTGCAACTAACAATATAGGAATAAATTTAAGATTAGACTGAAGTTAAATAAAATAAAAATCAATAAATAAAATATAAATGTTTCAATAAATCACAATCAGTCTCCCCAGGTTATTTAAATTTGTTGTAATTTTCTTCTCATTGACCTATGTGGTTTCAGGGATCTTATATCTGTTGCTTGGCTTTAACTAAGATTAAAAATTCATTTATACATACATATATATATATATATATATATACATATATATATATATATATATATATATATATATATATATATATATATATATATATATATATATATGTTTTTTTTTTTTTTTTTTGTTTTTTTTTTTAATACAGGGTGCAAAGCATTGTGACGAGAATACCTTTATCTCCGCAACTATTGGTCGCAAATATATAGTTTCAGTTACAAAATGTTTTAAAGAATATGAGCATTTGTGGTATAACATGTTTAAATTTAAAATATCTATTTTTTCAAAATTGCAAAAACTAAATTTTTACATAGTCCCAGATCCCTATAATCATATTTAGAAAACTGACACTCATCCTAACAAACAGTTTCATTTCTATTCTCCCAAAATGGAACATGATATTTAAAGTTTGGATTTTCTAACATATTTCGGCCTTCAATAAGGGATCGGTTTAAAAATCCTAATTGGACTTTGTTTGCATTTTCCCTGGGTTTATTAAAGAATTTTTCATTGACTTTTTAATAAAGCCCGAGAAAATGCGAAATAATCCTAAATTTTGAAACTAACTATCTCAGACAATTTTGGGTGCACAAATGTGAAACTTTTTGTGTTATATTTTTTAGGTTAGAACTCAACTTACACTATTAGTGTCATGAAAATTGTATAAAAATTATCAGTTTTTGTGATTTTTAGTAAATTGATTTTTTAAATTTAAACATGTCATATAATGAATTCTTACATTTTTTTTTTAAATACATTTTCTTATTGGAGGACGTTTGAGACCAATTGTTACGCAAATAAAGGCCTGCTCTCGACTTTGCACCCTGTATATTCTAAACATTTCTGGGTACTACTTTGTAAGTCCATGGATAGTTTATAAATATATTTGAATGCTGAAGTTTATAGAAAGTTTTAATATTTCAACATAAAAAATAATTTCAAAAATGAATGTACCAATACACCGCTAAAATAATATATAATTGAGTTTAGAATATATTGTTAATTTATAATAATAAGAAATTGAAACAAAAAATTAAAAATTAGTTAGAAGGAGGAAATTTTTAAAATGTCCAAATACTTAAATACATATATATATATATTTAATCATAATATTTTTCTAAAATATTTAACATACTTCATATTTTTAAATTTCAGTGCATGTGTGCATACATATTTACAGTTTACAGCAGCAGTTTACAAAAATGATGTTTGCAGGTATTTAAATTTATTCCACATGGCAATGTAATTGGTATTTTTTAAATGTTTAAATTTCTTTAAATTGAGTCAACGCAATTTTTACCTCATTTGATGTAATTATGCTATAATGGCATATTAAATAATTGATAAATGTAAATATTATTAGTATTAATAAATAATATAGTAAATCGTCCTTTTTTTTTAAGCAGAATATCTTTTTTTATAAAGATGTGGAATAAAATTGAATTGAATCTTTGTTTTATTATGCAGTTAAACAATTTCATATATTTTATTTAATAAATAACAGTAAAGAGATATTTAAAATTGTAAGTCGGTGAAACTTAGGATATTATTTTAAAAATATGCAATTTGCATAACCTAGATTGTATATATATTATCATATAAACATTAAATAAATACTTCAGAATTTAAAAAGAAAAGAAAAAAAAAAAGAATTACATACCTTCCTCATTTTCTTCATAAGAATTTCTCCAAGAAAACACCCTTCCAACTAGCATTTTAAAATACATAATGACCAGTCTGGAAGGGCATTCACTTAAAATTAGCTCTCATCTTTTAAATTCTTTATGTTACTTCATTCAGAAGCATAATAACCAAAAATAGTCATTTTAACAATTTCCATCTCAGAAGACTGAATTAATAAAATGAATCCACAATTTCTAAGCGGTTTTCTGTAACAGGAGCAGTTTTTTCTGCGATACAATGCTACTTACAAGTATATCAAATGTTAGGCTTAAGAACTTACGCAGATATGAAAATGATTGTTTAATTGATATTAAAATAAGACTTTAATAAATAGAAAATAGAGACTATTACAGGTTTAAAATATTACATTTTTACCTTTTCTAAAGCTTATCCAAGTCATTATAACGCGAAAACTGAACAAAACAGATTACATTACACGTTTTAAAATTACCGCTTCACATAACGGCACGACATTCCCAAGACCTTTGAATTTGCACGGTCAGCAAGAATTAAATAAATGCAATCCACAGATGTCAGTTTCATCTGCTCTTCCCTTGTTACATCCGGAATAATCATGTTTCAAAGTTCAACGTTTGAAACATAAATTTATTAAGCATTTATAGCTGTAGAGGTCAATATTTTAAGGAAAAATGGAGCTGAGTTAAACAATTATTTATATTTTTATAAAGTATTTGAAAAACTTATGAGATCACTTTATTTTTCCATTTTAAAATCTCGAATTAAACGGAAAAGCATATTTTGTTTTAGTGTATATTTTAGTATTGAATAAAATATTCAGTGAAAATAAATAAAATAAAATAAGAACAATCAAACAGAGTAACGATTTAACAACATTATCAATATTGATAATTTATCAGTAACATTTAAACTTAAATAGAATCATAAATAAAATATAATAAAAGTTTAAAATTATGCTTAAAGAAAAGAAGAAAAAAACTCATTCTGTAACTTCCCGATGAGTATTAGAGACCGCGAGGTTCTACTCTCGAACCTTACAGACGGGAAGTGTTGGCTTCGATTCCTGGTCACGCTCGTCGACTTAGGTTTTCGGAGTTTTCCCGTGATTTTCTTTGAAACTCGCGTAAAGCACTATATTACTTATTCAATAACATCCGTGATTAGCTTTTTGTATCTAAACTTTGGGTCTGGGGAATGCATAGATTTTCATGACAGAAGACAATCATTTTTATGCTGTATAGAAGATTTTAGAAAATGTATTTTTCTAGGGGTTTATTATTATTATTATTACAAATGAAAAAAAAAAAAAAAAAAAAAAAAAAAAAAAACGGTAAATTTGTTTTAAATCATCAGAAAACGATGTTTCAATTATTCGTTTTAAAGGTGATATCGAATTCTTTTGAAAGATAATTATAGTGAAAATTTTTATCCACCCTTCCCCATCCCCCAGGGATCATGCATACTTATTCCTAGGGGAAAAAACAATGTCCTATGAATGATAATAATAATAAAAAAACTGTTTGACTATTACTCGTTATACAGCCAAATTGAATCAATATTATATATCAAATGTATGTCACGCAGAAGGTTTGGTGAGTATATATATTACAGAAGCTGATAGATAGCCTTTCTGTGAATGGAAAATATTGGAACGTGGCAGTGCCACCTGTCGTCCGATATGCACCCAAAGGCAATCTGTAGAGTTTTACGTAATATTAATTTCACTTACCAAATTTACAATATTTATAAATCACAGAAGTTGAGATTTTTCGTTTCTGTTATGAGATTAAATTGCAACATACCCACGCCACCTGTTGGCCGATGTGCATCCAAAATGGACCAGTAAAGCTTTACATAAAATCGATTTCACTTATAACTTCAGTGTATCACAATATTTATTGTTAAATCACAAGAGTTAAAATATTGCCTTTCCGTTAAAATGATTAAATTGCAGATTAGCAACGCCACCTGTTGGACAATGTATGCATCCAAATTGTATTAGCAGAGGTTATGATGATATATGCCAATATATCATGTTTAATACATTTGTACACTATAGAAGCTGAGATATAGCCGTCCCATAAATGGAGGGTTTCATTGCATAGCACCGTAATCTATCGGGCGATATATCCCAAATGAAATTCAAATAAACTCCAATTTAGGGCAAGATCTAATATTGTAACAAGTTTGGTCGAATTCCATACATTGATTCCTGAAATACAAAATCCACAAAATTTTTCCATGAGTTTAAAATTTTGTAATTTTTTTTCACCTCACCGCTACTGATTATTGGAAAGCATTCTTTACTGACGTGCTAACAAAACGTTAAACTGAAAATGTAAAAAATGCTCTATTCTCTATCATGCTAAAAATTATAAATTTCGAATAACTTACGAAGTTTTTAAATTAGAATGTTGCAAATCTCTCAAAAAGATTCTTATCAATATCATAAGTGATATTTTAAAACTGGTCCGATCTCTCTGCAATCATTTGTTCTTGAGATATCGTGTACATGAACTAACGGGCTATCACACTAATAGGTGCCGATACACATTAACAGATACCATACCAACCTTTTGACTTCCGGATTCCTCACGCCACAAAACGTGTAAAAAAATCAAAAGCTGAAGTCAAAAATTTTAAAGGTTAACCTAGTTTCCCAACCAATAGTACTAAAAAGTCATTTTGTCATATTCGTTATAATTACACTGTTACAGAACGTGTTATGACGGTGTCACACTTGAACGTTCTATATAGAACTAGAATTGTACGTTTTATAGATGGTACAAATCAAACATTTTCAGAACGTTCTAAATAATACTATTTCTGAACGTGTTTTAGAACGTTCTTTTGACACGAAACACGGTGTTTGAACTATTGAAACCGTTATTAGACGTTCACAGAACGTTCCTGTGCTACTTGGGTAAGCTGCAGCATTTATTTTCCTTCCACACTGTATTTCATTACCATAGCATATTTATTTCAATTTTAAAACATACAGTATTTCACTAACTTAACAGAAAATAAATAAATGAAATATAAAAATGTAAAAAATAAAAACGACGTGAGAACTGATAAAGTAAAATGATTTTTGTGCCTTACCGTGGTATATGAACACGTTGTGTCAAAAAATCGATTTTTCGTAAATGATTTAACTTCTATATTTTTTGAAATTCTCAAGTTAGAAATATGAGAGTAATTCATATTCTGGAACGTTTTTGAACAGTGGGAATAAAATTTACAAAATAAAATTATTTGATTTAAATTTGAGTAGTCATGCTTTTAAAAATTGCTTAATTTTGCTGGGTTTTTCTGCTCAAATTTTCTAGTAATATATATATATAATGTACAAGTTTTTCAATGTAAATTTTTAATTATATTTTAATGTATAATGAAAAAAAAAACCATTAAAAAGTTTTTGAAAGGTGACCTCTGAAGATATTTAGTTGCCTAAATTTATAGAAAATATAAAATGCAGCTAATAAAATTCCTGGTTAAAAAAAAATACATTTGAAAAATTCAGATTACTAAAATGGAACCTACAATAAAAGTTAGCGTAATATATATATATATGGTATTTTGTTTGAATGATTGCCGATAACAGAAAACCTACAATTTTTATATACAAACCTAAATTTTTAACAAAATAAATAAATAAATATTTGAATAAGCATGATTTTTAGAAAGCTAATTAAAATATAAACATGTTTTATTTCAAAAAATATATAAAATCAGTAGATTGCATGGCTGCCAACTTTTACGCTTTTTGAATGACGAAAGGTTTTAAGAAAAAGATTTTATATATTTTTGTAATAGTTTTCATTGGTTTAATAAAATAAAAATTTCTGTTAAAATTTTCCGGGAGCCAAGAAACATAAAATTTGGCAATTATGAAATTTTGGTATAATTTATTTATCTCCAAAGACTTCCGAAATAGCTCATTTATTAGTTCTCAAAAAGAATAATGAAAAAAAATAAAAATAAATTTTAAATAACTAGACATGCATTATGAAAATACAATTTTATTCAAAATAAGAGAAGTATTTTCTGTTATAAAATAGTTTTTCTAGGCAATTATACAAGAAAAAAAAAAATATCAAAGATAAATACGTATCAAAATATAACATATTTGTATCCTTATTAAAATATATTAGATGATATCCTCAATTCTTAGGGGAACAATTCTTCGAGGGAAGACAAATGAAAATTACAAATTTTAAGTTCTCCCCTTTTGTGGAAACTGGCAAACTGATATTCTTTCTAAAGTAACAGGTTCCAGAATAATTAGTGACCATGGCAAACCGTTTTGAAAACATGGGGATTTTTCTTGCTTCCTCTTCGATATGAACGTTGATTTTGAATTTTGAGCAGGCCTTCTTGATTTCCAACGTCTCACGACACAAGCTATTTTCCTTATGGTAGCCTGGGTGGAATTCAGGCGTTTTGTTTATGTAAATTACGAGGCCCATAAGAACCATGAAACTCATAAGCCTCTGAAAAAAAAAAAAAAAAAAAAAAAAAAGAGATATTTTAGTGCAATTAAAAGAAGAAAAAAAATATATATTTTTTAATATATGCATGCAGTTTTTAACAATATTCACTGTACCTACAGGGTAGTTATAGACCAACTTCCGGCTTAAACTGCACCCTGCAGCGGATACTGGCAAACGGATGGCCACCAAATGTGGCGCAGTTTACACCCACAGAAAGGATTTAATATAAAATTAAAAATGAGTATTGAAATGAAATTGCAAATAAAAATTACAAATTCTTGTGGTCAATTCATTGTTTAAAACCAAATTACTTTTAGAATTAAAAAGAAAAAAAATATTTTTTTTGTTTTATTTATTTATTTATTTATTATTATTTGTAACAACATGGATAATATTGTTAATAAATTTACAAAATGGCAGCAAAATTTCTTTGTAGTTATATAAATCAACAAAATTTTTTATTAACTTTCCTTTAATTTTTGTATAATTGTAATTAAGTCATACTTTTTTTGTAAGATAAAAGAAAGTTGTTTGTTAGACTTACAAAACATATCATTAAAATTATTTTGTTGATCTAAATAAAATTTTTATTGAAATACACTAAAATAAATTTTTGTTGTACCAACCAAAATTTCGTTGCATCAATAAAAACTCTCTGTGTGTATAAACGGTTAATAAATCACAAATGCAATGAGCTCAGTGTACACTGAGAAAACATTCTGTAACTGACATCTAGAATCTAAATTATAGCTCTAGAAAAAATAGTTCCATGTCATCCTTATGAATTCTAGTCCCTTTGGAAAGCGAGTTCTAGAAGTCCCTATTAGAATTCTAGAGCGTTTGCCTATATTATCGAAGACAAAGTTATTTAAAATCTCTACAAATAAATGAGACTACAAGAGACGGGTTTCAGCAACTATAATCCTGGTTTATTACGCAATTCTAGAAAATCAAGCGAGAATTTCTGGAAATACAAAAGATTTAGAATATTTGGAATACTCAGAAAATTGTTTCTCCATCTAGAAATGTGTAAACTAGAAATTCTCAATCATTTCGTCTATTCAGTTTTTTGGTGTGCCTTATGTGCGTAGCTCGAAAATCTATATTTCTAGTAAAAGGATTTAGAAAATGGTCACTTATTCATTCTAGAGGAAGGGAGTATATTTTTTTCTCGGTGTATTTGAGGGGGGAAAAATCAGTTCAAATTCATCTCGCACTTTGCATGGTAAAGCAAAAGTAGTTCACAAAAGTGGACTTTCTTCAGTTCCCTTCATATACTTGCTCTCATAAGTTTCTACTGGAGGGCATACTACATTCGTTTTAAAAGAAATTATGTTTACCAATCACACAGAATACACACAAAAACATATGTTCCACGACTAGGCTACCCTATCTCCGCTTCAATACATTTACCTTATTCTAATTTGCTTACTAATTTTATAAAAAAATAGTTTCATATTTCCGTTCTCATGCAAACCTATAGTATTTCTCATCCAGTAATCCCGTAATAAAAGTCATTGTGAAATATTGGCCTATATTTGCACGTTTAAAATTAACGTGAGAAAGCATTTGAAAAATTGGCGTCGAATTTGATTTCAGAAATTATCGAATCTGTGGAAATTGCTTCGTGGTTAAAAGCCAATATATATTTACATGTGAATGAATATTAAAAGAAAAGAAAAAAAAAAAAAAAAAAAAAGAAGTAAAATTAACATCATATATATAAAACAAAAAATGCATTTACTTGTATTCGCTTGATTTTAAATTGCATGTAGAATTGAATCCTCAGCGATAATAAATAATTTATTTTTACTAATAATATTTTTATTTTTGCTTGTGACTAAGGTACTTTTTAATTTTATTCTTGAAAATGTTTTCTAAAGTTGATGAAAAATGACGTCATTGTTAAGGGGAAATACATATTTACACGTAGAAAATGAACGTGAGAAATATTTTGTAAAATGGACCATACATTTAAAAACAACAATCGAACGTGCATTTTTGTGTTAAACTTAAACTTTACAGATAATAATATTTTTTATTATATTTTATTTTAGGTAGTATGTAAGCAAACTTTTTTACGGGACACGAACAGTCTGGTGGTTGTGGCCAACCTAAAAAAATTCTGCTAGTATCAGCAAGAAGGTGCTTGGCGTAATTAGAATTTTCATGGAATGTGCACAGTCTTGTACTATTTCTTACTGTCAGACTTGTTTAAAGCAATACAATTATTAAAGAAAATGCGGCGTCACCGAGTGGGAATTTAATATGGTCACAGTTTTTATATGTTGCGAACTAGCGGTTGGTGAAAGCAGTTAGTAAATAATAATCGTAAATAAAAGTTTAACTAATTAAAATATTAATGTAATAACATATTTCACGTAAAAAAAAAAAATACATATGCAATCATTCAAATGAAAATTAAATGTATTTTACCATGATTTTATTAACTTCGATTCTTGTTTGTTTGTCAAGTACATATCTTGAAATCGATTTTTAACTAACTTCTCGACTAGCTAGATATTTAAAACTTTCAGGACAGCTCAGAACACGGTGACAATACATTTTTTTTAAATACTTTTAGTCAACTGTTTCAGGTCCCGCTGCCTACGTCAGCGTTTATATTATTCGACAGAAAAATTATTTAACTAACTTCCAGACTAGCTAGACATTTGAAACTTTCAGAATAGTTCAGAATACGGGGAAAATGCATTTTTTTAATACCTTTAGCCAACTGTTTTGGGTTCATGCTACCTTCGGCAGCGTTACCAGTACAAAGCATGCAATCGATTTTTCACTAACTTTCCGACCAGCTGGACATTTGAAACTTTCAGGATAGCTCAAAACACGGTGACAATACATTTTTCTAATAGTTTTAGTCAACTGTTTCAGGTCCCTACTGCCTTCAGCAACGTTTATATGATTCAACAGAAAATTTATTTAACTAACTTCCCGACTAGTTAGACATTTGTAACTTTCAGAATAGTTCAGAACACGGTGAAAATTCATTTTTTAAATATTTTTAACCAACTGCTTCGGGTTCCTGCTGCTTTTGACAGCGTTACCAGTACAAAACTTGCAATCGATTTTTTACTAACTTCCCTACTAGCTAGACATTTGAAGAATTCAAAATACTTTAGAACAGGGTGAAAATACATTTTTTAAATATTTTTAACGAACTGCTCCGGGTTCCTGCTGCCTCCGGCAGCGTTACCAGTACAAAGCTTCCAATAGATTGTTCACTAACTCCACGACTAGCTAGACATTTGAAACTTTCAGGATAGCTCAGAACACGGTGACAATACAATTTTTTGATACTCTTAGTCAACTGTTTCACGTTCCTACTGCCTTCGGCAGCGTTTATGATTCAACAGAAAATTTATCTAACTAACTTCCGGACTAGCTAGGCATTTGAAACTTTCAGAATAGTTCAGAACACGGTGAAAATGTATTTTTTAAATATTTTTAACCAACTGCTTTGGAACCCTGCTGCCTTTGGCAGCCTTACCAGTACAAAGCTTGCAATCAATTTTTAACTAACTTCCCGTCTAGATAGCCCAGTGTTGGGCATAATAGATTAAAAAGTAATGGAATTACATTTGAATTACAAATTAATTACAATTATAATTAATTATTTTCTGTCAATAGATTAACAAGTAATTGATTACAAATAATTTAAATTATCACAAATAAATTGAATAAGTAATTCAATTTATTTTTAATTAATTATTTGTTAATTGACTGACAGTAAAATAATTATAATTGTAATTTAAATGTAATTCAATTGTAATTCAATTACTTTTCAATCAATTATACCCAACACTGAGATAGCCATTTGAAACTTTTATAATAGCTCAAAACACGATAGCAAAGAATTTTTAATACTTTTATCCAATTGGTCCGGGTTCTCGCTGCCCTCGGTAGCGTTTATATGATTCATTTATAAACAAAATTTAAAAACATGGTATATAAAAAGTTCTTTTTATCTTGTAATTATTTCTTCTCAATTTATATTTTACTTTGAAATACTTAATGAAAAAAAAGCTGAAAAGCCAAAATCTAAAAAAAAAAAAAAAAAAAAAAGTAATGGTGAAAGTTTTTTTTTTTTAATAAACTTAGAAAATAAATAAATAAATAAATCATAATAATATTAATAGTAAATAATTGGCGATAAGAGCTATTTCCAATTTTGAGAAGTTGTTACAATTTTAAAAGCAAAAACTTATTTTTATGTCAATAAATAAATAAATAATGAAAATAAAAAAAATAATATATAATAAATATAAATAAACAAATAAACAATTAAAATAAAGCAAAATAAATAAATAGCATTTATTTATAAATTTTATTTATTTATTTTTAAATTTTCACAACCTTTTATAATATGTTTTTTTGGAGGGAAAAAACTAGTATTTCTTCTACTATCTAATATGAAATCCATTAAGAAAAAACACCTAAATGAACTTCCATTCTAAGTATTATTAAAGCGAAATCTTTTTATGAATCAAATTTGCAAATATATTTAGAGTTACATTTAAAAACATACTGAAATAAGAAAAAAAGAGTAAATAAATAAAAAAAATTAATTACGTTGAAAAATTCTTATTGTAATTCTTAAATATTTTTTTTTTTCGATATTTATTTAGAATTTAAACAACATGTAAAATAATAATTTAAAATAATAATAGTAATAATAATAAGGGGTGTCAAGAATGCAAAAGCGATTCTCCTAAGATGAATTTTTTGCAACAAACATTATAAATAGTTAAGAGTTTTATATCAGAACAAGTTTCACATTTCATGAACAAAAAACATCTCAATGCATATTTTCATTATATATATATATATATATATATATATATTAAAATTTTCTTTATCTATCAGAAATTACCAGTTATTACACCCTTATATTCAAGATAAGCGCAAACATCATAATTTGAAAAACAATAAATGTTTGAGATTGAAATATTTAAGCGTATTCCTTCCTCAAGTGGAAACAGAACATTAAAGCAGCATTTTTCATTCACAATTATGCGACAACGATATTTTTGCACATTTTCTTACAATCCTAAATTCAATATTTCATGTATGTGCAAAGCAATTAAAAAAAAAAAAAAAAAAAAAAACGAAATAAATAAATAAATAAATAAATACATTAATAAACACTGTAGTGACTTTAAGATAACATTCGCTAGAAATATGATTATTGTAACATACATAACTGAATGTTTCGTGTTTTTTAAATGAAATCGACAATGCAACTGTTAAATTTTAAAACTATACAAAATATTCATATTTAAAATCAATGAAATATTAAAGCATTTCTCTAATTAAGAAAAAAAACTTTCAGTGAATCAAAACAGATAAATTTTACCTGTAAATATGAAATACCCTTTAAAAAATGAAATTAATTTTTAAATAGAAGTAATTTGTATTTTTGTATGCTTGATAAACATGTGTATTACGATTTCAAATGGTGTTATTCACTAAATATATATTTTTTTTCTTTTCCATCAATGACTCGGCACTTGCGGCTAAGCATTTGCGAAGGAGCACCCAATAGACGGCTGTCCCTACCCCTCACAGGGACTGCACAGGGCGAAAATTTCATGCCTTGCCTGGAATTTATATTTTATTCACACACATTCATATCATGTATAGTTATATATAATACAATATGTTCTTATTTTTGCGTATTAGAAGTATTAAAGTACTATTAAAGGGCATTAAAACCAATTCAAAACCAAAAGATTCAAAAAGATTTAGGAAAACGCTAAAAAATAAATAAAGAAAGAAAGAAAAGTTTTCACGTATATTTTACTATCTACGTCCCATTTTGCATGCAGTTTTTATGCTTTAAATGAATGTGAATATAAAAATAATACTTTTATTTTTATTTAATTTTTAGACAAATATAAATAAACATTTGCTGTAGGAAAATGTTGAAGAATTAAAAACACTTACTAGAGGAATCAGACTTCTTTCAACTTTTCTTCTCAAAGGTTTTCTCCTTTTTCTTCGCAAGTATTTTTCCATTCTTCTGTTCAAACGTTTTTCTTGTTTTTTCCTAGGTAAACATACAATAATATGCTTTATTAGATTTACATCGAAAATATTAATTATATACTGAAAGATTTTCATTCTCTTTACAAAATATCAGTAACCAATTTAAACAAATAATAAACAAAAAAAAAATGCTTTGGAGTAAATAAATTATATTCTGTAAAGAACGTTTTTAAGTATGAAATGCGAAATACCTTTTATTGAAATCCCTTACTTAATAATCATTTTTAAATACAATATGCCACAAATAGTTTATAAAGGAATTATATATATATATATATAATCGAATTCAATATAAATGTCATGAAAAAATCACTTACTTATAAACCACTTTTTTAAGTCTAACAACAGTTTTATTCAGCATGAAGAGTCCAGTAGTACGTCACGTTCAACAGCAGCGTATGAAATGAAACTCAAATAAAAAGTGACGCACCAATAAAATGTAATACCAGCTTTACTTAAATTCTCAAAAACTAGTAAATCAGCTATCCGACTTTTACCACAAAGGGTATGTAAAAAAAAATAAAAAAAAAATAAAATAAAAATAAATAAATAAATAAAATAAAACCTGCCTATCTGCAGAAAAATAATAAGTTAGTGAAACGAAGACTCCAAAAAAAATTAGGTTGTATTTTTAACCCTTAATAAGTTGATTCTTTTTCGTTTCACTAACTTCTAATAGAGGATGAATATGAAATGAAAATACTTTTAAGTGTTTACATAATATATATATATATATATATATATATTTTTTTTTTTAATTTAAACGAATTTTTATTTCAGAAAGTTGAACAAATGATGTACTTAAGTGCATGCCAACTATAATATTAATGAGACATATGTTAGTTGCTATATTACTATTATTAAGTAAATGCTTTTTCCCCCATTTAATTTTTAAAACGTCAAAATTGTAAATGGTTGATATGAAATGGTTATTTCATATATGTATTTGAGTAATATTATTAAAGTGATAACATGAAGAATCAGAGGTTGAATTGTTCATTATTATACGTACATTCCCCCTTCCACCACAAGGATTGTACTTCTTAAATCAAAAAGATATTTGCTTCATTGTTTAGATGCTTTCATTTTATAGATTGAAGGACGTCATCTATATATTTTTTATCTTTTTGCTTTTTTATCTTTTATCTTTATACCTTTTGCGTCATTTATAAAATTACTTAACTAATATGATGCGTTCGATTTCTGTCATTTAATTAAACTTATGTTTGTACTTTGATCCATTTAATATATATTTATTTTATTTTATTTTCAAATTTTTTCAATTTATTTTTTAATAACCTACTTATTCTTTTATAAGTTTACGATGCATATAAAAAGTGTCTGAAAAGTGTTTCTGATTTCGGTTCACGCTGGTGTAAATAGTAGTATGGTGCAGGGACATACAAAAAAGTTCGGATACTTCAAGGTATTTTTTAAAGCATATTTTAACATCTGTACACTGCCGAAAACACTGCGAAATTAATATACATTATTCAGAATAACAGAAACAAAAGGCGTACTATTTTCAACATAATGTTGTTTGATTAACAGAAACAGCTGTTATACAGGGCCACACACAAATTTTCAGCTATAGTATGGGAAAGTAGTTAAAGTAATTCGAAATGCATTATCAATAACTCTTTAAATATAACTAACTCTTTATATAAAACTTTTTAGTTTGTTATTGTGTATTTGAAAAATCGCCTTCAGAGCTATGTATATATATATATATATATATATATATATACACCTATCTAAATCCAAAATATTATAACGATTTGTGTACATTTATTACTTAAAAAGTTTTTCAGTGTTTCTGTATTTTTTTTTAATTAAACAAAATGTTAAAATAATAAGCGCATGATACGATTAGCCGTTGTCAACCATCTTGAGTGTGACAACTTTCCTGGATTCTTGCCTGCTATGTTTTTCGAGCATCGACCAGTAACCGCCTGACTAATTTTGAGCAGAAACCTCTGGTTTATACCTAAATCTTTATAAGAAACATACGGCATATCTGAGTACATAGACACACATTCAACAACAGTTGCCCACAATTTATTAGTTTTTTACCAATCGTACCAGAAAATCATCCTGGTCTAATAGTAGATCCATCTAAATGTTTTACCTGGTATCTGAGCGAAGCTAACTGGCATTTAAAGTTTAAGAACAAGACAAAAAATCTAAGATTAAACACCTCATTACTAAATGAATTAACACGTTGCGCGATCGGGCAGCAAGTTATCATTATCAGCAGCTGCATCTGGAATGTTTTTTTCCTTCTCTTTTTTCTGATTTTCTGTTTATCGCATTGGAGCCTACATATATTTTCTGATTGAATTAAAATTTAAAAAAAAATCCCTTTTATAACATCTATCGATGTCATTACTACAATTTGTAAAACATTTTCATACTGCCATTTACAGACAGTAATATTCGTTTTACTTAATTGCAAATAAATATTACAAAAGAATAATATTAAGATATAGTGGTAAAATGATTAAGCACTCCATAGTAAATTTGCACCTATAAACATTATTTATTGTTTCTTCGCATTTTTATCGTTTCGTTGTTATTTTATATTGAGAGAAATATTTAATTATGCGTTAAAAATAATATTAAAATACCCAATTTTTGGAATTTCATGACATTTTTGATGCAACTGTGAACCCTGAAGATACTGTTAGATAACATTCAAACTTTACCCAGCCCTTAAATAACATTTAAATCAACTTTTTTTTTTGTATGTGTGTGATTACATATAAGATGATATATCTATACTAATATATAAATGCGAAAGTTTGGATGGATGGATGTTTGTTACTCAATCACGCCACAACGGCTAAACGGTTCTGGATGAAATTTGGTACAGAGATGTAGAATAGTCTGGAATAGAACATAGGCTACTATTTATACCGAAAATTTGATTAGATTAAAAAAAAAAACCCGGTAATTTTGAAAATAATAAACCGGTAATTGACTTAATAAAAGCCATTTAAATTTTTAATTGTTGCCAAAAAAGTTTACGAGGTATTTTTATTTATTTATTTTTCAACATAAAATGAAATATGCTTTCACGCGAAAAATAAAAAATTACTAAATGTTAAATTGGTCGATGAGAAAATGACACTTTATAATTTTAAAATAAAATAGTAATATTACAAATCTAAGATATTTCTTCTGAATTTTATTTCATAGCATTTTTTTTATATACCTCAACTTCAGATTTTTTTTTTTTTTTTTTTTTGAGTACGGCGGATGAACACGCTTGGCATAAAAGCTAATTCATCATTATATTAAAGGTATTTTGTTATTGATAATTCTGGACAATTTTTTTAATTTTGATGCTGAAGTAGATCGGACATTTTTCGCCAAGGAAAAGATAGAAAGAAATACGCAAGCGAAGTGATGACGTCACTGGACGTTCGTGGATGCAAGAAAAATATTTCCTATGTTAAACGCCCATTGGATTTTTTGTAAAAAATTATTAAAAATCGAGGAAAATTATTTCTCGATTTTAATCCCCATATTTAGGTATATATATGTATTAGTTATCATGGCTATGCGTTAGATTAAGTTATTTTTGTTGTAAAATTGACAAAATTTGAATTTTTAATTTCAAAACTCTAGAAAAAAAATGGCAAACTTCCATATTCGATTGAAAACATAAACATTTCATTTCAAAGTATGATATTTGCACAATAAATATCCAACTAATATACTAATTAAAAGGAAAGTGATAAATATTCTATCATAATTTGATGTCAAATTTGTTTTCAAATGTCTAAATAAAGTGCCTGATAAAGATACTAATATGTTGCAGCGGGATAGATTTGATATCGGTCATCCTTTGCAGAAAAAAAAAAAAAAATATCGCCAAATAATCTGGCAAACATATTTTAATTCCTTTCAAAAATCATAGTTATTTTAACAACTTATATTAAGATAGTAATGAATAATATGAAACAATATTTCGTACTATGCATATTACGAAAATATGCATCTGGCGTGTATATTTTCGTATTACGTGTTTGATCACCAAATACAATAAGCGCCAAGAACGACAGAGTTTTGAAATTTAAAATTAAAATGTTGTCAATTTGACAGCAAAATAACTCAATCTAACACATGCACATGATAACTAATTGCATATATATATATATATATATATGCATATATATATATATATATATTGCATATATATATATATTGCATATATATATATATATATTGCATATATATATATATATATACCCAAATATGGGGATTAAAATCGGGAAATAATTTTCCTCGATTTTTAATAATTTGTTACAAAAAATCCAATGGGCGATTAACATAGGAAATCAAATTTCTTGCATCCAACGGACGGTCAGTGACGTCACACTTCTCTTGCGTATAGGAACAATAATCGCATAAATTCTATTTTGGTCTAAAACGGCAACAAAAATTCAAAAGTCGCCAAGGGCATTAAGGCTGTACCATGATCAAGTTTACACATTAATTAATTTATTTATTTTTCTATATACCAACTACTATTAACTAAGCATGAAGTATATAAAATACTCTTACCAGACAAATGTCGTCAGTTTTTCTTATTAAATTATTGAGCTTATTCCACGTGTGTAAATATTGTCCATTTATAAATATTATTTTTTATCCCCATGTATATCGTAATAGAGCATTTCCTCGTGACGTCTGGTGGTTGGCAAAAAAGCGCGCTCGACTTTCCCGCGCAATTTACTATATTGGTGATCCTCCATCGCTATGCTTTTCCCAAGCCTTTTTGCCAACCACTCATAAAAGTTGAGATGTTTGTTTACAAACAAGGAACTGCCCTATTGGACCACGTTAAAGAAATATTATATAGATAAGTAGAAAGCATCACACGTTCAATATTTTTGGTTAATTACTATTTTCATTTTTAACTTTTTATTTCACTTTGTCATTTAACGTGCGTTTTCTTACTTTTTTGAATTATAATTTACTTTTTATTTGTTAGTAGTTTTAATTCTTTTGATTTGTTATTATTTCGTAGTAGTACTTTGTTTTTAGTTCCCTTTTAAGGGTTTTATTATTATTATTATTATTTGATAGTTTTTCGAAATGCCCGGGAAACGCAAATCTAATCTTTCCAACAGAAATAATAAAGCTTGGGCTATGAAAGTAGCTAGAAGTCAAGAGACGAGTTGTATCATAGAGCTGGGTATTAATATTATAAAATGTACCATTATTACAGGAACTGCTAAAGGAGACAGCGTTTTGATTCCCGGATACCTATTATTCCCAACAACTTGCCATTTCATTTCAAGAGATTGCAATTTCCATTGAAATTGGCTTTTACAATGACGATCAACAAATCCCAGGGGCAAACCTTAAAAGTGGCAGGCATTCATTTAGGAACTCCATGCTTCTCACACGGTCAATTATATGTTGGTTGTTCACGTGTTTCAAGTGCCCAGAACTTGCATGTGTTGACGGAAAATAATAAGTCATTTAATGTCGTATACAGATCGGTATTAAAATAAAAATAAATTGTATATTTTTCCCGTAGATCTTTCAATGAGTTACAAATTTTTTTGAGTATACTTTATCAGACTCTATTTTGCACAGCACCACAATGATAAGGTTTCATTACATTACATATTATGATCAAACCGTCAGTTCCCACACATACACATCAAAATTTCTACGTGAACGAAGTCGCGGGTAACAGCTAGTTTACTATATATGTGTTATAAAAATCATAAAAAAAATAATCAATTTTTGTAATTTTTTGACAATTTAGAGACCTTTAAGATGTATTCCAAAAATTCTGAAACTCAGTATTCATCTTAGTCAATCTAAAAGACAACTTTTGGTAGCTATTACATTTTGAGATTTTTTTTTTTAAAGGTTTTTTTTCACTGCGCTCTAATCTGCATTTTATTATCACGTGAGATTTTCTTTTTTATGCTTTTCTGTTTGATGCATTGGAATCTTGAAATGCTTCTGATAGTATTGAAATTTTGCGTAATCCTTAAATAACATTTATCAGTGCCCAAATTATCCCAATTTATATAATATTTTCACACCTCCATTTACAAACAATAATTTTCGTCTCTTTTAATTGTAGATAAATACTACAGAAGAGTGGTATTAAAAAATAGTTATAAAAAGACTTTGGACATTCCAAAATATATTTTAACCTTTTTTGTTTTTAATTGTTTGATATTACGAGAGGTAAATATGCATTAGAAATAATATTAAAATACTCAGTTTTTAGTATTTTATGACATTTTTGGTGTACCTGTGGATCCTCAATATACTGTTCAATAATATTAAAACTTTGCACAGCCCTTGAACAGTGTTGCCAAATAGTTGAATGTCAATTTCTCAAAATAGTTCTCAAATTTCTCCAAATCATTTTTTTTTTCGCAAAGAGATCTCCAACTCAATTTAAACTAAAAATGTGATTTTTTATTTTTTTTTTTAAGTTAAAAAATATTTGTTAAATTTAAGCTCACATTTCCCCCTAAAAGAAGCTCATTATAGGGGAAAAAAATTACAAAAACAACTTTCAACACACTAAGTTTTTAGAAACTTTGAAATCTGCTTAAGCTTTCTTCACCTCCAACCACTTGAACTTATCCCATATGTATATATAGCTTTTGTGGATTATAAAATGCATGAAAATCAAGTTATCCACAAAGCATAAAGAGCTTGCGTCGAACTTAATATTTCACATTTGCAAGTTAAATTCAAGCTATGGTCAAGCGTCAAGGTTTACACAGGTCAAACTTATTTTAAGCTTGATTATTCAAGCGGCAATCAATACGTCAATCATTCATTATTCTTGATACAGTATACATGAGCCAAATAATTTCTAAAATCGAGGAATACAAAAGACAAAAAACAGGATAAACTTTACAATCAGAATTTTAAAAATGTTGTTTTTCTATTTTTTAAATAGCATCCAGAATCAGTGAATTATCATTTAATAAATTTAATCATTTTTCTTTCCTTTTTTGAAGGGTTTTTGAAAAAGTAATCTTTAACTAATTAAAAAAAAAAAAAAAAAAAAACCTATATTTTCCCCCTAAAATTTTCATTTCTCACAACTGCTCCACACTGTTATCATATATTCTCTCCAGGAACTTCAAAAACTACTCAAATAAGGAAAAATCCGCAAGTCTGGCAACACTGTCTTTTTATATTTATATAAAGCGTATAAAAAAAACCAATTTTTGGGATTTTGTGACATTTTTGTGTAAGAGTGAACCTTCAAGAAATATTCGAAAAAATTTTAAACTCTATTTTTCTTGTTCAATATAAAACTCAACTTTTGGTCGATACTATATTTTGCGATTCAAAAGAAAGTTTGTTCACTACACCCGGAATAACATAAATGAGAAACTGATGCTCCTGATATATACATGAATTACATTATATCAATGATTAAATATAAACACTAACTAGCAGGCTTCACCCGCTTCGCTGGGCATAATATTTAAAGGTTTTCTTTTTAATTGAATAATTGAAACGTTTAAATATATATATTTTGATTGGCGAATATTTTTTCACAGTTTTATTATGAGATCTCCTTGACAATATCACACATTTTTTGAACTTCTCGAATCTGTGTAACCAAACTATTATTAAATGAATATTCTCGAAAACAGCCAAATAGAAATGTAATTCTTCAAATATTCTGGAAACAGTTGAAGCTGTTACTCGTACAGTAAAAGTCACTATTCGATGAATGGTCGAATCAGAGAACGCACGTAAGTCATTTTCGCAGCAATCACTATAACGCACGTATGTACGCTTCACGCACATGAAAAAAAAAAAAAAAATCACTGGACAATTGTACATCGCTGTGCATGAATCTTAGAACACACGAAACTCGGTTCCGCGGCAATCAGTATCATGCATGTTAAAACAAAAAAAAAAACATCACTGGACACCCCTACCCCGCTGTGCATGAATCCCAGAACACACGAAACTTGGTTCCGCGGCAAATCACTATCACGCATGTTAAAACCAGGAAAAAAAAAAAAAAAAAAAAAAAAAAAAAAAAAAAAAAATCACTACGTCAAATCAATGAAAATCAAATAAACCAATCAAATCTCTCGTAATTCCTCAAAACGTTGCTCTAGTTCAACGTAAAATACACTCAAATAAATGAAAATCAAATAAATCATTCAAATCTTTCGTAATTCCTCATAACGTAGCTCTAGTTCAACGTAAAATATACACTCAAATCAATGAAAATCAAATAAACCAATCAAATCTCTCGCAATTTCTCAAAACGTAGATCTAGTTCAATGTAAAATACACTCAAATCAATGAAAATCAAATAAACCAATCAAATCTCTTGTAATTCCTCAAAACGTAGCTCTAATTCAACGTAAAATACACTCAAATCAATAAAAATCAAATAAACCAACAAAATCTTTCGTATTTCCTCATAACACGTAGCTCTAGTTCAACGTAAAATACACTCAAATCAATGAAAATCAAATAAACCAATCAAATCTCTTGTAATTACCTCATAACGTAGGCTGTAGTTCGATGTAAAATACACTCAAATAAAACAATCAAATCTCTCCTAAGATTCTCCATTCTGCGTCATTATAGAAATGGGAAGTTTTATTTTCATATCTTTATTAATTAAAAGAAAACTAATCAGAAATTCGGAAATCTGACTTCGATGTACACAATGACCCTTCAGAGGGCGACTTTGTGTTAAATCACGTGACTGTCCGAGCTACCGTTTTCGAGAAATATGCATGTTTAGTGAAATATGAATATATATATATATACAAATTTTGCTTACTTAATAGTATAAGATATATACTAATATATAAAGATGAAAATTGTGTTTGTATGTGGTGGGTAATCCCTGGAACTATTGAGCCGATTTAAAAAAAAATTTCACATATCAAAAGCTACACTATCCTTGAGTGCTATAGATTACAATTAATTTTGATAAAAAATATTTTTTTTTATTCGAAATTTCAATATTTTAATTAAAATCTCCATAAAAGCCATGAAAAATAAAAAATATAAATAAAAATAAATATGGCAATGAAAGCTGTTTCACCGGTTAATGTCGTGGCTTCTAGGTAAAGCATCGGACTACGAATCCAGACACTGTGAGTTCGATCCATGTCAAGGGAAAATGATTAAAAACAGTTTCCGTTTAAATATATACTGTATATAAATCGATGCAAAATTCAAATGAGTGGAAAAATAAAGTCTCGAACTGAGCTTAAATTTCTCTGTGTTATTTCGCTGTAGTGTTTCTCCACAAACAGTTATCCAAGTCCAACCTACGTGACAATATTAAAAATCTAGCTGATGTTACTATAAAACATATTTTTACGCGTGCATTTTCTTTCTTTTTTCTCTCTCTTCTTCTTCTTCTTCATTTTTTTTTTCTATGAAAAGAAATATATTTACGCGTAAACAATCAAATTGATATAAAGCTTTGTGAAAAATTAAACTTACTCTATAAAATTGACATTATTATAGCTTTAAAGGTATCTAATTTTCTAATAGTATGATTTATTTAAAAAAAAAATGTCTTTGTGGTTATTCTAATTATTAGCGTTTAAACATTATTATAAATTACATTTGTTAGTTAGTATTTAATTTTGAAAAAACATTTAATGCTTCAGATAAATAACTTTCTTAAATCTAATTTCTATTACATTATTCTAAAATGCGTGATTTTATTTTATTTTTATTTATTTATTTATTTATATTTTATTTCATTTTACGTATTTATTTATTTATTTATTTCATTTTTGTTCCGGTTTGTTTTCTGAATTCGAATTTGTTTTCTAAATTCCGCTAAATTCCAATTAGGTTATTGTCACGCAATTTGGCGCATTTGGCGCCACACACAGGTCGTGCATGGAAGGTCATTTTTTCTTTTAACTAAGAAATAAATATATATTCTTTACGTATCTACATATAAAGTAAAGCTAGGAGAGATTGCGCACATAGGGAATCAGCAGGAAGGAGTACAATGGGCACTGTGAAACTCCAGGTAGTTCTTAAATATCGGTAACGGAGTGGCCAATTACATGTCGATGTTCATAGCTTGAACAGGCTAAGATTAAACGTGGTTATTCTCGGTTTAAAAAATGTTTGCTTAAATTTTCAAAACCCTTTCAAAAAATTTTTATAGAATGGTAGCATTACAAAATATTTTTTTAATTAAACGATTTCTCATGAGCTCGTTTATAAATTTTACTTGTGACAGGTGGTTGAATAAAAGTTACATCAATTATAACAACAAGTGCAACGATTATAGACAATGAGAGATTACTAAAATACAAACAAAGATGTGGAAACAAAGATGTTGTTGTTACAAATATGTTGAAAACAACCATGCATCTTCTTTAGGACACTTCTAAAAACCCATTTTAGGTTTGTGAATTTCGATTTTGGGGAAGACGTTACGAGGGAGTAAATTCGAGAATTCCTTTTAGTGTTAAATTTGTCCTGGGAAATCTATGGGGGCTGCGGTCACGTGCATGGATTGTTTGTGTGTGGATTGATTGGTGCTTGGATTGTTTATGTGGTATCAGACAACCATTGTACCGTGATTTTACAAAATTCCGCCCCCTTCCCTCTGGGGGGCAGGAGGCAAAAACACGTTTGCAAGCGTAAATCGGGTCCAAATTACTTTACGGTGAAGAAATTGCACATGCGGAGACTAGACTTGAGTACAAAAGAAAGCAATTTTCTGCAATTTTAGAATTTTTGATTTTTTAGTGGGGGAGATGGAAAATCCATTTCCGGAAATTTCGCAAATTCCTGATTTTTGAATGGAACTCTACCAAAAATGTTACAAACTTGTTGAGAACAGCCATGCATTTTTTTTGGGATATTTGCAAAAACCCATTTTTTTTCTTTTCTAATTTTTTTTTATGTGTGTGTGTTGATGGGGGGATTGCGAGAGGGCAAATTCGAGACCGCCTTTTCAGTGTTAAATTTGTCTTGGGAAATCTATGGTAGCTATCACCTATGGTAGATAATCTGCTATTACGATTTTTTTTGTATGGATTGTTTATGTGTACCCGAGACCCTGTGTAATTTCCCCCTTGGGAGAGGGGGACAATAAGCACGTTTCCAAGCGTAATTTTGCGTCAAATTACCTAAGTAAGATAACTTTTTGTGTGGGATTTGGTTGCACGTACCCAAAGGGATTTCGCACTATAAAGGGCACGCACTATAAAGGGATTTTGTGAAATTTCTCCTTTTTTCTATTTAAAACCAGAAAAAAGTTTTCACGTTTTCAAGGGTAACTCCGATCCAAATTATCTCAGGAAAGCGTTCTTTTTTTTGTGTGTCGATTGGTTATGCGTACCCAGTACACACACCATAAAAGGATTTTGTGAAATTACTCCCCCCTCGTCTCCCGCAGGGATGGGGGCAAAAAACTCTTTTTCAAGTTTAAATCTGTTGCAAGTTGCCTTAGAAAAGTGATTTTTTAACTGTGGGTCAGTTATACGTGCCCAACATGTAGTATAAAGAGATTTTGTGAAATCTCCCCCTTTCCACCCTTTAAGAGTAGGGGCAAAAAAACGTTTTTAAACATTACTCTGCTCCAAATTACCTTAGGAAGGCGATTTTTCGATGCGTCGGTTGGTTATGGGAGGACATTATAAAGAGTTTTTGCGAAATTAGCCACCACCCCTTGGGCCGAGTGGGGCAAAAAGCACACTTCTGTTTCAATTTACCCTAGAATGGCAAATTTTGGTGTGTGGGTGTTGATATGCACTTGGTGCGCAATATGCACTTTGGTGGGATTTCGTGAAACTTCTAACCTACCCGTGGGAAGGGAAGAGGGGAGTAAAAGGAGGGTAAGTCATGCCAAAAGCAGTAGAGACTCGGACTTCTCATGTTACAAGCGAAAAACCCACTACCGAGCACAGCGGGAAATTTAACTTAGGTTTTCGACTAATTTCAGTGATTCTTTTTTTTTTTTTTTTTAGATTTCATTAATAATGATATGGAATTTTGAGAATTAATTTAAATATAATGCCAGCGAAGTGGGTAAAACCTGCTAGTATTGAGAATGAAGAAAAATTCCTTGACTTAATTTTAAAGATTATGAATGTTTTTGTAGTTTCATAAAAATGTTTAAGACTTTTTTGATGTAGTGTACAATAACTATTTATTTTAACTTGAGTATGCTGCATTTTTATGACCTAAAATTATAATCATGAAAATTAATTATGATGCCTTGTTTCTATAATAACTGTTAATTTTATAAATCATTATAAATGAAATTCCTTTTTTAGTTTTTAGTTCTATGTCCTTAAATGAAAACCGTCATTTGTAAAATTATGAGTCACTTTTAAATTAGTTACACTGCTCGGCATGAAAATTGTCCCAACACCATTTTGGCAAATTCTTATGTAAAATGACCTCCTGAATCCGAATATGACGTCCATTTTGCCCTATCACGCATCGATTTTTAAGGACGGACCCCTATTATTATCTTTTTTCGGCAATTTTATGTCTATAAATTTGAATTTTAGGTGGAGTGGGGGAGATTATTTTAACTGTTAAATATTTTCTGAGGGGCTACAGAGTTGAAAAATTGTAAAACATCAACATTTGCGGCAAGGGAAAAATTTAGGGGGAGATTTGCCACTGAAATTATGTATCACATTTCTTATACTTTTTAAATATATCATTAATGTTATTTATTAAGTATATATATTGTTTTTAAGTGTTAAATTAATTCTTTTTCTTTCTCCAAATGAAGTTCATGGCCATAAAATTACCGAACAGTGATAAAAAATTGGTGGAGGGGTGGTGTCCCGAGAAAACGGTGGGTGACTGGGCAAAATGATAGTCATATTCGAATTCAGGAGATCATTTTACATAGGAATCAGTAAGAATGGTATCAGGGGTCGATTTTTTTTTTTTTTTTTTTTTTTTTTTTTTCAGCGCAGTGTTATTTCTGTGTCCCTTCGATTTGTACAATTCTTTCGAAAATTACTTGACATCCTGACGAAGCATTGAAATGTAATTAAAAGCGAATTATTGTGTAAATTAATTTTTATTTTCTGATTGTTGTTTCTGTAAAGGAATTAGTTTCCTTTACGAAGAGACAACTACAGAGAAGTCAAGTGTTGTAAGTTATTATTTTTAATTCCAAATATCTCAGCGATTATTACATTCTTAAATATTGATCCCAATTTTCTTTTTAGAAACAGAGCATTATTTTTTAAATATGAATTTCCAATATTAAAAATATTCTACTTTCAAACACTGCAATTTTTACTACTTTACATGACAACTCCTTGTAAAACTAATGTCATATTTAATAACAAAACGTGATCTCGGTAAATTTTGTAATTTCAAATATTGTTTATAGATTTTATTAATGAAAGAATAATAATAATAATAATAATAATAATAATAATAATAATAATAAAAACACGGAAAGTATTATTCCACTTGAAATTGTATTTTCTTTAATTTTATATCGAAAATAAAGAAATAAGTGTAAAGTACAATTACATGTTCATAAATCAAAATTTTTTAAAATTTTAAATACTATCTCCTAGATTTGAGAACAAATTCGAACCTACTCGCTTTAAACGGATTAAATATATTTTTTCCAGAAGATTCTAAGAATAATTCTAAATTAATTTAATGTGAAAGTTTTACAGTAGAATTGAAAAATTATAAATTTCAATGACTCCATTGTTCTAAAAGTTGATGTCTTCTCAGAGCTGCCAACCTAATCTGGAGAATTATTAGTACAGCCTTTTTCCCACACCACTTAATTTTTAGAGAAATTCTCGTCAAATGTCTTTGGGATGAATTAAGAATTAAAATACTCTAAAAAAGACTGGTGTGGAAAAAATGGCGTTACTAACAATCCTCCGGATTAGGTTGGCAGCTCTGCCTTCTATACCTCAAATAGTATTTAAACGAATAAGTTTAAAATGTATTATTATTGTAAAAAATCTATAAAAAAGAATTCATCTCAAAATTTTTTAGGTAATGTTTAAAAGGGTTTACAGTATCAATATGATAGTTTTAAATTTTATTCATAACAAATATTAAAGTTCATGAAAATGCCCTAGTTATGCTTGAAATATTCAAAAAATATAATCACAGAAATTATATTAAATCATTGTAAGATATATATATAATTTCTATACTTCTGCACTTTAGCAATTTGATAGCTTAATTTTATTTATTTATTTATTTATTTTAATTTGCTTCTGTTACAATATGAAGACCACTCATAAGCTTGTCCCGTTCTTAGTAGTTATATGACAGCTTCCGAGTTTTCCCTGATAAAACAGAAATTTAATTTTTTTTTCTTTTTCTTTAGGGAATAGCTACGTATTTGGCTGGGGTTCTATCAGAAACACGAAAACAGTGACATACAATTTTAGTCAATGGCCTTACTAGCTCCGTTCAGCAGTGGCTCTGTTTGGCTAGGTATAAATCGCCAAAGATCACAGTTAGTGCAGCTGAAAAAGCAGAAAGCTAGAATATCCATTTACACAAACACACATACCTATTATATATATGTGTACGTGACATACACATACATACTTCTAGTTTGGGAGCTTTCGGGAACTGAATTACTACTATCTTTGTAATGAAACAGTTTTTTATGCAAACGATTTTAATAGTCATAGTATTTGATAGTGCGGTTATAAACTGCTAAAAATGAAAAAAAGAAAAAAGAAAAAAAAAGACAACGGATATCTTTATATTTTAAAATTTTTTATTTAAAACCTTATTTTAAATATTAATTAAACTTTACTTTTAAACTTTATATATTTTATCATAAATTGAAAGTGAAATAACTCTAAAGAATTTCAAAGCTTCAATAACATATTGTTTTATTTAAAATTAGTCTTATCTTCAAAATAAAATTTTAATCAATCCCTTGTGGGATTATCTTATAAATACCTTTCTCTTAAACATTTACTTGAATTCTGCATGACATTTCCAAATAACGCAAATCCCTTCTAAAAATTTTAAGAAAAGAAAAAGAAAAAAGAAAAACTTACGAATATATTAAACATTTTCGATCAAATTTTGAGTGAAGTAAATTGATATTCGTTCCGCATTCAAAATATGGGAGAATACTGAGTTGTGTCAACTACTGCTATGGCATTAAAAGTCAACTGAATCAGTAGTTGACAGGACTGTCTAGTACTGATCACGGTGATATTTTTTAGTACCAACAGTGGACACCCACAAATATATTATAGGTTAATACAAATTAAAATTTAAGCACAAAAAATGAATTCGGTATAGGGTACAGAAAATCAGTATAAAGGATACAGAAAAAAACAAACGAAGTTTTATTTCTTATATAAAACTACAAAAAAAAAAAAAAACAGCAAAATGACAAGGAATGCAAGTTCCTTTTTTAGCTAAACTGGTGTTATTCTCAAACAAATGGAGTAAAGTATTTGTAGTTAGAGGTATTAGTTGCAGGATGTTGTAACACCAACCCTACACATTGCCTACACATGCAAGGATGAAAACTTGTTTTTGGAGTTTAAATTTAGAAGTGTCCGCTGTTAGTACATTGTTCACTACTGCTGCACTTATCCTTATTTAGTTATTCTTATTTATTTTTTTTTTCTTCCTTAACGATATAGATTTATAATTGTTTTTACTTCATTTTAAGACTTCCGAAAATATCTCAAAACGCCCATTCTTCAACCTAACTTTTGAAAGATGCCTTCTAATATTCAATATTTTGGGTTTTCTTCTTATTTTTGTTATTCTCCCTTTTTTACGAAGATTTTCTTTGAACGTCAATAGCAAAATTTTTTTCTTTAAAATACTTTTTTTTTAATTATTCTTTCTTTTAAAGATTATACAGATATGCTGTTTATTTAAGCTACTTTATAAATTTAAGATTTGTATGAACAGAAGGTAGCCTATAGCAAAAAACTGCAGGTTATATACTTAAAAAAAAAAAGTTAACATCATAAACAACAAAAAACAGTTGTATCAGGTACAAATAATTAAAAGAATTTCAATTAAATCTTTTAATTCAAGTAATATCTAGATAGACCACAAATGTAATACATATTTTCCGAAAATATGTACATAATAAGCAGTTAATAATGCAGTATACCACATTATTTAACGATATTTGGAATGTTGGTAGTTCCCAGAATTCGCATTATCAAATTTTACGAAGTTATTTTAATATTTTTCTTCATTAAACCTTGCATAAAAGAAAGGTCGTAGCCAAAAATAATGTTCAGAGAGGTTCAGACTTTAGTACATAATGTTGAGTGTTAAAAATGAAGTATAACTGAAAATGTTTCGACAAAACTGCAAAGATATGGGGAGGAGTTTTTTGTCTGCAACATTACATAAACGCAATGAAAATGAAAAGTAAAAGTTACATACAAATAAAAGCAAAATTATATTCACAATAAATAACATAAATAAGAGACAAATAATAATAATAATAATAATAATAATACAACCAGTCAAGCGTCACAGAGCCGATTTACAGAAAGTATCGTAAAAAAAGAAAAAAAAAAAGTGTGAATGCAGTACTTGTTATATATAGTTGAAATATTGAAAATTTACACAAGTACAATTAATTTTTAGAAACGTAAAAAAAATGTCTATAATGTTTATAAATTTCAAAATGACGCAAAACTGTTAATATAAAATTAAAATTTCCCTACTAACTTCAAAAATTCTTATTTGCACAAATAAATAAATGTATGTATATATATATATATGTGTGTGTGTATATATTTAATTAAATAAAACATAACAGAATAATTCTCAGAAATAAAAAATAATTTAATGGTATCATGCATCCGAATTAATTCTTATATTAATATTTTTGTAAAACAGCTTAATTAGAAAAGAATAACGTTTAAAATATATTAACAATAATATCAACCACCAAATCTTTTGAACTTTTAATGTATTAAAGTTTCCAAAAGTTTCTTCTTTATCTTACATAAAATATTTTCTTTTGATATTTTAATATGCATTCAAAACAAATTCTATCTTAATGATGGTAAGACGACCTAGCACTCACTAAATAAACACTTTTTCAAACACTAATGATCCACTTTCACTGCAACCACTTCAAGGTCTTTCATCGTTGCAGAGTAAGCAATTAGACTATCTCTTTAAATAACTATACTCAGAAGAGTAATTATTTCCTTTGTTTTGGGAGAATTTTCATCGCTATGACATTAACATTTCTACAGTTCTTGGATAGAAAAATAAATTATTTTAAGTCTTAGGGAAAAAATAAATAAATAAATTTTCCCTGTTGGTTATTTGGATTTAAAAATTTTAGAAGTTTCTGGAAATTTCGTTTTAAAATTTTCGCATTACTTTAGATGTTGAAATATATATATATATATATATATATTTAAAACTTTGCAGTACTGAGAACCACTTTAGAATTAAGTTTACTTGAAAATAATGTTATTGTGAACTCTGTTTTTATCGCTGAAGACGTTTCTCATATTTTCGGAGTAATCGTGGTTTCTGTAACTTGGTTCTGTGGCGCTTTCTTCTCTGACTAGCAGTGTTGCCAGATCTGCGGATTTTTTATTCAATAATCACCAATAATTTTGAGAAGTGATATTTAATATATATAATAGACTATCAGTCTTCGAACTGATTAGGAGAATGTTGCAATTAAATATTATTGGTGATTATTGAATAAAAAAATCCGCCAGATCTGGCAATAGTGCCGACTAGAAAAATTCGTTTTCGTCTTAACTTTGCGGTAAAAACGCAGATGCGAACCGTGTTTGGTTGGAATCAGGGCCGTAGAGAGTTCACGACATGGAAAATTCAGTTCGGTGCGAACTTGTGTAGAATTGTAGTATACAAGTGGTAGCATGAATGTAATGTAGTATGAAGGTAACAACTTATTCAAGCAGTAGCGGACACTAGCCAAACAATCTTGAGAAAAAGGATTTTGAAATTTCAGTAATTGCGTAAGTGCCAATTATTTCGTTAACGAGTCGACTCTCCAATGGTACACTTGTTAGCGTAGTCAGCGGCTGCAAGTCTCCGATTAGATGTTTCCTGAGGGAAGATTTTTTAAAAATTATTTATTTATTTAAACATTTTATTTTATTTTATTTTTAATTTATTTTATAATTAAATCCAAAATTTGAAAGTTTAATAAATAATAATTATATAAATTTTGTTAATTAAAAAATTAGTAGGTTTAATAGTTATATGTTTCTTTCTTTCTTTCTTTTTCTTTCTTTTTTTTTTTTTTTTATTGTAATATTTTTAATTTTCTATTTAAAAAAAAAACGCTTTTCTTAATCATAAAATAAAGTAAAAATGAAGGAAATTTTTGAAAACTTATTTATTTACCTAAGAATTTTATTTTATTTTATTTTTTACCTTGCTTTATTAATTATAAAATAAAGGGAATTTCTTTAAATTACTTATTTTGCTAAACATTTTATTTTATATCTACTTTATTTCAATATTATAAAAATAAAAGGAAATCCTCTTTCATTATTTTTTGAAAAAAGTTTGCTTATTAATATTTAAAATCTAGATTTAAAGATGCTCTCGTATATATCAAACATTTGCTTGCCTGAAATATTTTAATTGCATCATAATCCAGTACTACATTTTTTCAAGAACTTGCATTCATTGGAAAAGAAATTATTTAATTTGTTTGGATAGTAATTGTATCTCGATATTATATAGTTAAAATCTTCATTTTTCTATGATATTTTTAATTTTAAAAACAAAGTTTAACATTGTTTTTAATATAAAATAAAGTTTAAAATATATATATATATATCTCCTAGGTAGAATCATACCGAGGACCTCCAGACTGCAGATGGCAATACTACCAAGTACGCCAAAAGAGCCTTGGCTCATATCCGAAACAAAATGCACTCAAGCAATTACTGAAATTTTAAAGACCTAAAATTGTTTGGCTAGTGCGCGGTACTACTTTAATATATTACTAGCTTCATAGTGTACTACAATTCTGTGGAAGTTTGTCCCAAACTGAATTTTCCATGTCGTGACCAGTGTTACGAGATCTGGTGGATTTTTCATTCAATAATCACCAATAAATTTTAATTGTAACGTTCGCCTGATCAATTCGAAGATTTATAGCCTATTATGTATACTAAATATCACTTCTCAAAATTATTAGTGATTATTGAATAAAAAATCCGCCAGGTCTGGCAACACCGGTCGTGACCTCTCTTTGTAAGACGTTTTTAATTTTCTGTAAACTTTTCCTTTATATCAAGAATTTTATGCGTAAACCCAATTTAAATTCGGAAAGACAGAGGCATTGTTAATGGAATGGAGTCATGATATGCTTCAAGTAACGAAATTATTTTGCAATTTCTAGAACAAAGTTAATGAATATTTAAAAATATGTGTTTTTTAATATAATACATATTATATTTTAGTAATGAAGCCCATTCTTTTTAGTTATTTTCACTATTTTATGTATTTTTTATGATTTCCTTGTAAGAAAAATTTCATACCTTTAAAGTTTTTCCAAAAGTTTTTACGTAAATTTTAATAAATGCTTTTCATTTAGAAATTTTTTAAGATAAAAACACGATCTCATTACTTTAGCATGAATTTCTAAAATTGCATATAATTTCTTATCATTAAAATTTAAGAGATTAGAACATGTATAAAACTATGCCTGTCCTCTTCAAGTAAAACTATGTCCTACCCATACAAAAGTAGAAAATAGACTGAAAGATAATTAAGAGAGATAGGATTGGAAACAAATACAGCGAACAACAAAAGAAGATGATCAACAGATAGGGAAGTGCGTAGAGGAAAAACCAAAAAGTATAAAAATTAAGGGGAGCAAGGTTTAAAAGATACAAACATATGAAGAAACAATACGGAAAACCAAGGAGAAAACTAATAAACAAAATAAGAATATTAAATTAAATAAGTAAAATCTCGAAATACAAATAGATAGTGCATACATGTATAAAGTTGTAAAAATAAAAAACCCGAAGGTAAAACTATTGTGATTTCCAAGTAAAATAATTATCCACGTCACTAAATTATGTGTTATTCAAACAACTTCTCAAATAAATAACAAAATTTATAAGCAACCTGGTGTTCTTTTTATTGACAACCTTCTTTTTTAGGTAGCTTGAAATATAAGAATACTATTTTTTGCTAAACATTGCTGACACAGCATCTAAGATATGGAATTTCACTCAACTTGATCGGAAAGAAATATTGTCCAAAAAATATTGCAGCGCGATTTAATTCTTTATTTATTTATAAAATCTTTTTGTAAAAAAATAGAACCGACTCCAAAAAGGAACTACTATTCAAACAACTGAAAATGAAAGAAAATTGGCAGAAAAAGGAACTGTAAATTGCGCCTAAAAGTATTAAATAATTTCCTTCGCCAAACAACCTATAACACTACAATTAATCATAACTTTTGAAGTCGGCGCAAAATTAAATAAAATTTAATTAGTTTTTAAAGGCTTGTCTTTAGATCGGTAGCAACGAATGCTGTTGTTTCGAATGATCCATTTTCATGTTTCCTTTATTATTTTATCACTGTATACAATTTGTCCATTAGTAGCATCTACATAGAACAGTGAACATTCTTCACAATGCGGTATTTATGTTTCTACGAAGTTAGAGTTTCCTTTGCAAATTTGGTATAACTTTGATAACTATCATCCTTGATGGCTTTTGGATTTAGTGATCAAAACGTAAGGCAAAAATATACACGCAAGATATTATATATATTGTACGATATGTTGTTTCATATTCTTGATTTCTGTCTTGATATACCTTATCAAAATAATCATGATATCCCAAAGAAATTAAAAATGTTTGCCAGATAATTTTGCAATTTTTCTTTCACCAAGGACGTCAGATACCAGCATCTTCGCCAACTTTTGCTGCTTACGAAATCTTATTTGTTTTCTTGAATCAAATTAGTTCTCGGTTGCGTTTTGCAGGTAACAATGTGAGATGTGCATTTTGAATAGGATTTGATTTTTGTATTGAATAAAGGTATGAATTTTATTTAATTTTGCGCCGACTTCAAAAGTTATGATTAATTGTAGTGTTATAGGTTGTTTGGCGAAGGAAATTATTTAATACTTTTAGGCGCAATTTACAGTTCCTTTTTCTGCCAATTTTCTTTCATTTTCAGTTGTTTGAATAGTAGTTCCTTTTTGGAGTCGGTTCTATTTTTTTACAAAAAGATTTTATTTTTCTCTTTTCAGAGAAACTTATTTATATAGCAGAGCATCAGAAGACGTTGGACGGAAGTTTCACAAATCACAAGTTCCAAGAAAAATGACATTGCTCAAAAAATGGTTTATGTCACTGAAAAATACATGAAATGTACCCAATGTGAACAAAAAATTTACATCTCCATCTAGAAAGTTATCCACTCGAGAGACAGTTGTGCCAGTTTTATTATAGTCAAGTTATTTTTAAGTTGATTTTTCTCAAATGCTGCATTTTTAAGTTGTGCTAATTTTCTTGCCTTTATCCGATATAAGCAAAAAACTATCTATTGAACAAACATACGTTAAATTAAAAAGTCTTTAGAAATATAAAGGACGGATACGCTGTATTCGTAACCGAAAATTCTGTTAGGCATATATATTGAACTTTACAGTGAATACGTATCAGCTGCTGCGCTGGAAATTGTACAGCGTAAAATTCAAACAAAGAGCAAAATATGCATTGCAGCTGACGGACAGAAGTTTCAAAATCGATACTTACATATTGCTTTTACCAGTGTAGCTGCATGCATTCAGCATTTAGAGTGAGAACAGACTTTTGTGAATATCCTGTAATTTGTTTATATCTTAATTAAATCATAATGAAACCTATTTCCAGCCAAGATCATTACGACAACAAGAAAAGTATTAAAATTAAATCATCTCTTACGAAGTTATAAGCTAACAAATTTAAACAACAACAACGAGAAACATGGTTTGCATTGAGAACCTCTTCCTTTATGAAGTCGGTTTAAAACGTTCATGCGTTAATCGATGTGACCGCTTACAATAACCATACTTTGAATTTTACATAGCATAAATGTCACCCGCTACGCTACAACATATGCAATGTAGTTCAAGTGTGCACAAAATAGGAAATTGTGAACAAACAAATGCGCGTTTTAAGCGTTCTGTTTTTAGCATTAATGTCTAAACTATCTTAGCGTACTACATCGATGATGCTCTGCAATTTTATAATTCACTTTTTTCCGCTGTCTTGAAACGTTTCCGAGATAGGATCGCTAACTCCCCTCTTTTCCACCAGGTTTCGCTTTAGACGGTTAAATCGCGTAGTACATGTCCACTTTACTATACCTACATACCACTTTTATAACTATAGCTGCAGCTGTTCAGCAGTTAAAAGAGTCGGGACTGACGTTTTTGGGCACCCTGTATTTTCTTTTGATCGTAAAGATCTTACAATGGGATTTATTTTAGACCAAGACCTTTACAAAGTATCAAAATTTGATCATCTGTTCAGAAGTTATGAGCTAACAAACAATACGCTGCAAAGTGTGCAACGTAGTTCAAGTGTGCACAATGTATGAAATTGCGAACAAACAGCTGCACGTTTTAAGCGTTCTATTTTTAGCAATAATGTCTAAAAACTGTCTTTTCGTAGTAAATCGAAGATGCTCTACAACTTCGTAATTAACTTTTCTCCCATCTTGAACCGTTTTTGGGATAGGAGCGCTAATTCCGCTGTTTTTCACCAGAGGGCGTTTTATTTTCTGTAGATTGTAAAGAATTTATAATGGGACCTACTTCAGACCAAGATCTCTAGAACAAACCAAAAAGTTTCAAGTAACCGTATTTTGAACTATATAGCGTATGTCTCACCAGCTACGCTACAACGTGAGCAATGTAGCTCAAGTATGTATAGTGTAAGAAATTGCGAACAAAAAAATGCACGTTTTTAGCCTTGTATTTTAGCATCAATGTCAAAACTATCTTTTCGTACTAAATCGATGATGCTCTGCAGTTTTATAATTTAATTTTTCCCCCTGTCTTGAACTATTTCCGAGATAGGAACGTTAGCATGAATGTCTAAACTATCTTTTTGTACTAAATCGGTGACCATCTTCAGCTTTGTAATTCACTTTTTCTTTAGAACCGTTTTCGAGATAGGAACGCTAACTCCGCTATTTTCCACCAGGTGGCGCTGCAAGCGGTTTAACTTTGTACAGCATGTCCACTTTGCTATACTTACATACCATTTTTATAACTATAGCTGCAGCCATTTAGCAGTTAAAAGAGTTGGGACTGATTTTTTTGGGCGCCCTGTATTTTCTTTAGATCGTAAAGATATTAAAATGGGACCTATTGTAGACCAAGACCTTTTCAACAAAACAAAAAGTATCAAAATCTAAGCATCCGTTCAGAAGTTATGAGGTAACAAACATAAAAAAAACATACGGTTTGAATTGAGAACCTTCCTTCTTTTTTGAAGTCGGTTAAAAATAAGTGAACAATGTAAATTACAAAAAGTACGCAAGGAAGAAGGTCATGTTGATAAATATTTCTTTCAGTTAATTTTCAAAAAGTAACATCTGTTTAATTTTTATATACCCCTTCCAGACAAATTTGGTCAATGAGAAAGATTTTATTTTCAGTGCAACATCATCATCATCAAAACGAAAAAAAATAAAAAAAATAAATAAAAAATAAAAAAGACGAAGAAGAATACATGTGTCTTTAAAATTGAATTAGTTATATTTAACTGAAATTTGAACGTTGAACATAGGGGCCAATTACCAAAACGGAAATGTAAGTTTGTTATGTATTACAATTTGCACGATAATATTTGCATTAAAACCCATTTTTGAGTGCTTAGAGTATATTTGCAATCGAGTCATGTATGCTAAATTATATTTTATACTAAGACTGAATTTCATTTTCATTTGAAAAATTATAAAATTATATACATGCAAGTATAAAAATAATTTTAAAATTTATTATATTTTTTCAAAATGAAGCTCTAACAAATGAATTCACAAAAGATTATCTTTTTTCAATGGACATTACAAATATTTATATTAAAATATTATTTATTCACAAAAGATTACCTTTTTACTTCCTTATACAAAGTATAAGGAAGTATAGTAATTCCTATTTGCGAAACGGATTTTGTATTTCGCATAGCTCAAAAATGAATGATCGTAGAATGTTGCAAATTTATATGTGTAACTGCTGTAATGTCTAGTTGTACACTTGCGATTTTGGTTTTAATACCAGTTCTTGTTTCAGAGATATCAACGATTGTACACGAATTTTCATGACGTCTGTATGTAAGTATGTCTGTGTGTGTGTGTGTATCTCGCATAATTCAAAAAAGGTTGGATGTAAAAAATTTCAAATTGGTATATATATTTGTTATGACATCTACTTGTGTACCTTTTTTTTTTTTGGGGGGGGGGGGGACTTTCTATGATTTTCCGTTTTGGAGCTATTTAAAAAAAATATATTCATAATGATCAAAAATACAAACGATTTGGCCATTATACAGTTGCGTGCAAAAGTTTCGGGCCAAACACTTTTTCGTTAATAATTATTATATGAATAAAGGTTTAAAAAATTGTAGTATTATCATGCAAATTAAATCAATTATATTGTCGAACTAAACGACAAATTTTGTTAATATATATATATATATATATATATATTAAATTATAACGAAGCATATAAAATTTGTGTGTTCAAAAGTTTCGCGCCAAACAAACTTATGAAAAACAGACTATTAAAATAGCAAAAAATATTTTTTCTAACACATTAGAAGTTCAAATAACATTAATATCTTGATCACAAGCCCTTTGAAGCTACCACAGCAGAACATCGATGAGGCATTGACTCTATTAAAGCCTTAATCCAAGTATGGCCAATTTTTTTGCCATTTCTCTTGAGCGTTTTCCAATAATATTTTTTACTTAAAGAATTAATAGCTCCTGCCTTTAATTTACACTTTTCTAGCTTGTGAAATAATATTATGAATATCGTGAATATTTTGAATCCCTTGCATTGCGAGAAATTCTCGTTTATTTACTAGAATTGCGCTATAAAATAAAATTATAGTTACTAAAACCCTCCTCTTGTACTTGGATTTATTTACAGTGATTTTTAAATGGGATTCACCACCATCATATAGAAAAGCGGTCTAGAATTCTAATAGGGGTTTTTAGAACTCGCTAGCAAAGTGAGCTAAAATTTATAATGATGACATGGAAATATTTTTTCTAGAGCCACAATTTAGATTCTAGATGTCAGTCACCCAATTTTTTCTCAGTGTAAATATGCAATAAAATAGAGATTATTCTCTTAAAAATCTAATATATGAAAAAATAAATATATTATTTCTGGTAAAAATATAGCTCTAATTAAACAAGTCACCTTAAAAACTTGAAATTAAAACTTTTTTAAGCAAATTTGAAAATTTCAATATTTTAAAATGTAATAATCCAGTTGTAAATTAGTTCATTGGAACTGCACTAAATGAATAAAAGACTGTTCTATTACTACTATTTAAAGGTAATATATTATCTTTTAAATAAAAATATTTTATATAAAAAGTTCTTTTTATATACCACGTGTGAAGGTGTTCACATATATATGGTTAAATTTTAATTGAATTTTTAAATAAAGCAAAATTTAATGACAAATTAATGCATTATTGCAATAAAGAAATAATTAAATTTCAAGTGAGATATTGTATTCACATAATTTGTTCTCAGGCATTTGAAGAAAGAATTGTTTTTAAATGTCATCAAAAATTACACAATTTTAATGATACATACGACCTACACTATATATTAACATAAAACGATAACAGACATAGTTCAGAGATCTGAATTTTATATGTTTTATATCTATATCGTAAATAAAATGTGTATATTTTTTTAAATAGAAATGTACTTTATTTTATAGGATTAAAAAAAAAAAAATATCTAACGGAAATTCTGACATTAAGCATAATTATAAAAAAGTGTTCTCAAATATTCCTAAACAAGAAAACTCATTGTCAGAATTAATGTATTTCAACACCGGATGTAATAATTTATTTGAAATTACGCAATATTAATGATTTCAGTTTCATAACGGCCATTCTCTAGTCAACCTGACGCTTGGCATAAAACCGGCGAATTTCAGTGTTAATACATTTTAAAAAACGTCGTTGATAATTCAAAATTTAACATTGGTTTATTCTTGGAAACAAAGAATTTAAATTGGCAAACATTTTGGCGAAAAACTATGATAAAGGAAGCAGATGGCTTCCCTACTTCGCTGGTTTCTCCGTGTAACCAAAGTGCGGTTCCCCAGTTTTGCTCTTTTGCTCATGCAATAAAGGCATTATAGTTATCCGCTCTCTCTCTCTCTCTCAAGCTCCTCGAGTTAAATTTCAAATTGTTCAAATATTTTATGTTTATATACGAACCTGCTCTAATTAAAAAGATGTGACTTATTTCTGAAATAAATAAAGACTGTATTTCCTTTTTCAAGACTTGTGATTGATTCTGTATTGCGGAACAATGCCTCTATGGAAAGAAATATGACGCAATAATCAAAAATTATTATTTGTTGGTCTTCAATATTACACCACGTTTTTAAATTTTCTGTTGAATCATCTAAACATGACAATACTATGTATTAATAAATACTCTAAAAAAAAATTTTTTTTTGGTGAATTATCCCATCAACTTGGAAGAAAATGATCAATTATATGAGCAATTATAATAAATTTTCAAACACTTATTAACTGAATAAAAATATTAAAAGAATACATTATCATCGTGTTCTGAGCTACTCTAAAAGTTTAAAATGTTTAGCTAGTCGAGAAGTTAGTTAAAAATTGATTGCAAGATTTGTACTGGACAAACGAACAAGAAAGCGACTTAATACGAAAGAACATGGTAAAATACGTGTTCAAACCATTTTTAATAGACTGTCTTTTGAGCCGAAACAATATTTTGATGTATACTGGGTTTAACAAAAAATAAAAATATTTTAAAGTTGTTTTACTAAATTAGTTCTCAAAATTTTCTTTTCGAATGTTCAAAATAACAATAAAAACAATAATAATGAATTACGTACATAAAGAAATTTTAGTGATATTGAAATAAATTGGACTTCGTTCAAAAAGTTTTTAATTCATAAAAACTTTCTGAATCAAGTCCATTTCAACTGTTCATAATCTAGTCCCTTTTAATACTCCAAGAAGCAATTTAATATATACACATTTAATCTTACATTTAAATTACAATTCGCGGCATATATAAAATTAATTTATGCCTTTTAAATGAAATTAAAAATTGGGAAAATGTTTTATACAAAATTCAATCTATATATTGATGCACCGATATGGGTTTCTGCCTTTAAAAAGAAGGAAAAGAAAAAAAAAAATACTTATCAGAGAAATGTATGACAAATAAAAAATATCAGTCATAATCGACCATCATACTCAAATCAAAATTAAATGCTCTTTTTGGAAGCTTCTAAAATACAAAGTAATGCGATGAGAGTTAGAGAGAGAGAAATTTAGAAATTTAATCTTCGGAGAGCAACTAGTTAGACTTATACGCATTAGACAGAATTTTTACAAGCACTCATATCTTACAGTAATTATTGCTCTCGTTTAATAAAAGGTACCTACACGTAAAACTTGTTATTAAATGTGAAATCTGAGGTCAAACTCTTTAACTCCATAATTCACGAATGACAAGAACAAAGTGAATCTCTCAGAGAGGCAAGAGAGGTTGTCAGTATCGTAAAATTGTTAGGCCTGTTAAAGTCTAGGTTAAGCGACCTCAAGGGATTTTAAAAACTAGAACTTCGAACCGAGTCAGTACTTGGTTAATGACCCATCGATTCGTAGATTACTACCTTCCACTGACGAGTTGGATGGCGACGATGATGACGAGCATGATTGAGGAACTTACTGTCCTGTAAATACAAAAGTGATAAACACATGATACTGCTACACACAGAAAGAAAATTGTCAGTTGGGAATACAGAATTGTCTGACCCAAACAGCTGACTAGGAAACTTCAGTTAAAATGTGTACTAGCTGAACTAGTCTCCAAAACAATACCCCAGACTAGGAAAGTTAATATTATCAGATATAGCCGTCTTAGCTGATAATATTAACCATCTTAGTCTGGGCTTTACTTTTGGAGACTAGTTCAGCTAGTGTACTTTTTAACTAAAGTTTTCTAGTCAACTATTTGGGTTAGTCAATTCTGTATTGTCAACTGACATCTTTTTTTTTTTGTGTGTATGAAGTGGTACCAAATGTGTGAGTAGCCAAAACTTATCCATGTTTTACATCACATTTACGTCACAGTTAAACATTTCGAAAATTGTTTAATATCCTTTGAAAGCTTACGGGAATCTATCGAAAATCATCAGTGGTTTTAACATTGTAATTTATCTTCAACGTATTTCTATTAAAAATATCGTCAGTATATGCTCTTATTGAACTTTGGACATAATTTTATCCATGTTCACATTATCTTACGAAACTCAAACGGTTCTTCAGTTTCTTCAATTCAAAGTCTAGTTTTATGCATCACCAGATGAGGTTTATCCTTATACAAACCTTTTTCTACAGTGATGAAATTGTCCACGGTGCTAAAAAAATGAAGAAAGAAAGAAATAAAAATAAGAAATAAATAAATAAAAATAAACCTCATTCCCCGTAGGAATCTTGGCAGTCTTCTTTTTGATGCTGACTGAGAAATTTGAACTAAGAGAATAACTTAGTATTTTAAATTTTTTCATGATAAAAGTGTCCAAATAAATTAATACCGCAAATTATACTGCATCAAACTGATTTTACCCTGGTTTTGTATGTTTAAAATGCTGTAATTAAAATTATTTGTTTATATAATCATTTGAAAAATTATTAACACACTCAATTGATGAATAGAAGTTCTGCTGAATGTCTTTTGCAGCCATTGGAATAAAGCTTAAACATTGAAATATGAAACAGGGTGCAAGTGTTTTCACAAATTTTATTTTCTTTATTATTTTTATTTTCTTTACCAGTTCTTAAAATATGTGGTGCTGTAAAATCTACATTTTTCTAAAATTTATTAATATGATATTACACTAAAAATATCCCACCATTACAAAAAAAAAAAAAAAAAAAAAAAAAAAAAAAGACAGAAAATGATATTTAAATCTGTACGTCGGGGGTAACGGCGGGGCCGGCGAGTTAGTAAGTATTTTTTCTCTCTTAGACGGGCTAGAACTCGAGTCTTAATACGGGCCTGCTTTAAGGGATGGTGTGACGTCACAAACGAGATCTAACCATTTCTTCTCTTTCTTATTCAATCATTTGAAAAATCGCAATCATTAGAACGTTGGTTATTATTATTATTATTTTGTTACATGACTTAATTAATATATCTTTAAATAACAATGTTTATTTGTCTAAGTATTTGTAATTTTAAAGAATAATTTATGGGTTAACGTAATTGTAAATCAGTAAATACGTTTCCTAAATATCTTTTAATAGAGTAAAAAAGATGATTTGTAATACCTTTTACACTTGCCTTTATTTGCTTGTTTAAAATTTTTGCCGTTATTGTCAAATGCTGCATGTAATATCTAGAATTTGAAAATATTAATAAGAAGCCTTTCTTAAATTAAATCTTCGTTTCATTATTGCTTTCATATGTTTGAGACATACCAGGCATTTTATTTTTTATTTATTGAGTTTTATACACATAGATTAAAAAAAATAAAATAAATAAATGAATACTATTTTATGAATAAGATTTTCTCCTTGCTCTTAGGATTTTAACTTATTTATTTATTTTCCTATATTCAAGTACTGTATTTGTTAAAATTTTCAACATCCAGCTTTCGATAATTTTACACGTTTTGAGATGTTATGAATGCGATTACACCACATTTAAAAAATGTCTCTCAGTGAAAGAGGTTTAGGGAACCACTAACACAAAAATTAATGCACAGAAATTCATGCAATTAATATTTAGTTGTACAGTCACCCCCCCCCCTCCAAAAAAAAACGCCCCCCCCCACTTAATTTCGCCATAATTTGTCGTAGAACTATGTGATTGGTACCAATCAATTTGTAATAATGTCTAGTTTATAATGGTATAGTTAGATTTTGCTTAAGGGGTCGTCTACATATTAAAACTGGCATCAACTTCATTTTTTTCAGTGGTAACCCCCATTTTTAAAAATTTATTTGAATTCTTTGGATCAAATCATCACGGAAAATGGTATAGTTTATATATTTTGCTCAATTTTTCATAGAGTTATAAGCTGTCCAAATATGAGGATGCTAATGTTAAATGAATGTGACAAACATTAATTCATATCTTCCAAAATAATTATGATATTCCAATTCTGTTTTTTTTTATACGATAAAATGAAGTGACCCAAACATATTACATGCATATTTCTGATAAAAAAACATTTTTTGAATTATGAAAATTATTAATAATTTCATATTTGAAAAAATTATGAATTACGACCTGTGTTAATTTTTGCATGAATAGAACGGGCATCATCAAAAACATGGGTTTCCAAATTTACAGCTCGTTCCTAACATTATTTTATGAGTTAAAGTGATATTTCATTTTTTACTGCTGTTAGGGGGCCGTCACCTGTTATAATTTGTATCCTCTGTGAGTAAATATCTGTATATATTTTGACGAAAAACAATTTTAATTTATATTTTTGTTATTCTAATTGCTTTCTAAGCAACATTTTGACGTTTATCATACAACTTGGCTAATTTTTATAAAATTATCGCAACGCAGACGACATATTGTGAAAGAATTCCATAAAAAAAATAAAGCCCCGCCTCCATATTGCAGAAACAATATTAAAAAACTAGTTCGCATATTCGTATTTGACTCTGTGTATAACACTGGTACGCATAAATGTCAATGGCATTTAATACATCGAATGCTGAACACAAAATTTAAATGATTTAATTGCAAATATGTAAAAAAAATTTGTTTTATAATGTAAAGTTTCAGAAAAATATGTAAAGGCGTGGCTTCCGTTGTAAAAAGGAATATACACAGCTGCCAATATTTTAATTTATTCCGGAGTAATTTTAACCCCGCCTCTAATTCGTGCCACTTATTTTTTTAAAAGTATTTTGTCTTATTTTATCGAAATTATGTATTGAAGAAACTTTTTCTATAAAGAAAGTGCTGCGGAATAAAGGCGGGGCTAAAAGTACTCCATAATAAATTAAAATATTGGCAGCTATGAATATACCGGATCCTGAAATGTCAAGACTTTCTTCTTAAATGTTACATAACTTCTCCTAGTTTCTCACTGCTAAAATTCTATTTTAACTCAGTTGTCCCTCTAATTTTTCTTTGAATATTGTAGGGTTCGTATACCTCAAGTTAAATATCATAATTTAGTTAACGCGGTAATGCGAGGATTATTGTTTGAAAGAGGAATGCGCATTTTTCTTCTTCTTCTTCTTTTTTTTTTTTTTTTTTTCAATTATTATAATTAACATTTAATAATTTTTATAAGATTTTTTCAAAAGAATTTTCTGTTTTAATTTTGTTATGACATTTTCGCATTTGTTTACTGTTCGTTTGCAAACTTTGTGTTATTTAAATTTTATCGCATGTCGTAACATAATATTAAATTTTTATTTAATGTTTTTTTAATACAGAATCAAACAGTGGAAGATTTTTTTTTTCATTAAATATATTATTGAAACAAAGCGCAATATTTTTTATTTTTGATTATTCTAATCACGGCGTAAAATTCACATTTATTATGGGAAAACAATTTAAAACAATGTAATATGTCTTATTACTTTTAAAGATATAGAGTTTACACATTTAAAATTAAGAATTCAAGTACAGTAGACGACTGCAGAACGGGGAATATTCGTTGTAGGCAATAGGAAACTGTTTTTTCTTTATCCATATTTATTTTCATATGAATATACATAATAATTATACTCTTTCTAGTGAAAGTATTTGTATTCATATTATTTTGTTTATATAAATATAAATATAAGGAATATTCTTAAGAAATATCGTAAAACACGAATTGTGAAAGAAACGCCCACTGGAGGAGTTACGGATTTCCAAATGACGTGAAACTACGTCAGCAGTGGCGAAAATGTTAAATATTCTTTCTCAGATTTTAGTTTAAATCTTGTTATTTATATTTTTGTATATTATCTATTGTTGGTTTGTACGCCTAAAATTAAATGTAAAACTTTATAGTAACACTTTCATGCGGGGCTTACTGTATAAAATAAAAATATACCCAACAAGAAGTATATAATCCTTTTTCTTAAATATTAAACACTTTTTATTTTCTTTTTTTAACCGCTATTGATATTATTATCATTATTACTATTATTCTTTTATCTAGATTTTTGTAATTCAACATTGTAGGGTTCATATGATTCAAGCTACTATTTAATTTTCTTCGTGTGAAGTGATATATTTAACTATTCAATGTTTAATAAATAGAAATCAATAAAAATCTTTTAATTCATAAACTAACACAGAAAGCTCGGCGAACTAGAATGGTTTTTTTTATTTAAAACTAACATTTCTGAACTTTTTTCCGGTGTGAAATTTAATAAATAATGTATATTGGGTGGTAGATCACGATTTATTCTTTCTAAATGTATAGACGGTCCCCTAACACATTTTCACGTGTAACTCTGTTTAAAATTGATTTAAAGTATATAAATAGGTAAGTTTTTCGAACTGCCTTGATCTCAGAAATCTGAATATGAGGTCAAGAGTAGGGGTTGTTATTGGGGAAAAAATGAATTTTATACCTGTTTTAATACGTAGATAACCCTTCAAGCAAAATCTAACTACACCATTAAAAACTAGACGTTATTACAGATCGATAGGTACCAGCCGCATGTTTCTACGATAATTTACGGCGAAATTAGGTGGGGGTGGCGTTTTTTTGGGGGTGACTGTACCTTGAGATAAACTGATATCTAGTCTATAATGATTTTGTGCAAATTGCTTAAGAGGTAGTTTTGCTATGCTTCGATTTCCCTTTATTAACATTTGTAGTTGTAAATGTTTTCCAAAAATTTTTAAAGCTATTTAACCAGAATTACAAAATTAATTTCCTACAGTTTGTAAGAAAAAAAAACCTCATTATTTATTTTAGAATTCAGGTCATGACTTCTCAATTAAATGCAACCATGGAAATTAACATTTATATTTCGTTATATTCTATTTGTCAGAAACTGACAATATATTATTAAATAATTATACAAAAGCTAAAAATGATAGCCGAAAGATTAACAGTAGCGAAAGAAAATTATCAGTATTAATGAAATTTTTAATCTCACTGTTAATAAGATAAATATTTTTAATTACATTAATGCTTCACTTACAAACTTTGAATAAACACCATAAAATGCAATAAATTTGCAACAATTGCTTCGGGTCGAAAAAACACACGACCCTTCATCAGGCGAATAAAGTAAGCCCGAGTGCTGCAGTCAAAGTGGCAACGCACAAAATCGTTTAAAACGAAAAGAAAAACTTTATAAAGTAGAAAGTAAATATAACAACTGGTGTGAGTAGAATTGTACAAGAAAACAAGAAAATAAATAAATGAGTGAGATTAACCATATAACAATCTAAGGATATCAAAAATTAAACGAAAAACTGAGTTACGTGAGTAATTCCCAAGCATCAGAGAAGAATGGAGTGGAAGAAATATCATTAATAAGGATTGCCCTTTGCCTTTCCTTGACGTTCTTGTGAATAAAGAAAAGGATTGTTTCTCAACTACTGTTTTATAAAACCATTCTCAGTCTCTTTGCCGCCGCATGCTCTCTCTAACCACGTCCCTCAACAAAAAGTGTCTGCTTTTTACATTTATCTTTATCGTGCCTTACACATTTGTTCTGATCCGTCTAATCTTTCGAAAGAAATTAATTATTTAAAATCTCTGGCTCTCTCTCGTGGCTATAACCCATCTATTATCGATAAAGCTCTATATAAGCTTAAGAATCCTAAACGTTCTGCTCCCAAATTAAACGATCACAGTCTCATCCCAGTTGTTTTACCTTTTTATTCTTCACTTTCTTTTAAAATCTCTAAAATTCTTTCACCGTTTGGTTTCAAAGTCATTTACAAACCCATCAATAAAATTAAATTATCTTCTCTTAAGGATCCCATTCCCACCGAAAACCGTTCTGGAATTTATTTAATTCCGTGTTTGTCCTGCAACTTAAGTTATATTGGTCAAACTAGGAGGCGTTTGAAATACAGAATAAATGAGCACCGTCGGAATGTTCGTAATGAAGAGATTACCAAAGCTTCTATTGCTTCCCACTGCTGGTCTCAAGGTCATCGTTCTGATTTTTCCAAAACTAACATAATTTCATCTCCTGTCTGTTCCTCCCATTTGGATATTCATGAAGCATTTTACATATTTAAAAACGAAAAATCTTGTTAATGATATTTCTTCCACTCCATTCTTCTCTGAAGCTTGGAAATTACTCACGTAACTTAGTTTTTCGTTTAACTTTTGATATCCTTAGATTGTTATATGGTTAATCTCACTCATTTATTTATTTTCTTGTTTTCTTGTACAATTCTACTCACACCAGTTGTTATATTTACTTTCTACTTTATAAAGTTTTTCTTTTCGTTTTAAACGATTTTGTGCGTTGCCACTTTGACTGCAGCACTCGGGCTTACTTTATTCGCCTGAAGAAGGGTCGTGTGTTTTTTCGACCCGGAACAATTTTTGCGAGTTTATTGCATTTTATGGTGTTTATTCAAAGTTTGTAAGTGATATTTTTTACAACGCCAGTTTTGTGGTGCTTTTTTATTACATTAATGTTTCTTAAATATAGTTAAATTTTATTGAATTTTTTATATTATATATAAGATGTATCCATAAATACACTCCTTCTCATATTTATAAGGCACTTTATATTTTGAAATAACAAATGTAAAAATATTTGTGAACAAGATTATACTAAGTGCGTTTAATATATCTAGTATTTTAAAAACCAAAACTGCTATAATTTTTTTAATATGAAAGAAAATTTATAAAAAATTAATGCAAAATATTTTTTTCCACGTTTTTAGATGCTCATAATTATAGGGACAATCAAGATTTCTTCGTTTTATTTAACTTACTAGCGGATAAATTATAGATGACATGGGAATTTGTTAACTTTTGGGCTAGATTAATTCATATATAAGCCTTCAATTTTTCTTGGATGGACATTACTTATAATTCCTCGAAAAAAAGAACGTTCATGTAGTATAGTATGATAAATGTGTTTTTTAAGTGGAAGGATAATTTCCATCCGCCGAATTTCTAATGAAATTCGAAGATCTAAAATTGCTGAAGGAAATGTGATCAAACGTTGAACTGCTGGTTCGATAAGAGAGAGATCTGATGCAAAATCAGAGTTGTTTTACAGGGATCGAAGACCCGTAATTCCTCTTACTGTCCTACTCATAATGGCTGCTGCTGAATTTGCTCGTCATTTTTAACGAAAGGTTGGGGGTTTACATTTATGCATGTTTAAAATAATTAATAATATGTTAAAATGAATAAAAAACCTGTAATAATCAATAAGCATTTAATGGTGAAAAAATGTCTGTGTTAAAGTTGAATAAAGACATTAAATGGTAAAATATTGCATTTTCAAATGAAAACATTTTATTCTTGATTAACCAAATGGTTTCAACAGTTACTGGCACGATCTGAAGATAGCGAAAGACACAGCAGAATTTTTAAAGGCAGATATGAATCGGGCATTTTAAAGGAGGATCTATGGTGCTCTGGGGAGCTGTTTCTACTGAAGGCAGAATGAATTTAGTAATTTTTTGTATTATTATGGACATCAAGAGAATATCCGCAAATTTTAAACGTGGAATTCTCAATTTTTTGTTAGATTTTTTTTTTTTTTGGGGGGGGGGGGGGAATAATATTCTTTTCAACAAGACTTACATTTTTGCTCTATTTCAAGAGCAATAGGGAATAGTTGGAAGAAAGAAACTTCTGTATTATTGCCTTTCCCGTGGCTTAAAAGTTGAAAAAAACCTTAACTTATCATATTAGAAAAGTGCATGCAAGTGGAAAGCAATTGTAAATAGTTTAAATGTATTCAGAGTATCATCTATGCTGTATGAAATAGTATTGAAACTGAATATTAAAAAAAAATGTATATATATATATATATATATACCAGAGAGAATGACTGACTGTTTCACCCTAAAAAGAGACCCCATAAAATATTAATTTAAAGAATAACTGAAAAAAGATTAGTAAGATTCGAGCTGTCCTTATAACTGTGAACACCTGAAAAATCATTTTTTTTACCGTATTTAACATTTTTTAAGATAGAAAAACGATAAAACTTTTTAAATATAGTCTATTAATGTAATTCAAATTAATAAAAAATATATTTGTTTAAATAATAGTGTTCAGTGTTTAGTTAATATAGAAAAACGGGTGTCCTTATAATTATGAGAAGGAGTGTATATGCGTATATAAATATGCGTGTGCAAAATCAATTGCATTTTTCTGTTTAATTGGGGCTCATTTTTTCTTATTTGCGCATGTATAGAATATCATTTTTCAGTGTGTGGATTAGGATTATATGTGTTAACTGAGTTGAAACCATTATGAGAAAACTACATTAAAAAAGTGAGCAAAAAATTAAGTATTATGATTGTTGTTGTGATTGTGTTGATCTGTATTAAAATTCATGTTGGACAATATTTTCCTATGCTTTTTAAAAGTATTAATGGTAATGTTTATTTCGTTAATTATTAATTAATTTGGTCCCTTGTAGATCATGGGGGCATTTTATTATTTGTTTTGCTATTGCTATCTATTTTTTTTTTTTTTCTTTTAGATACGTGTATATAGATTTTGGATATGTTTCTTCATTTGATATGTTATTTCTATTTCTTGTGTTTCCTTCTTGCCCATGTTACAAATAATTTTCAGTTTATATATACAGGGTGTTTATAAAGTCCCGGACCCATTTTGATGTTTAATAACTCATAAAATAATGAAGATATAAACAAACTTATGGCATTTATTGATGGAATAACTCATGTATTTTCTTTTCAGGTTTGAATATCTTTACTTTTGTAAATATCGTCTGCGCGTGTGGTTAATTTCAGATAATTTCATTTTCCAGTCCAAATATCTGTACTTTTCTAAATATCGTCTGCTTATTAATTGCATTTTTCTCTCTTTTGTTTTTGGCAACTATTGCAATGTTATGCTTACTTTTGATGTGTTTGTTCTATGTAGTACTTTTGTATATGATGTTTTATTCGAGCGGATATTAAGGAGAATGCATACACCACAAGAGAAAGCACAGATTTTATGGTGGTACATAGAAACGCAATCGATAGTGCAAGCACAGAGAAATTGCAGAAAAGACGGTCTCATCAGTCGTATACTTAGACATGTTGGAAAACTTCGTATTTCCGCAACTAGAAGAGCTTCAGCCACATGTCTTTTTGCAACAAGATGGTGCACCACCTCATTGGTGTACCATCGTTCGTAGTTCTTTGAATGACCATTTTCCAGGAAGATGGATTGGGCGAGGAAGTCCAATTCCTTGGCCACAAAGATCACCTGATATAACGCCGCTGGACTTTTTCCTTTGGCGATTTGTAAAGGACAATGTTTACAGGAGGAGAGTGTCGAACATTGATGACCTAAAAGTCAGAATTACAACCGCAATAGCCTCTGTGGATGCCGACATGCTTGCCGCTACCTGGCGTGAAATTGACTATCGACTTGATATTCTCCGTGCGACGAAGGGGGCACACGTGGAAGTTCATTGACAAGGGTCACGAAACTTTTTGAGTCTATCTAACCATTTATGTTATTAATTTTAATCTATTTTTATTATTTTATGAGTTAGTAAACATCAAAATGGGTCCGGGACTTTATAAACACCCTATATATATACACACACACACACTAAGCGACAAAAAAAAAAAAAAAAAAAAAAAGCCGCAATTGGATATTTTTCTTTTCGCCTTCTACAACCGCCAATTTTATCGTTTAAAAAGCAAATTTTCGAACAGATTTTATTATGCTGTCCTCCACATATATTTTTGATTTGAGTCCAGAGTTAAAAACAAAATGCAATTGTTAGGAAATCTGTAATTTTAGAAATTATTTAAAAAATAATAAGAATAAGGCAGTTAACAATGCCACAAAAAGTATAAATTTTGAATGAAAATCAAAAAATATTTGTAATACGTGAGATGGCAAAATAACTAAATGGTAACGAAATATTGGAAAAATGGTTTTTAGCAAGATATAAAATTTTTCGGCCGTTTAAACAGGATATTTTGCTTTAGGCGGTCATATTGCTCATCCAAGCAAGATGACCGTAAGTTAACAAGCCATTGCTTATAAAATCGGTTTGTATTACATTTAAAACATAAAAGAGATTCAGAAAAAGTGTTTAGCAGCATAATTTCTTTAACTACAGTGCAGCAACTATTAAACAAAGCAGATTTAAATGACAGAATGTTTGAAAAAATTTCATTCTTAGTGAAGAGAATTAGGAAAGCAAGACCTCAGATGGCTAAAAACAATTAAAAATTAATTAATTAATTATTGGGCTGAACTGGCTCTCTCTGATGAGTCAGGTTTAACTTATTTCGAGCTAAAGAAAACAAGCAGATCTGACAACGAAAATATCACCGACTTAATGAAAATCGTACTTTTAAAACAGTGACACATTCTCCGAACATTATGGTACGGAGGTGCATAAGTTTTCAAACAACCGGGCAAATTTTTATGCTCAAAGGATCAATTAACTCGAAATAAAACGCAATCTTCATAAAAGTGGTGCCTGACTATTTTAGAGGTATCTTGGACATTTTCGCAAACAGCATTTCAAGATGAAAATGAACATTACTACACGGCGCCTGTGGTAAGTTTATTCACGTCAAATTGTCAAAATTTTCTATCCATTCCCGTCAGAACCTATAATTCTGTAAATAATAATATATTTTTTTACTTTAAGTTAAATCCCACAAAGGATATAGTAGAATTTCTGCTTCAGCAGACATGGAAAATCCGCTCAAAAATGTTTCGTCTATAAAAAGGCGGGGGAGAGGGGAGATGATTCAAAATTTGCAACCTATAACTCTGCCAGAACTAGAAAAAAAATTGTGATATTTGGCACATTGAAATTTCTGAGATTTATCTTAAAACACTGTGTAAAAGTATGCCATTGCGCATTAAAGCAGTAATTCCATATAAAGGTATAATTAACCCAATGCAGAATACATATTTTCAATAAAAAATTGCTTAAATCTAACAAATAAATAGTTTTATTTCATATATTAAAATAAAACTTGTTTATTTCCTATAATGAATCATAATAGAAAACAAAGTGTATGGTTATTGCATTATATTCAAAAAGAAAGTTTTATGCAGATTTTTAAAAAGTCCTTCGTAGAGTGCAATAAAGCGAATTATTAAATCGAAAATGTACATAGGTATCATTTCACCCCTTTGGTATTATGCAAACAAGACACTTTTATTTGTTTCAAACATTAATTTTAAAGTTATTACAAATAAAAAAGGTAAAAGTTATATTTTCTGCAGTGCGGCCTTTTTTTTTTTTTTTTTTTTTTTTTGTCGTTTAGTGTATATATATACTCACACATATATATATATATATATATTCAACTTTTATTTTATTTATGTGATTATCTTATAATTTAGTAATATGATTGGATAAAATCCATAGTTTAATAGTTATAAAACTTTTATTTATGAGTTTGCTTTTGTAGTAAGGTAGGTGAACCAAAGGTGGCCAGTGTTCCTATGGTAGCCCACACCCCTAGAAGAGGTTCAAATTAATTTTTAATCATAAAGTGGTGCTACTACATTGTAAATCATGTATTTCCAGGGTATGTGACTGAATTTGAAGAGATTATCTTGATCAACCGCCATTGTATGCAGTGATTTAACTTTAGAGGAGTAGTCGATCTAATTTCCAAGTAAGAATGTATTTTAATATACATGTGTTTAAATTCTTAGAACTTTGAGCTGTGATATGTTTTTCGAAAATTTATTTCTCTCTCTTTAACCATATTAACTTTATTTCTAATAAATTTATCAAACGTTTAATGCAGTGCAAATGGCGACCATATGCATATTCTCAAGGTGGCCCAGATATCGGGCACCCTTGAGACACATTTGACACATAGCAAAAATATGCGCAGATTAATTGCCGAAACGTCAGTGGAGGCCCTCTGTTGAGACTCAAAACGGTTTTGGGCTGTGTCTGTCTGTCTGTCGCGCGATAGCGGCCGCAAAAATAGAGCTATTGACTTGAAATTTGGTACACATGTTCATTATCCCCACGAAATCAGCTGTATAGTTTTGGGTGTGCATTCCATTTGTAGTTCGTGTACAGGGACATGCCAAAGTTTTTCTTATCATTACGGCCTATGGGGGAAATTTGTATGTACCGCGATAGCGGCCACAAAAACCACGCTATTGATTTGCAATTTCGTACACATATTCATGAGCCGAACGAAATTAGCTGTATTGTTTTAGGTGTGTATTTCATTTGTAGCTCGTGTACAGGGACACGCCAAAGTTTTTCCTATCATTACGGCCTGTGGGAAGAATCTGTATATACCGCGATAGCCACCGCAAAAATCAAGCTATTGACATCCAATTTTTGCCGAAACGTCAGTGGAGGCCCTCTGTTGAGACTCAAAAGGATTTTGGATTCCGTCTGTCCGTCTGTCCGTCTGTCTGTCTGTTGTGCAATAGCGGCCGCAAAAATCACGCTATTGACTTGAAATTTGTTACACATGTTCATTATCCCCACGAAACAAACTGTATAGTTTTGGGTGTGCACTCCATTTGTAGTTCGTGTACAGGGACACGCCAAAGATTTTTTATCATTACGTCTTATGGGAAGAATTTGTATGTACCGCGATAGCGGCTCCAAAAATCACGCTATTGACTTGCAATTCGGTACACATATTCATGAGCCCAACGGAATTAGTTGTATAGTATTAGGTGTGTATTCCATTTGTCGTTCGTGTACAGGGACACACTAAAGTTTTTCTTATACTTACGGCCTATGGAAATAACTTGTATGTACCGCAATAGCGGCCGCAAAAATCCTTCGATTGACTTGCAAATTGCGTACACGTTCCAGCTTTGCATATAAGTAGCTGTGTAATTTTTATTGCTATATTGTTTATAAACTGTGTAGAGGGACACGCCAAAATTCTTAACATTACGGCATATGGGGTGAATTTCGTTTAAACGCATTTTAATACCATTACTTTGCAATAAAGAAAATGAAACTAGTGTACGTGGGTAAGATGCTTAAACTTATGTTGTTTGAAAAAAATGTGTGCTCTTAAGCTTTCTAATTAATATACAGGACCTTACAAAAGTGTTTTGACAATGTCACATAGTCATCCAAACGATGTTAAATTTGGAACAATTATTAATTTTAAACGCAAAATAAAATGAAAAATTTTTACTGGTGTATACAGTGTTTATGGTTTGTTTACAGAGACACAGGAAAGAATTTCGTAACATTAGAGCCTATGGACAAATTCTTATTTAAGCGCGCACAATTAATGCGTTTATACTGAATTGAACTTAATAAAATTAACATACGTTATAAAGATGCTTGAAATCATGTTTACTCTTAAAAAAGTTTATGTATAAACTAAATAATTTATGGGACCACACAAAATAATTCCGAGTATGTACTGTAATCATCCAAATGATGTCAAATTAGTTTGAAAAAATAATGAGTTATAATTAATTAGGTTTATTCTTATTATTGGCGTTTATAATGATTGTGGCTACTTTTCCAGGATACATAAAAGAATTTCTTACTATTACTAACACAGATCTGAGACTGACCACTTTGGCGAAAATAATGCTCCTTTTATACTTTTCTATCGAACACAGACTGTTCTCGAAAATTCTCGTATCACATCAGCCAATGAGATTAGAGCTTCCATATTTGGTATATTCCTAATAAGGATTTTCTCGCCAAGGTCGCCAAAAAAATTGCCAAGGAGGGAAACAATCGCCAAATTTGGCGCCAAATCCATTTCTTCCCTCATTGGAGCTTTTTAATGCGTTTTCAAAGAAAAATTAAGCTATTTTAAAGCTAAAACGACTAGAAATGCACAAAATTAGCATTTTAAGAACTTACTAAACGTCTTTGAAAGAAATTATGCAAAAATAAATGCAATTATTTACAATTCCGTAACACTTTATATGATATACAAATAGGTATACAAAGGGGATAAAGCGGGGGATTGAGGGGGGCGGCAGCCCCCCTCAGGAATGTATCTGATTATGGTAACAAGTCGATCAAATCAATATATACTATTATATAATAAGGAATAAATAAAAATAGCCTATTGAATAATGTCTGATGCAAATAGGACGTTGAGGCTCCTGATCTGCAGATCCACTAGTGTAATAAGAGTAACTTTCAAAATTTCTGCTTAAATATCTGAAAAAAAAGAAAAAACTTATCATTTATTCTCTAACAATTTTCGCACTATTGGGGTATTTCGCACCACAGATCTCCCGAAAGAAGTCAATAAATCCCAGAGTAGAAGGCCTGAACTACTTTGTACAAAAAGTGGTTGAAAGTCCTTTTGTGTCAAAAGGTAAGATGAATAAGAAGAAAAATCCGAAAAAAAAAAAAAAAAAAAAAAAAGAGCGTTTTAAGCACATTTTTAAAGTGCTTTCAATATCACAAACTACAATTTTGAAATTGTATTATAAAAATATCTAAATTACATTTTACATAAAAAATTATACTTGATCTGTGTAAGAAATAAGTGTAGAATTTTGCGAAAAAATATCCAGCCACATACAAACAGCCAGAAAATTATAAAAAGTTCTCAAGGCTTAACTATTGCCACCTTTGGCTCAGCTACCTTACAAATATTTGACATTAATACTTATTAAGCCATGCCAAATTTGTTTTAAAGGAAAATTTTTCTTCCAAAGCTGGTAAATAATTTTTATATATTAAAATCTTAAAGAAACTTAGTACTTTATACTTAGTACCACTGCTGTTTTCATATAAAAGCTTTTATTTCCATTTAATATTTATAAATTAAACTCTATTAGGTTTGTTCAATAAAATATATATTCAGGCAATTCTTGATATATTTTTCACATATTTAAAAATTTAAAAATTTGTTTTTTCAGTTTGCAATTTTTCATGAATTCGTGATCTTTAAAGTGATAAAATTCTACAGATATTTTAGAAAAGACTTATTTTATTTTATTTTTTAACGTATAATAGAATCTTTTCAAAAGAATTAAAGAGTCAATGATGGACTTTGCATTATTTTTAAAGGGAAAAAGAAATTAAAATATAAATATCACGAAAATTATTATTATTATTATTATTATTATTATTATTATTTGCAAATTTTTGCATAGACATGTACTTTTTATCCCCCCCCCCCAAAAAAAAAAAAAAAAAAAAAAAAAAAAAAAAGTGATCAATAAATTTAAAAATCTATCCTAAATTTTTTTAAATAGGTCATAATAAACATTCTAAATAATAACAATAATAATGAGTATTTTCTTAAATATCATTAGAAGTTTTAGCATTTTGAAGATCGCCAATTCATGAAAAAACGCGAACTGTGAAAACGCAGTTTAAATATTTCAAATATATATATCAGACAACATAATAATTGTTACCTGAATATATATTTTATTGCACAAACCTAATATCATACAAGTTCAAAATATTAAATGGGAATGTAAGATTTTATATGAAACCTACAGTTGTGCGAATTCAAAAGTGCCAAGTTCCCTTAAAGTGTTTTTCATTTATTGAATATGTATTTTGGATTATACCTGCAAACCATTTATTAAATATAAATAAATAAATAATTCATAAAAATATTACAAAATGAAAAAAGTTAAGCGGTCCATCTCATTTACGCATGCTTGCTCGCTACTCACTCAGATGTCTTGTGTGACGTCATGAATTCTGTGAAGCAGGCCCATAAGAGAGGAAAAATACCTATTATCTCGCCGGCTCCGGTAAAGGACACCATGTCCATTGTTTGTGAAAAGAGTTAACAATATATCCTTGGTGTGAATTTTTGCTTTATTCCATTAGTGCATTATGTCATATAACGTGTTAAAGTATCATTACGTGATTAGATGCTAGTGGCAAAAGAGTGCATTTAGGCATACATTTAAAGTTGAAAAAATAAAAATGTTTCTCTCCTGAAAAAAATACATTTTTGGGACATGGCGTCCTTTACTTCTGGAATACAGATATACATTGTTTGATTTTCAAAATGTACCAGTTATCTTTACAATACCTGAACTAATACATTTCTTGAGACGCACTTTTTTCGAAAAACTTTAAAAAAAAAATTAGATAACCTGCTTGGACGACGTTCCATCTCTCACGCATTCACACGAGTAATATGTGATTTGAGCGATTTTCGGAAAAATCCACGGAATACTTCAAATGGCTAGACCGACGAGAGTAACTTGGGTTCGAACGCGTCACCTCTGGTTTACTAGCTTCGAGAGTAGAACCTATCAACCACTGATTGGAACCATTTAACGTTATTTTAAAAGAATCTTTATTTTATTTATTTATTTTTTAATAAATTGAAAGTAATAACTCGTATTTAAAGTTATCTTGAGGCGAGAAATTTTAACAAAATAAATCCAATGAAAGTTTTATCTAATATATACATATATATATATAGTGACACAATTAATTTAAATAGTCGTAAATTCAATCAGATTTTTTTCTTTAGTATTTAGCGAGTTTAGAGCTTTGGTTCTGGAACAGCGGATACATTTTTTAAAGCGTAAATCACTGTAGAAATATAAAATGAAATAATCTGAAATATTTGGTATATTTTTGGGTAGTATCGATTTACTGATAAGAAAATAGAAAAAAAAAAAAAAAAAACAGTTGAATTGTACAAACGAAAATAACAAGTTATTTTTTTATATAGAATTTAGAAAATTAATGCTTAAACTCTTATACTAATTTTCACAATCGATTTTGATTGCATAATGAAATAAATTTCTGTAATAGTTGAAAAGTATTGATTTTTGACAAGTAAATTCTCTAATATATAGACAAATTTCTATATTCCGATGTCCCTGTTTTCATTATTTAAATGAACCGAGTGAAATGCCATAACTGCTTGACAGATTGACAGTATCAAATTGAATTACTAATGATTTATCATTAGATTGATAAATAAGCCAGAGTGGATAAACGTCGAGCTATAATGTATTTAATTAAGCATCTAAAACTGTTTTATAAAATTAGTATTCCAACAATATAAATATTTTTATACGTATTAGGCTATGCAGTTTTTTATTGCTCAATTTTTATATTTTAATATTAAACTAAACATTGGCTTAACCTAAAAACAATCACAAGAGCTTGATTGAAAAGAGAAAGAAAAAATCGATTGTTGCTAGTCCAAGTGCTTAAGCATGGCTCTTCGTCAGGGAAAAGTGCATGTACGACTGCTTCATGAAATGTAATTTTTTTTTTTTTTTCAATTGATCTTAATAGAAATTCTTCATATTATCAAACATCATTTATCAAACGTCAAGAATTCAAAAATAAATTTTTGTTTTGCAAGCTTTTAGTATAATTTTCATAAGAGCTCTTGTATTTCATTAACCTTCACTAAATAAGTATAAAATGGAAAAAGCTGAAAACTAATAATAGTTATTTTTTAACAGCAAATATAAAATATAATTTATAGTTATTATTTTTCGATTTATGTTATTTGTAAAGTTCCTACATCTTTAAAAATAATTTAATTTTATGTATTAAATAAAATAAAGTAATTAATCAATATATTAATAAATAAAGTTAAAAATAATTCTCCACGATCAGGGTAAAACCACGGGGTTTCGAACTCCCGTACATCAAACATACACTCCCAATAAACATACTGCACAACGCCTAAACTGCGATTACAATTTTAAAGTTTTTTTTTTTTTTTCGAAATTCCTTGGTTATTATTATTATTATTATTATTTCAATATATACATTGTAATATCTTGATTGTATATTTTAATACTAAAAAAGCTCATCCCCGAGGTCGGAACCTCTCGTTGTGAGATGAAATTATTATATTTAGTAAATAGAATAGTCAATTTGTTTGGTTAAATATCCTATCAAATTGATTAATTGTTATTATTTGTTACAAAGAAAAGAATTCAATTTAAAATATAAACATAGCAATGATTCATTCATGTTTTAAAAGTAAATAAAAATTTAAATAGATTGCAATTCGTGTATTTTCTAAGACTTAAATTTGCATATTTTAGACTTAATTTGCATATTTTAATTGGACTTATATTTTCAGTGAAAATGAGAAAGATTATGATTTTACTCAGGTGCTACAAATGAAATATTATTTCCAATAAAAACGTATTTAATAACATAATTTATTAATACTAATAGCCCTAGTGTCTAGTAAAAAGTAACGTTATAAATTAAAACTTGTTTAGAAATAATACTTATTAGTGAAAGATTTCACAGACTCATTTGTTAATTTTCGTTTGTAGAAAGAAAACAAACTGGTGAAATGACTCAAATTTACATTAAAGTCATGTGACAAGCACTGGTAACAGTACTAGTCACAATACTAGTTGCCTGAAAGGTTTCATAGTTCTACAGTCGGTGGCAAAATTATCGAAGCGCTAGCAATAGTTCGTATTTCAAATATGTGCACCTAATACTGTTTTGTTAAGTAAATATTTGTCGAGAGTAATGATATTAGTTTTTATGCTGTTTATAATAAAGTAAGTTGATGATAAAAATTAGCGATGAAACTAATATATATATATGAAAAAATGTGGATGTGCGCTTCAATAATTTTGCTGCCGACTGTAACTGCTGTTAGTTTTGTAATGGAGATCGAGACAAGTTCGTATAGATTTCCGTTTTTCTATTTTTTTTTTTTTTTTTTTTTTTTTTTTTGTCCAATATTTTCAAAAATTCTGATGAATGAGTCGGAAAGCTTGGTTCTTTGGATACAAAATCATGAAAGATCCTTTAATTAAACACTTATTTAAGTGACCCCCAAAACACTTTTCCTAAGAGAGTGTAGCTATGCCAATAAACCTCGCACACTTGGTTAGTTGGGAGGATATAAATAGGGATACTTAGTATGAATACAGCAAATTTTAAAGAAAAAAATTTTACTTTAGCAAAACATTCTATTTTAATAATATTTAATCAAACATTGTTTTCTTAAATGCATGAACAAATGAGGAATTAGGCAAGTAAAATGTGATTAGTATTATAGCTAGCTCTAGTTGTTTAAATAGAATTAATTCAATGTTTAAAATCAACCACGAATGTAGGAGTTGTGCGCTCGCTTATTTGAACATGTGGATTCAATTTTTGCACAATTTTAATTTGGTAAAATGGAGTAGAAGGCTGATTTTTTACCAACTATGTGAAAAATACCAGATACGGGAATCGAATCCGGGCCATCCCGCTTAACGCGCGTTAAGCGGAATGGCCCGAGTTCCATTCCCGGCTCTGGTATTTTTCACATAGTTGGTAAAAAATCAGCCTTCTACTCCATTCTATGAAAATTGAATTTTCAAGGTTGTTAAAAAATTGCTAAATTTTACTTTGGTCATACAAAATTGAATCACTCTCGTTTATCCATTTCCATGACCCCCCCCCCCCCTTTTTTTTTTTTTTTATTGACATGGCAAACATGCGAATCTCATCGTCGTCGGTTTCGTTAATTTTCCTAGGGTTCTCGCGGTTGGAAAAATTGGTATTTCACCAAACCAAAGTCATCTATTTTGTATTCAGTGAGATAAGGAGGCCCTTGATTTTATGGAGAATTCATTATTCTTGTTTTATGTGACATTTTGACATTTTTTGGAGGTTTTCCAGGTTTTATAGAAACTGCCGAATAAAAACTTTCACCATCGTCCTGGCAGAAGGCTGGGAATGAAAACTCTTCATCATCGAGAGATTTTTCAGCCTTTGAACTATCAATTATCATTAAGGAAAGTCAAGCTATACCATAGCTATGTTATAGCAATGCCCATTGGCTCTATACCTAACTATGCCAATTAGCCAAGATTTTAAATTATTCAGTGAATGGTGATTGCTGTGTGATTACATGCATGCAGGTAGACATGCAAAAAAGTAATAAATAATTCATTTTTAAAAAATTGAGGAATTTTAACTTGTTCCATTTTTAACTTGAATCCATTAAAGTCGACATTGTGACTTGATATAAAAAGGATCGCCTCAAAAATATTTTTTTTTTTTTTCTTTTAAATTTTAATACGATTGTATGTATCATATAACATAAAATGATATAAAATATATTTATATATATTTAATCAAAAATTTATGAAAGTTCTATGAAAAGATATTCAAAATCTACGAAGCATCTATGAAAGATTCAAAAACAGCACATAAATAAAAATATGCATAAACTTGAATGCACTACAAAAATATTAAAACAATTTTTAATTGTTTAAATTAAAAGAAATATAATTATTTTATAATTTATAAATATGACTTAACAGTTTATGCATTCAAAAGGGGAATGAGTTAGAGAATTTGACTAGAGTACTATTGAATATAGAATATAGAAGTTATTAAAAGAAACTAGAATGGAAACAATATTATTTTATGAGGTCATTCTTTTATATAAAATCATTTAGAATTTGATAATTATATGAAATGCATAAAGTCATTTGAAATACAGTGTTAAAAGAAGAAAAAAAATTTATGTGAATAATAAATTCCTTAAAATACAAGAAAACATATACATGTCAGTGTTCAACTTATACATTCAGATAAAAAGTCTCTATATTATGTCACCTTTCATCTAATACAACATTCTTACAAAAAATCAATTGTAAATTAAGAAAGTTAATAATATAAGTAAATTTTTTTTACAATTTCAACAAAACTTTCATTCAAAGAGAGTTTTAATGTATGCGTTAAAAAAGAAAAAAAAAATATTTTTAATAAAATTGCAGTTTAAACATTAGATGAAGAATTCATTTAAAGTCATTAAACTGTATATCGGAAAATTTAAAATAATTATCAATTGCAAATTCTGCAATTATCTGAAATTATTTTAAACTACGTTGATTTATTTTTTTTAGTACTTCTGAAGTATATTATACTAATTGAATGTGTTTAATTATGGCCGCATGATGCATAGAAACATCCATTGGTTTTAATAAGCTATTGTTTTCTTAATTTAATTCGAAAATTTCCATCTGACTGAAACTGAGTAATTGATATTGATGAAATTGATTTTCTTTGTCTATTAACACGAAAACATAAAAGAAAAAAAAAGAAAAAAAAAAAAAGAAAAGAAAAAAAAGAAAGCTAAAATGGTTTCTTGATTTGAAGCCAGATTTCTAAAATACAAACTACAACCTAATAATTGTTTTATCCAATAAACGCATTTTTTTTAAATTTTAGTTTTTTTTTTTTTTTTCTTTTAAGCATACAGCATTCTAATTGCTCTTAACCCTTTAGTTAAACCTTAGAAAACGAAAAATTTTAATGTTGTTTCCACAATGCATTTTTTACAATATGCTAAAATAAAGTTTATTTCAATATAAAATGAATATGTAATTAACCATTTGAAGGTAAGTCTTATGATTATTATGTATGATCTTCACTATTAAAAAACAAAGCTGTTTTTCTGAATATGATCATCAGATATGTACATTACATCATATATAGCAGGTTCTGCTCTCTAAATACTTCAGTTCTTTCTACATTCAATGGATTTGGATTTGGGAATAAGGCCGATTGACTGCTATAGGTCCTAGGCCAAAGAGGGAGTGCCATCCATGGGGGTATTTCTAAGAGGTCCTAGCCCGTATTTACTCAAGTTTCGAAGAAAACCACGGAAAACTCCAAACGTCTAGGCCGACGAGCGCGAGCTGGGATCGAACCCGGCACTTTATATCTACCAGCTTTGAGCATAGAACAGCTTGGCCGCTGGTGGGCTGTCTTCAATGGAATACAGCTTTAAAAAAAGAAAAAAAAAACTTTTCTGCTATTCTAAAAAGTGTAAATACGCCTAACACTTTATAAACTCAGTTTGAAATCTGCCTTATAATATAATGAAAACCTGTTTGGATGAATAAGAATTAGGCTCTAGTTATTTCTTCTTAGCACCCACTACTGAAACCATAAAGATCGAAAACCATGAAAAAAATCGTATTAATTGGATATACAAATTCTCTGTATTTATGTAAAAGATTTATTATTATTATTCAAAGTTTATTCTGCGTCTCGGTTAATTTTCAGAGATCTCACATAGTTTTCAAATGTTTCATTTTGTTTTTGAAAAAGGGTGAGAAATTCTCAGCCATTATTTACCTCTAATGAGAACCTTGAAATAAGACTACCTTTTTAGTGCTAGTGTTTACGAATAAAAAAAGCCCACCAGCGGCCAAGCGGTTCTGCGCTCAAAGCTGGTAGACGTGAGGTGCCGGGCTCGATCACAGGTCGCGCTCGTCGGCCTAGCTGTTCGGATTTTTCCGTCGTTTCCTCCGAAACTTGTGTAAATACGGGCTAGGACCCCTCAGAAAGACCCCTCGGATGACACTCCCCTTCATGCCTAGGACCTACAGCAGTCAATCGGCCTTATTCCCAAATCCAATCCAGTCCGTTTACAAATAAAAATGATTTCGAAAAATAGTTAGATTTTCTTTCACAAAATTCAGTATCGTAGTCTTTAAAGGAAAAAAAAAAGCTTTTGTTTTTTCAATATGAGAATTGACTGACTTCTTAATTTTGTCAAAAATAGCAAATTTAGATTTTAAAATAGTCTTAAAATAAAATAATTTTTATGCATAGTTTGAACGTTAACAATTTAATCACTGGAAAAAAATTCTGTAAAAATAAAGTACTTTTTTAAACATAAATACAGCGTAGGTTGCTGTAAATTTGTATAGCTAGTTCTGTAAAAATAATTGAAGATTTTTTACCTTCACATTGTACTGTAAATTGGTTTAAAAAAATTTCCAGACAAGATTTATCAACTAGTCAGTTCTGATGTTGACTTTATCTGTTTTTGTAAAGCAAAGTTTCTGTGATCCCAACAGCGCTGTTGGCAAAGCGCTGGCCTCTGACACAAGCGTTTGTGAGTTCGAATCCCGGGCTACTTAAGACTGTTTGCATCGTATGAACATTAATAAATTAGCTTTTGCGTGTAAAAAAATAAATAAGTTTTTTAGTGTTGTGGATTTCTCCCTGCACGGATGTGTAATAATTGCAAGAAACTTTTTTAAAGCATTCGAGAAATTCTAACTTTTAATTTTACGGTCAATGCTACTTTTTTGCAGGTTGGTTGAATGTTTCATCACAACGTAAAAGTTACTGGCGATAGATCATTCATCGTCTAAATATATTTTTACGGGCTTTGACTGGAATCTCTGCTGCCGGGCTTTGCCCGTAATTTTACTGCAGCATTTTTTACAGTGTAGACCTTTAAATAAATAAATACTTATGCGTCTTCTTGTATAGATTATTATAATATCGATGTATATTAGAGATTATTATTATAGATTATTATAATATCGATGTATTATAATCGTATTATAATATCGATGATTTATTTCTATTTTAATTTTAATAGAAATAAATAATCGATTTATTTCTTTCTATCTTTAATATTTTTTTTTTATATTTCTATCTTTAACAAATTTATTTTATCTTTAATAAATAATCGATTTATTTCTTAAAGGTAAAAGCGATTCTCTTGAAGATAATAAAGCGAGAAAAAGAATTTTTTTTGGCAAAAAATTAAATATATTTTTAATATAGTAGAAATACCCACGTAAACTCAATCTAGTACAATCCCGGAAACATTTAAAAACTCTAGAAGGTGTCGTGGTCCAAACTCACGTATCTAAAGCTCACACTAGAGGAATCGTGGCTGAAGCTCACATACACCAGTATCTCGTGTTCCAAGCGCACAAATATATTCACCCCTTTCCCCGACGCATCAACTTGACAGGTGGGAATAGACTAATCCCTTTTTCCGAAGAGCAGAGGTGGGGGGGGAGGTCGAGGAAGAGGGTTTTTTCTAAGCGCAATTCAGTTGATGAGTTATTTTTTGAACTAGGGAAGGAACTAGGAATAAAATAATAAAATAAAATTATTTTCCGCTTATTTACATAAGTTTAACAAAAATACTTTCGGGGGTAGATAAAATTATATATATAGTATATCAGTAATAATGTCCCGAAATGTTTGTTCTTGTATTTATTTAACGCAGTTTTATTTAATAAGTCAGTCTTAAGCACTATATATGTTTTATATAAAATTCCCAGATTATATATAATACTACACATAATTTGTGGAATGTCTTTGTTATCAAAGCTAATTGTTGTAAGTATTTTTTAAGAAGAAATTGGAACTCAACAATACGAAAGTACAGTCTGAAAAAAAAAAAAAAAAAGATAACACCCCCCACCTAAATCATCAACAAATTGATAAATCGATTTCTGGTAAAATATTAATAGGTTATAATTCAAAAGTTATGTTTGGAGTATGAATTTGGCAGTCAATGTTAATGAAAATATACATTGTTATCAAATTTTAGTGTAAGATAAATTAGTGTGAGTGCCACACCAAATTTTTTTGTTTATATTTTGTTGAGATTTATGATAAAATTTCCCTCACGCTTTTATCCCAGGCTTGGGACTAGGCAGTGTCAGTTAAGACACAGGCGGTTTAAAAATTGCAGGCAATTTGCCCTTTGTCTCTGCTTTTTTATGCAACAGCCTGAAAACTTGCCATTGTCATGCTTATTAAATTATTCCGTTATTCCATTTTTGTCACGTAACTTAGGGAGGCCAAACATTTTTGTAGATTATTTGATCGCCTGAAACTGAAACTCCCCAACCACCGACCAACCCGAAGGTTTATGGCCGGCCCGAAGGCCCGAGGATGGCGGGAAAACGTTTCCCTTACACCATTGAAACAAACCACAACAAAAAAACGAAAAGCAGCATAGTACAGAGTAACATAGTACAAAAGCAGCATAGTACAGAGCATAAATACAGCAAAAAAAAATTTAACAGGAATTTACACGCAAAAGTTTTACATGGTTCACAAATTTTACATTATTTTAAAAGCATAAAGATATAAATCCAGTGACATAAAAGTCAATAGAATAAAACAATTCCTATTCATCTCATAGGATTACAAAATATAGTTAACATAAATACACAATTAAATCTTCTTAAATTAACACACCATAAGTACCTCAAAAGAAATTTAAAACGATCCATAACATCTAGATAGGCCAATAAAACAAGTACAAATTATATTTTACATCCAAATTATATCCAAAATTATCCCCAATTATATCCAAAATAATTAAAACAGTATTTCATGACTACATTATATAAGTTCTCATTAACAACATTAAATAAATTTTCAAGATTCAAACAATTCAACACGTTATCAACAATACACTAATTAATACAGCCTTTATGCACAATAAATAATACACAAATTGAGAAGCATATATATACAATAACATAATACTGAACAATCTATTTCCTACACCTATGTAAAAATATTTATATATATATATTAAAACAGGCTGCTACATATAAACAAAACATAAGAACAATAAACCTACTACAATAGATTAAAATGCTAAAAACATAATAAATAAACGAAAATTTTTTATTTAAATGATTATAAATACTTTTTACTCGTTTAATTAAATAATTACAATTGTCAATTCTTTTAAAGTAATTATGTAGGCTTTCACTAGTGTATCTCTTAATATACATATTACTGAAGGAACATTTAACTGAGAGAAAATGGAGAGTATCACCAAGAACACCACCAGTCAGAATCAGACCTTTTATTGATTTTAAATAAAAAAGTAGGAAAAGAACCATGACCAGTTACAAAATAAAGCAAGACTTGATTTTTAATTTTTATATCAAAAGACACCCGAGGGAAATTTTCAAAAGTGATTCTGCCTTTAGTTGAAGTATTCCAGATATTCTGCCAAATATTCAGAGTATCATTGATCAGAATTTTATTCAGAAATGAAGTAGGGAAAGGAATATTAATGTTAACGCCTAAATTAATAGCGTTTTCGGCAAAAGAATCTGCCAGCTCATTACCAGTATTGCCCGAGTGGCCTTTAATCCAACACAAAGTGATTTTACCAGGAAAAGAGTTTATAATTTTCAGAATATTAGAAACAATTGTTGACTTAGGGTAAAGATCATCAAGAGCAAAGAGATTAGATAAGCTGTCAGTATAAATTACAATCCTCTTATAATGATTATCTCTAGCCCATTCTAAAGACTTTAGGATAGCCATGCTGTGAAGGTGTTCACATATGTTTGGTTAAATTTTAATTGAGTTTTTATTTAAAACAAAATCTAATGATAAAATAATGCATTATCGCAATATAAAATAATTAAATTTCATGTGTGATATTTTATTCACATAATTTATTTTCAGACATTTGAAGAAAGAATTGTTTTTTTAAGTGTCATTAAAAATTACACAATTTTAATTATACATACGACCTACACTATTTATTAACATAAAACATTAACACACATCGTTCAGAAATCTAATTTGTATATGTTTTATATCTAAATTATAAATAACATGTTTATCTTTTAAATAGAAAAGTACTTTATTTTATGCGATAAAAAAAAGAAAATAAAATAATAATAATATCTAACGGAAATTCTGACATTAAACGTAATTATAAAATAAAAAGTGTTCTCAAATAGTCATAAAACAAGGAAACTCATTGTCAGAATTTATATTATTTCAACACAGGATGTAATTTATTTTAGATTGCGCAATATTGATGACTGCATTTCTTAACCGTCTCTTTCTCTTGTCTAACGGTAATTTGGCAAAATGTTGGCGATTAAAGGGTTACTACAATTATAAACCGTCATTGCAAATTCAAAAAATTAACATTGTTTTATCCGATAAACAATGAAAATATTTAGCCCTATAATTTGGCTGTTTTTATAAAATTTGGCTCTTTTTCTTCAGACATCTCGGATCTGTTCTAGGGTAAGGATCTCAGAACTGCTCCAGATCATAGTGTAATACCGATGTAATTACGTTCGCTCTCTCCCCCATCTTACGCGACAATCTCAACATTTAACCATGGGTTTATATACTTCATTAGTAAATTTTTACAAGGCTCTGTACAAAATTGTTTGAAATATTCCTTGATTTTATTTGGACGAATTATTCAATAAAAGGATCTTGATGACTGCAATTGGACTGATTATTGAAGTATTGCTAACCTGACTTTCTTTACAGAAATCTACATTAGTCAACGATCACGACTATGTGAAGAAATTCATCTTCACACAAATTGGTGCTAAAGCACCAGGAGTTGAGATTGGTCGACATGGGGGAGAGGGGCTGTGTTTATTCGTACGCATATTTTGTTCGGATTTTTCCATATTTGCCTGATGCTTAATTTTTCGCATGGACGATTATATGTCTATCGGAGATGTACAAGAAAATCTTTAAAGCAATGATACTGGACGACGCAATACCATGTAAAATTGGTGTATGCCCTGTTTGTGTATATTAAACGAGTGAAGCACCAGTCAGATTAATGAACAATGGTCACTTATTAAAAGATTTGTAAACTCCTGTCTTCCAGTTCGAGCAACAGTACTTTGGAGGGTTTGCCGTTCTCTCGATTTGATGGCAGTTGTTTCGGACACGGTATACCCTTCATCATGTCCGGATGTTTCCGTTCAAGCAATCCTGTTCAAAATTTATGCCAAACATTATGGTGATTTTATACATTTTTTGCCACTCGTGGTTTTCTCCTACAAAACTTAAGAAAAATAATTTCTGCTTCACATGTGACACCTCCACAATCAAGATTTGTGAGCCAAAAGTCTACGTTAATAATGAAACAGAGTTCACGATATGTTTTCCATTTTCTAATGATCGTGCATTTTCCATCGCTGGCAGGGGCTGCAGTGTTTGCATGCCTGGATCGGTTCTCCCTGTGTGTGCTGTTTTCTACGCAAGTATACAAAACATACTTTTGTTTTCTGCGTTAAGAAATTTTATATTAAAATCGTCATTTTCGTACAATCACAAAAAAAAAATGTGACATTCCATTATTATATACGCATTCATACAGGAGGAAAACCTTAAACATATAGAAGTATTTTTTTTCCTACGTTCAAAAAGACTACTACGTACTACGAATGTGGATAATTATGTGGGCACTACGAATATTTGAAACTTTCCTTCAAAACTTCGATAATTTAGGAAAATGAACTATTTTACCAGGAAGAGCAAGTTGCTGTAATGAATATCGGTTTAGTTTCGTAAAATATACGAATTTCAGTGCTTCAAAAAAATAATAATAATGAATAAATAAATAAATAAAAATTTTTTTTTTTTTGATTTTTCAAGATTGGTAAGTACTTTTTCCTTAGTCTTGAAGAAAATGTTTGAAAGTAGAAAGTTAAACTTTGTATATTCTATAACACTTAAATAATTTTTGAATGGAGCACGCAACTCTATTAATTATTAATTAAAAAGTATATGTATTAATAATTTTAAATTTATATTTTTCTCGTTTTATATTTATTACAATTTTTACTTGCATAGTAGTACTCTTGCTTATTTATACGTTCTATATATTTTTTTCTTGTATTTAATCTATATTAAAATGTTGGGTATGGATATACAGGTATATACATTATCCATTTTATAGGGGAAATCATTTTTTAGATTCATAATAATTTCTTTTAGAAAATGTGAAATTTTTGAGTTTTCTGTTAGATAATTTGAAATGCACATGAATATATATACATTTTATCGACTTTATATATTATTAAAGTTCAAATAAATTTACTCTTTGAAAGAAAAATATAGAATATCTAGACTTAATAAGTAATAAATATTATAATATCTCATCTTTTTCACTTCTGAAAAGAGTGATGTTTAATTGCACATCTAAGATCAAGGTTGTTTATATCGAATAACAAGATAAACGAGTTAAATCTGTTCTCAGTGTTTCAGGTTGAATTCTACATAAGGTATATTGGCCTTTGTATTTGAAATATGCTTTACTTTATTTTGGTAAGACCATAGATATTTTTAACTATTATCTATTTATACATTGTTTTATATTTTTTTTTAAACTTATTTCTATTTTTTTTTCTTCATTCTTGTTTTACACCCAATAAATTTATTTCACACATAGTTTACATTGTTGTCACAAATAGGCTAGCCCTTCGTTAAAATGTTCTCATATCTTCTTGCTAAACATTTCAAAATACTTCAATTGTACATTATGATTTTAGGCATCTTTTCTTTACACGTACACTTTATAATTTTCTCAAAAAAAAAAAAAAAAAAAAAAAAAAAGGTTAACATAATTTAAATGAGAATATTTTTTTATGCAGTCGTTCGGGACTAGGTGTTTATAAGCGGCAGGTGAGCATTTCCCACTATTTACACACTACAAACACATTTTTTTTACAAATAATTTGCATTTACACATTTTCATAAAATTGATCTTTAAATTCTTATGGGGAATATTAGTAATTAATCATTGATAAATTGATTGGTTGCGCTCATCCTGAAACTTTGGAAATGTTTGTTTTCGGACGTTTGTAATAAAATTTTTCTCTTACACTAACACATTTTCAATCATGTTTTTATACATACACTATTTCTAGGTTCTATTAAATAATAGCGAGTTGTAAAGTTTTTTAATGATAATTTAAACACATTATAATTTTTATTTTCTACATCTCAAAAGTTTTATACGTTTCCCATTTTAAGATTTAAATTTTATGATTTTGTGCACCACTGTTGCATTTAATGACATCTTGAATGTAGTAGTGTTTGTTTGGTACTCGGGGTATACTTCTTTCTTTGGAAATCCTGGCCAGATTTCTTTATGGGGAGAGATCTGCCTTGATTACCTTGCATTGCACAATTTTACTTTTGCTAGAATTTTATTTTCATTTATACAAAATATTTACTTTACTAAATTTACAGTTCTGCATTTGTTTTCCATATACATATGTAAATAAAAAAATAATAATTAAATGAAGGCAATAAGGTAATTAAATTGATAAACATTGTTTCTTTATTTATTAAATATTTTTCTCATTTTTTTTACATTTGTTCACTGCATGTAGATGTGACGGGATTATGTCATTACAGTAAAACAGCTGTTGTTCATAAAAGACTTTCCCGCCCATAATATTTTACATGCATGATGTTCTTATTTTCACACATTGCTATAAATTTACACATTTCATCTTTCACGTACATTCAAAAATTCACTTTCGTATTAATTTGCTATGCCTATACATATATATTTAACACTGTGCAATGGCAGATTTTTATATTTTTTGTTTACACTTTTTACACACATCAAGTTTATTTATTTTTTCATATATTACAAGAACTGGATTATACTGATTAAACAAAAATTTATAAACAAAGAAACTGAGAAGCTAACAAATGCATAAATAATAATAAAAAAAAGAAATAAAATGGATACACTCTTTTTATTCATACAATGGTGAAAATATTTTGTTGAAGCATGTTTATTTTTATATTTTTTTTATTCTTTCTGAAAGACTGAGATGCATATCTGTCACTCACCATGCATAAAATAATATTAAAGGAAATAGTAATCAGAAGAATAATAATATTTTTATGTTTTTTTAATGTAAATATAATTTAACTGTGTTAAAGCATCATATATACTTATTTACTCACATTTTATCATAAATATTTATTTGTTGGTTTATATTCTTATTTGTATGTGTATCTTTTTATTTTTATTAATATGTAGATACATTAATATTAGTATTTACATCTAATTGCTAGCAAATTTCATAACATCAAATATCAGGCCTTGTGTATTAGATGCATCATTTTTAGAAAACAGCGTTGCGCAACTTTTGAGCAAATATTTTTTTGCTTTTTTATACATGTCAGCTGATTATGATTATGATTAATTTTTAGTCGACTTGATGAACAATTTGAATTCATCTTTTATTGAGAAGTTATTTATGCTTCCTTTACTCGAGTTTTTATGGAATTTGATATGAGCATTTATGATAGCCCTTGTAGCTAGTCTTTATATTGATTTTACGCTCATTTTAAGAGGCCTCGTTGAACTCATTAGAAGTTTATATTGTCATGACCTTTTTTTAAACAATTTCATGTGCACATTTTTTTTTTATTTCATTATTAATTAAAGAGCTGTCATCAGAGATCATAAATAATAATATTGTGGCTATTTTTTTTCATCAGTAATACCATTCTAGAATGTTTACGGACATGATTGAAAGTTATCGAGAATTTTAATCTCGCATTTGTATAAAAAAAAAAAAAAAATCAAATTAATTTAACTATGTTATCACAGCTTCTTGTTAAAAAAAATAGATAAAATAAATATACATAAACACACTCCCTGTTAACACAATTGTGTTGCTTTGGTCTATCTATTATGCAGATTGTTTTTATATAATGTGCTGATATTTGACTATAAGTTTAAATTTTCAACACCAAAAATTGTGTTGGGGAAACCACATTTCACATTAATATTATTATGCGAAAGCTATTTTTCAAACATTACTAATTATTTTTAATAAATATATACAATAAATAAATAAATAATCATATATTGTATTGGTTATTTCACTGTATATACTTAAATGTAAAGTATGTATATTTTCACCTTTTTCAACACACACACATATGCAATCTTCATCAAAAAAAAAAAAAAAAAAATCAAATATTGTTATAATCATGAGCATATAAAGGGATATACATTATATATAATATTTATAATTCTGCTCAATTTTAAATGACATTTCATAAAACAATAATACACTAATTATACTATTGTTTACATTTTATTCTCTCCATTTTGAAGTATTTTATGATTAATATACGAATACAATTAAACATACACTTTGTTTTAAAGTTATTAGTAATATATATAGAGAGAATGTAATTTTTTTTCATTTTTATTTTTTTTTCTACTTGCTTGCAAGATAATTTTACCGATAATAAAAAAAAAAAAAAAAAAAAAAAAAAAATCATCACAAATAAGTAACAAATTTATATGTTTCTTTCTGTATACATTTTTGCTGCATTATGTACATGAGTTCTTATGCGTGCTGTCTTTTGGGTCAGAACTTCATTGTCATTTGATTAATTTGGGGTACGGTTAGATGGCAATGTTTTCAACACTTATTTTACACATTTTTACACGTTTTAACACATTTCACACATTATGGCATGTTTTAATTGGCCTCACAACCCAATTATTCAGCCATGTTCTCTTCTGAGTTTATACACTTTTATCTGACTTAAATATTTGGCATGTCATGTGTTCACATGTCAGGTGATCAGCAATATTTTAATTTTAAATTTGTTATTCTTTTTTTGTAAAATATAGTTAGAAATTTATTAAAAGATAAATTATTTATAATTATAATAATAATAATGATAATTTTATCCATCTTACACATAGCACACAAAAGGAAGAATGGACACATAAAACGAAATTACCTTTCCTGTGGTATTTTTAACACATCAATGCAGTGATATGCATTTGTATCTCATTTTTATCATATACATATTTTTTTTATATTTTTTCACAAACTTGCTAGGGGTCTTCTCATAATTCTAGTTATTGAATATTTTTTTTTCATTATTCTTATAAATTCTTAAATTTTTAATGCAAAGATTTCATTTTGTTAGTCAAAATTTAAGGTAATTTTTGTGTGGGGTTATTGTGTTTTGCAGAAGGATGGCTCATGCATTTTTTAGGCCTTTATGTGTATGGGACGTTTTCTGTTTTGTTATCCATTGTCCAGACAATTCTTTTCGGCTGGACCGATTTATTTTTTTATTTATGGACAGTGGGTAAAGGGACATTTTTGTGAAACATTGCAGTTTCTTTCAAAAAAATTTTTTTTCAATTAATTATTTTTGGCCTTATGATTAAAAATTTACTTTAATTAGATAAATTGCTTTTTGATACATCTTTAAAAGTAGTAATGGCAATGAATTATTTAAGGTAATATAGAGATTTATACAATAACAAACAAAAAAAAATTTTTTTAACTTGTGCCAATTCATGGTAACATATTTAATCATAAGGGTTTCAAGCTAAAAAGGAAATCATATGCCATTATGTATTAGTTATTGATTTTTGTTTTCAAATAATGGTTTTGTTCACACATACACGAGAAAACAAATAAAGTTAAAGAGTCTTTATAATTTTTTTAATCAATGATGCAGAATGTTGATTACAAATTTCTTGTTCTTTCATATTATGGATAAAAAAAAAAAAAAGAAGAAAAATTATTATTCCACTTGAACATATTTTTTATTTTCTTTCTATAGTGTTTTTTTTTTCAATTTGCGTATGTGATTTTTTTTTCAATTTTTGCTATAGTGATTTTTTTTTTTTTTCAATCATTTTTAAGGATTCACATGAATGTATAGTTTTTCGAGATACAGATGTTTTCTAACTGTACACATATACACTTATATTTTATTTATTTTATACATACATAATACCACATACACAATTACAAAGAGTTTCACAAATACTTCAATTTTTATTTAATATTATTGCCCATTTTGAAGGTAAATTCCTTATTTAAAAAAAAAAAAAAAAAAAGGAACTATTCAATTTTTATACACTATATACATACACTTTTAAGGTAACCTGCATGTAAATCTAGTCATTCTAGTCTTGCAATAGGGTTACTTTTGTTAAATGCACATAATTTTATCCATCTTACACATTATTTCACATGGCTTACCTTGCAGTATTGTATAAAAATAAATAAAAAAATATAAAATATATAGGTTCTAATATTTACACATCTTCGTCCAAGACGTAAGTGATCTAAACACACACACACACACACAAAAAAAAAAAAGTATCGTATCATGCATACTTAACAAGTTTAACATTTTGTATTTCTCAATTATTTAATCATTATTCAATACAAACATCACGAATAATACATATTATTAATAGAATAAAATATAAATATTATTAAAATATTATTAGAATTTGTTCATGTTGACAATTTACACTTTTCAGTTGTGATTCATGTTTTATAAATTATTATATTTGTTAAGGAAAAGGGAATTAGTAGTATATTGATATCTTTCTTCATTTTTTTAAACCACATAATGTTTGAAAAATGAACTTACTTCATTTTTTTTTAGAAATGATTAATTATAATTGAACAAAAAACTAATTACATTTTCTATTGAAAATTTTCCAAACTTCATACTTGTGTCCTATTACTTTATTGATTGGGCTATTTTTTTTTCTTTTTCGCAATTCACTTTACACAAACAAAAGACATTTAATTATGTCGTGTTGCAGAATGCTTGCTGTAATCTTATTTACACATAATATATATGCCTCTTCTGCCTCACACCCTAACTCAGTAAGTTATTTTTGGCTGTGGCCTCACAACCCATAATGTCAATTATGATTTGTATACTGATTCACACACACTGGCTCAATTTGTATAAATTTTAGGTCTCCACATATTGGCGTTCTGGTACTTTCTTTATATTCTAAAAAAAAAAAAAAAAAAAAAAAAAAAAAATTTCATACCAAAATATCTCATCAAAATATTGTTTTATTGAAATTAGTAAATAATAAATAATTTCAGGCAAATTAATAGATTGCATAAACTTGTGAATACTTAAAATATTTTAATTTTGTAATTATTGATTTCCTTTTTCCTTGCCTTCAATTTGTCATACATTTTCAAAAAAAATTTGTTGAGAATACATTGTCATACAGCTGTGAATTATTGTAAATACTACATTGAATTGCTTATTTTATAATTATAATGTCATGATTTCAATATACATTGTTGCTTCTTATGAAAGATAACTATGTCCAGTACAAACAAGTTCTAATTAATTATTGGTATTATATATATTTGATGTTTAATTTTACATTATTAGCCACCTTGTAATATGAAAAATATTTTTGAAGTAATATTGATTTTATATAGAAAGTTATTTTGAAATTTGTAGTATGTTTTTGTCTTGATGCGAGAGAGAGCGATATTTTTGATTACCTTTCGATTTTTTTTTCTTTTTAGGCGAAGGGGAGAAATATGTGAAGGTGTTCACATATGTTTGGTTAAATTTTAATTGAGTTTTTATTTAAAACAAAATCTAATGATAAAATAATGCATTATCGCAATATAAAATAATTAAATTTCATGTGTGATATTTTATTCACATAATTTATTTTCAGACATTTGAAGAAAGAATTGTTTTTTTTAAGTGTCATTAAAAATTACACAATTTTAATTATACATACGACCTACACTATTTATTAACATAAAACATTAACACACATCGTTCAGAAATCTAATTTGTATATGTTTTATATCTAAATTATAAATAACATGTTTATCTTTTAAATAGAAAAGTACTTTATTTTATGCGATAAAAAAAAGAAAATAAAATAATAATAATATCTAACGGAAATTCTGACATTAAACGTAATTATAAAATAAAAAGTGTTCTCAAATAGTCATAAAACAAGGAAACTCATTGTCAGAATTTATATTATTTCAACACAGGATGTAATTTATTTTAGATTGCGCAATATTGATGACTGCATTTCTTAACCGTCTCTTTCTCTTGTCTAACGGTAATTTGGCAAAATGTTGGCGATTAAAGGGTTACTACACTTATAAACCGTCATTGCAAATTCAAAAAATTAACATTGTTTTATCCGATAAACAATGAAAATATTTAGCCCTATAATTTGGCTGTTTTTATAAAATTTGGCTCTTTTTCTTCAGACATCTCGGATCTGTTCTAGGGTAAGGATCTCAGAACTGCTCCAGATCATAGTGTAATACCGATGTAATTACGTTCGCTCTCTCCCCCATCTTACGCGACAATCTCAACATTTAACCATGGGTTTATATACTTCATTAGTAAACTTTTTACAACGCTCTGTACAAAATTGTTTGAAATATTCCTTGATTTTATTTGGACGAATTATTCAATAAAAGGATCTTGATGACTGCAATTGGACTGATTATTGAAGTATTGCTAACCTGACTTTCTTTACAGAAATCTACATTAGTCAACGATCACGACTATGTGAAGAAATTCATCTTCACACATGCCCTCAGCCTGAAAAACAGAATTGAACTCAGAGAGCCTATATAAAGCCTTATCAACAATAATACCATTCAAACTGCCACCCATGCACAACCGACCCCATACTCATTCTTACTACCGTCAGTAAAGATATTCAGACACTTATGAAAGGGAATATAGTAATGAAAAATTTTAAAACTGTTGAATGGGGCCGTAGGATCAGTATTGTATCTAAAAGTTTTATCTTCAAAGTCCTGAATGCCAAAATATCTACCATCATAGAAAAGAGAAAAAACATCATATTTGCATCTATATTTATTATTTAACCTAGAGGCTTCCAAGTCAATGGGAGGGATACCAGTAATATTACTTATAGCCATGGTTGAAACAGACGTATAAAAGTGCATAATTTCAATTATAAACACCCTCTGACAGGAAGAGAGTTTCCTCAAACCATGCACATTAATTAAGCTAAACCAAACCTCACAGGCATACAAAATTTTAGATTTTACAACAGTTGTATACCAAAGTTTATTCAGCTCCGGCTTCATCCCCCCAATTTAAACCACTAATTTTTCGAATATTTCTACCATAATCCATAACTTCATCTCTGATAATCTCCAAATGATATAGAAAACTAAATCTAGTATCTATATTAAGATCCAAAAACTTATGTGCCAACACAACTTTAATATTAACCTCATTAAGCTTAAAAATAGGCGGACGAGCCAAAGCAACCCCAAAAACCATAGCTTTAGTCTTGCCATTTTTAACTGTTTATTACTACAATAATCTTCAAAGGTTTTAATACTGTTATTCGTCACAACCTCCAATTGAGCCCTAGAAATTCCCGAATTTAACAACACAAAATCATCTGCGTAACCAATCAAAGTAGAATCAGTATTATCATACATCCTGAAAGCATCATTAATCAATATCAACCAAAGTACTGGTCCCAAACAAGAACCTTGGAGGCAGCCTCTATTTACCTGCACAAAATCAGTATATGGAGTTTTAACAAATCTATTTCTCAAATAACTGTTCAACACAGCTATTAAATAGGAAGGAACACCAAGGTTATTCATTTCATTCATAATGAGATGCCAGCTAGCCTCATCAAACGCCCCAGTGATATCAAAGAAAATAGCAGACGTATATTTATAACAAGTTTTACGGATTTTTATAAACTTAATTAACTCTTTTAAACAAAGAACAGTGTTTCTATTTTCTCTAAAACCATACTGCTTGCAATGAAAAAGATTATTTGATTCTAAATAAAAAACGAGCCTACTTACAATAATTTTCTCCATAATTTTACTCATAATAGGAAGGAGACAGACTGGGCGATAGGCATCCAGTGAGGAAGGAACTTTATTTACTTTATGGAAAAAAATAACTACACCTTTTTTCCAATCTCTTGGAAAATAACCAAGCTCTAATAATTTGTTTAAAATATTTAGAAAAAGATCAGGAAGAACATCAAAAATAAACTTAATACGAAGATCTATATTATCATAACCTGGAGCCTTTTTTTTTACTAAAAGATTTAATAGATTGTTTAAGTTCCTTAATACTAATAACAGGGAAAACTAAATCATTAAAAGTTTCATCATCTAAACTATTAGAAACAAAAAAGTGATAATTAATAAGTTTATCTTGAATATCACATATATTACTCAAAAGAAGCATTCCATCCAAATTACAGCTGATATTATTTTTACTTTTTGCTTTAAATACAGAGACTAGAGAACCAAAATTTTCAATTATCAACACTACCAGAACAAAAACGACGCCAGGAATTCAATTTAGAACTCTTGATTTTAAGTTTGTAACAGGCTCTTAAACGACTAATTTCAATTTTCAAATTTTGATTATTATTTCTGTTATATCTCCTATTTAAAGCTTTTAGCTTATTTCTCATAGAACGCAGTTCACCATTCCACCAACTAAGATTAAAATTAATCTTATTTTTTTTGTATTTAAAGTTTTTCTTACAAATACTATGTAAATTAATATAAAAGTCCAATAAGCAATCATCAAAATCTACAATCGAATTACAGTCATTAAAACCATCAATATAACAGCTCAATGAGCTCTTAATGTCATTATTAAACCTTTTAAAATTTACATATTTTGTTGCATATCTGTTAATTTTAAGAGTTTCTGGTTTTATGCCAAACAAATAACTAATAAATTTATGATCAGAATTACTCTCCGTATCATGCACTGTCCAATTTGATACATATTCGTATAAGTCAAATGAGGTAATTGTTAAATCCGGATAACCAAATTTACCTGCACAATCAAAAGTAGGAGGTTGATCAATATTATTAACAATTAAGAGGCCTGTACTAAACAGAAAGTAGCCATATCATCACCCCTATTGTCATTACGGGCATAGCCCCAGTTTCCATGTTTGGCATTAAAATCCCCACCAATCAACAGTAAGTTATGGTCCAATAGTTCAACCGGAATTTGATTCAAATTATCAGTAAGGTCTGTAGATGGAGAAATGTACATTGATAAGATTACTAAATTTCCAAGGTTTGTAGCAATGTTCACACTTACTATATTTTCCAACGCTAACAATTTATTACACATAATTCCTTGATTGACGATGATAAAACCAGTGTTCTTTTTAACTGATAGAAAAGTTTTCCATAAACTACTAATATAAATTAAATTGTCATTGAAGATATAATGGTCCTGAATTAGAACAATATCTATGTTGTTTTTTAGAATAAATGCCTCCATAGCAAGACTAGCAGCCTTACAAAAGTTCAAGTTTATTTGGGTGATTGCCAATCTAAAGGGTAGAAAACGAAGACTAGTTTGAAAATATAAAAAATTTACCAAAAAAATAAAAAAAAAAAATTCCTCAATTCCTTCTTGACAACTATGAATCTAATTTACTTGATGAGCTATCTCGTTAGCTATTTTTTGGTTGGTTAATTAATTAATTTCAAAATTAATGTTTCAACGGAGCGGACATCACTGACCACGGAGTGGACTCTTATAAATATCCAAACCTGAAAGTTATGTTGCAGCTGTATCTTTTTATCCATATTGTTTTACTTGTGTTTTAGAAAATAATCAACAAATAGTTTTACTTTAATTCTTTTGAAAAATGAAAATAACAGGAAAATAATTGTTGGTTTCGCATATTCTTTCTTTTTTTTTTTTTTTTTTTTTTTTTTTTTATGTGATTGATCTAATATGTTGAAGACACTTGTATTTCCTTGCTATTTTTCCTGTTAAAACTTGGAAGATTTCTTTAAGTTTCTTCTTTGATTTTACGCCTTTAAACTTTCTTTTATTGGCTCTTTTATAACCTCGCCAAAAAAAAAAAAAAAATACATTTCTCAATTTCTTTTGAATTTGCTTCTGTGATAATTTTTTCACTTTTCTCTTGGGTATTTCAGAATCAGTAGTATTATTTTTTGACTTCACATCCTTAGATCTTTGCACATGATTTTTGTATTTTTCAAGCTTCTTAACCGATTTTTTGTTTTCTTCACGAAGCCTTTTACTCTCCTTTTTCTTCCACTTTCTAATCTGCTAGATGATGATACAGATGGTTTTGTTTTCAGAGATGGATTAATTAGTGTGATGTTTATGGCTGCTGAACGATTATTCTGTTTCTTCAATCTCTCCCTTTGATTTCTGTTTTGGTTCTTCCATTTTTTCCTAACACTTCTTTTCATCTGTTCAGACATTTTAACTACAGTATTCTTCCTTCTGTGATATATTTATCTTTCTTTATCTTTTCCTTCTTCATACCTTGCGGGATCATTTCTTATGCTCCTATTATACACAAAGATGTTTCACGCGACTTCCATTTCATCCAATTTTTGCTCCAGTTTTCGAAAGCTGTAAACCGGAAGAAGGTTACAATAGCTGAATCAAAAATTGTTCGAAAAACTGGTTTACACGGTGTACAGTACATGTCAAGGCACACCTATTTATCTCTGTTTTAACGGGGACGACATGGGAGAGCGAAGAGGACAACGGTGAATGAATTCCCGCCGGCGCTGTTTTTTCTCGGTACATAAGGAGCTTTCTTCTCACTGGTTTATCACAGTCTGACTTGCCAGAAAAAATTGTTCGTATTCCCAATTCCTATTACACTGGGCATTGACGTGATTTGAGCCAAATTTACAATTGTCTCAAAAATTGTGTGAAAACTTGTGTGACTAATAGGAGCATTAGTCTTTCTCTTGCTCTCTGCATACTTTTTCTTTTTTGTTCTGTACGTTTTTCTGTAGTTTGGCTGGGAAGTTTCTTTTTTTTTGTTATTTTTCTTATCTTTTTGATTTTTAACTCCACCTAATTTTCTTTTTGACTCAGTTTGAGCTAAGGTTTGTGCACATTTGTTTGTCCTGCATTGGGTTACATGTGAATTTCCATTTTTCTTGAACGCCATAATAAATTTCTGCAAAGAAAATAAATATATATTTTAAGTATTGTTTTTATAAAAAAAAAAGTTATTCAATTAATAAAAATACAAAACAATTTTAGTTTTGCTGTAACACAAAAATATTTTTTTTTCTTTTCTTCTGAAACTAAATTTAATTATATTTTTGCAATTATTTTTCTAAAGTGTTATGTCACCTTTTCTACATTTTACCTTAAAAAAAAAAAAAAAAAAAAAAAAAAAAAAACGTCATATAGTATACATCATTCTTTTGCATTACTCTGTAAACAACACTCATAAAACTGTTCTTAAATTTATATTAATTCGAATTCTGTTGTTACATTTAAACCATGAAGAGACATGCTTAACAGTTCAGTAAAAAATAGCAAATACTGTTTTAAAGAAGTTGAAATGACATTTTTAGAAAATCACGAATAAAAATAATTATAAGATAAAAAAAAAAATATATATACCATGTTTTTAAATAGCTTAAACTTCTCTTTAAAACGCATTAAAAAGCTCCAATAGGCAGGTAATGGATTTGGCGCCAAATTTGACAACTTTTTGCCCTTGGCGACTTTTTTGGCGACTTTTGGCGAGAAAATTCTTATTATCGATATTCCAAAGATGGACGTTCTAATGTGATTGGTTAAAGAGTTACCGGAAATTTGAATTAAAAAAAAAAAAGTTGGTTTTAAAAATAAAATATTAATCCTTTCCGAACAACATATATTTGCATCATGAACTACATTATCACTTTATCATTGTGTAGAAAATCTTTAAAATGATAACGACGTCAATTTTTGCCAAATGCATAATTTAACTTTTAACAATTTTTTAACGCTCACGTTTAATTAAATGTATTTATTTTTAGGTCGAAAGAAAATGAACTCGTAATTTTTTTTTGGCAACAATTAAATTATAGTTAATATTTTAATGGCTATTTTTATTGCTATTAGGAGCTTATCATTTTCACATTTTAATTAATTAAAAGAAAACTATTCGAAAATTCGAAAATCTGACTTCGAAGTATTGTGTTGTCACCGGGTTCTGAGCTACTGTGAAAGTTTCAAATGTCTAGCTAGTCGGGAAGTTAGTTAAAAATCGATTGCAAGATTTGTCCCTGACAAACACACAAGAATCGAAGTTAATAAAAACATGGTAATATAAAAGTTAGGGGGGAAAATATATTTCCATTGCACCTTAAGCAATCAGTAGGCTAACAAAAAAAAAAAAAAAAAAAAAAAAAAAGGGATGAAATTTATTTATCAAATATATTTAAATTATTTTTCAAGCCAAAATAAATTAAAAAAACTGGCGTACAGACAATAGCAAGAAAATAAAATAGATTTCATCTGTGATACCTCTGTTTGGCTATCTCATCAGTCCACTCCGTGGTCAGAAATATACAAGTAATTATAAGGATTATTTATAATCTAATTATTATTACAATTAATGATTATAAGACTTAATTCGACACTAAAGTTAAATTGTTCCTGACACTGTTGCTTTGTTCCTTAAAATTCAAAATCAGACATTCTGTCTACTCCGTGGACATCATTTGATCACGGAGTGGACACTTCTTTCCACGGAGTGGATACTTTCAAAATTAATCTTAAAAATAGATGTACACTTGAAAAATAGCAAGAAAATAAAACTTCTTCACAGACCATAAATTTTAAATCAGCACAACCGGTTTCGAAAGGACGTAGCCTTTCTTCATCAGGTGCAAACACGTGCAACTGCTCTGGAGTTAAATGCAAGACTGAAAGCTGGAAAAAATACAGAGGGGGAGGAGCAACACAAACAACCAATAGGAAGCGACATGCAGGGCAGGACCAATCAGAGAGGAACACACGGACACACACACCACAAAAAGAGGAGAGAGGAAAGGAGTAAACAATTAGTTTTTTTTTTTTTTTTTTTTTTTTTTTTTTTATTATTATTATTATTTTTTTTTTTTTTTCAATAATATTAAACCAATAAGAAAATTTAATAAAATTTATCCATTAATTATTATTATTTTTTTTTAATTAGAATTATTTAATTATAACTAAAATAATGTTATAAATATAATGAAATAAATTATTTAATTGAATTAAACAAATTTTTCCAGGCTGTAGATAGCAAAGTGGAATAGGATTTTTCATTGACAATTTTATCGCGATTAAGGTAAATAGCTAAATTTTCCAAAAAATCCAGTTCGGAAACGCGTTTGGCATGAAAGATAATTTTGGCACTCTTAAAATTAAAACTATGATCAAATTCCCAACTGTGCTTTGCAATAGAAGATTTAGACATTTCTTGATTAACAACAGTTAGTTGTTTAGTTACAATTAAATAATTCTAATTAAAAAAACAATAATAATAATTAATGGATAAATTTTATTAAATTTTCTTATTGGTTTAATATTATTGAAAAAAAAAAAAAAAATAATAATAATAATTAAAAAAAAAAAAAAAAAAAAAACTATTTGTTTACTCCTTTCCTCTCTCCTCTTTTTGTGGTGTGTGTGTCCGTGTGTTCCTCTCTGATTGGTCCTGCCCTGCATGTCGCTTCCTATTGGTTGTTTGTGTTGCTCCTCCCCCTCTGTATTTTGTCAAAGCTTTCAGTCTTGCATTTGCCTCCAGAGCAGTTGCACGTGTTTGCACCTGATGAAGAAAGGCTACGTCCTTTCGAAACCGGTTGTGCTGATTTAAAATTTATGGTGTGTGAAGAAGTTTTATTTTCTTGCTATTTTTCAAGTGTACATCTATTTTTAAGATTAATTTTGAAAGTATCCACTCCGTGGAAAGAAGTGTCCACTCCGTGATCAAATGATGTCCACGGAGTAGACAGAATGTCTGATTTTGAATTTTAAGGAACAAAGCAACAGTGTCAGGAACAATTTAACTTTAGTGTCGAATTAAGTCTTATAATCATTAATTGTAATAATAATTAGATTATAAATAATCCTTATAATTACTTGTATATTTCTGACCACGGAGTGGACTGATGAGATAGCCAAACAGAGGTATCACAGATGAAATCTATTTTAACAGAACGAAATAAAGCATTGAGTTCAGCACATGTAGGTGAAAACAAAGATGGCTTCCCCCTCTTTCTTCACAGTTACACACTGGTGACAGGCAGTGCCATCTACTGAACTATATGGGAAATTAAATAGTTGTCCACGGAGTGGATGCATTTCATTAGGGACATTTGTTATAAATTAATTAAAAAAACAAGATTCATTTCATAACTCTAAAATTTAATAAATATATTTTTAAGGATAATTATGTCCTGCTTAAATCAAAATGTAATTAAAAAACATTAATACTATGCTTGGAAATAATGCTATATTCTGCAGACTTCCCTTAGGGACAGTCCACGGAGTGGATATTCCAGGTTTTATCGATAGAGTTGAAGAAAAACAAACAATATTAAAAACTTTTATAATAATATTGAACTAGAGAAAACCATAAGAAGTAGCCTAGCTCTAAATTTTTTTCTGATTGAAAATAATTTATATTTTTGAGGGCTAAGGGACATGGTTTCTACCCCTTGTGTTGGCAATGACCCATTTGCAAAAATTTAAGACCATTAAAGTCTTCCACACCACCAGAAGTGTCCAAAGGGCTCTTCATAATCTTTTAACTGGTTTTCGAACGAATTGTCTCTTTTTATATTCCATGTATGATGGACATGTTTTAGAATAAGACGGATGATCTGACTTATCCTTGCAATTTACACATCTCTCATATTCTACGTTACATTCTTTTCGATCATGATCTCCAACACATTTAGAGCATTTTCTAGGTAAATTGCAACGAAATGATTGGTGTCCATATCCTTGGCAATTAAAACACCTGTATATCGATATATATTCCTTTACAAAAACTCTACTATAACCTATTATGATTTTACCCATAGCTAATAACACAGATTTAGTCGATCGATCACAGTCTATGATCCAATTCTCTCCTTGCTTTCCCTTGAAATGTTTCACAACATCTATTTCTTTATTCTCCAATCCCTTAACCAATTTTAACTCATCTTTTAAGTTTTGTTCATCTATATCGGTGTTCACATTAAACAGAATTAGCCTATTATTCCTCTCTTTACCTAATTTTGTTGTTACATTATTTGACAGATCAGTATCTTCATTCAAAACCTCAACTAATTTAGTTGCCGACTCCTTCTCGTTCATCTTTATAATTATCATACCTTCTCTATTTATAAGAGCATCCATTGGTTTAGCAATATCATTTATCCTACCAATTATATTAATTTTTGATATTAAAGCTAATCTGTCTATTTCTTGTTTAGGGATAATAATTACCACATGATCCTCTGTCTTGTCTTCACTAATATTCAATGCAAAATTTGCATATGAATGTATCTCCTTAAGCCTAATCGTAATCTCCTCATTTTTCTTCACTTCAGTTTTATGGCTTTTTTCCAACTGTTCGAAATTACCCTTAAGGCGTTCCAATTTAAACTCCGATTTAGCACATTCCACAAAAATATTCATAGTAATCCTTGCAATCGCCTCAAAGAGATCCTTAGTCACCTTCTGACCTTCACGCTCTCTCAACCTGTTCAAAATATTATCACACTGATCTTTAACATTTATAAGCAACTCTGTTTTAAATTCTATATCAATCCCTGAAGTATCTGCCATCTTATGATAAAGTTAGTTGAAATTCGATAGCGAATTTTACGTAAAAATACCAAACGATTAGCAACTGAGATTGAAAACTTTCAGCTCATATGTAACACTGCTATGTGTTTCACTTAAATATGAATTATAAATTTTGCTAACGCAGTTCACAAGGCAAATGTTAGGGAGGTTGATACTAGAGAGCAACTCTCCTATTAAAATTCATAGACTAAGTTTTATATACTTCTGATATTAATCCAACGTAAAAAAATCTATATAAACAATCAACAACAACAAAGTGAATTAAAAGTCAATTTGCTCAAATAGCTTAATCGATTAATCAACCAATTGACCGTACAATAAATATAAACTAAATTTATAAATAAACAATATGGCCCCTGCCTTGAAATTTCAATAACAACATACAAAAACTTATTGTACACTTGTAATATAACTAATTTATGCAGCAACACATATATATAATAACGTAACTAAATAGCCGGAAATTATGGAATAAAAAATAATTTGAATACACACTTGAAATACGGTAAAGCTATCAGAAACTTGAAGAAAACTTGAAACACAGTAACAAAATGGCCACGTCTTGTAGGCTTAATTAAAAAAACATGCGTGCAGACTTCAGAAATTACTTGATAATTCAAGCAATACTCGTCGCACAGAAGGAAAACATACACGAAACGATGCACCACAAGAAACTTTATCGGAAGATATAAGACTTACGAAAACTTATTGAGTAAAACTTGAACAAATTAAGAAAACAATGAGAGCTCCAAAAAAAATGCCGCACACAACAAGCGAATGGGGAAAACTAGTCTGTTTAATCGCCTGTAGTCTTGCATAATGTTTTCAACTTTTTCATCTAATTGCACATAAACTTTTCTTATTTTTACTCCTGCGATGCCAATTTCTCTTGCTTTTAACTGGTAGGAAACTTTAATCGATTGCTCTTTCAAAGATTTAACTAGAAATTGTACATTGGGTTGTTTTATGCCAATGATTCTATTTAATTGTGAGTTCCACGATTCCACTGGATTATTGGTCCTGTGTCAAAGTCCATAAACATTCCATAGTTGAAGGGGAACACTGAGATTGTCCATCCATTGTTCTATGAAGTAATCTATAAAACGTTCCAGTTTGTCGTTAGTTGGAACATTTTCCATTATTTGGAGAAAGGCTTCTTCCAATTTTCCCACAGACAGAAAACGCAGAGCAGAGAACATACGACACGTTTTCCTTATTTCCTCATCCTCTCTCTGTATTCTTTTACAAGTCCTAATTCTTGTATTTTTCTCCATAAACTTTGCGTAAAGTGGAAGCTGCAACCAGATATAATTGCTTTGGGAAAATGTAAGTTACATGTTTTTATAGCTGCTGCCTCAAAATCCATTTTTATAACTTCTGGACTCCATGCTGGACACCATTCCTTCAACGAAGCAATTAAAGCTGAATATGCGTTTTCTCTTTTGTCCGGAAGTAGTGCATATACAACGGGAAACAGAATGATTTCCGTTAATGTGCTCCCACAATCGACATGTATGGTATACAGTTGAGCAAATTGTTTCGGGTAACTTTTGAAAGTCCCGTCGAAGAAAAAAAAATTCCGTCTTGTAAGAGGTTTTGTGCTTCGCTCCCTGCAAAAACTAGAAGTTTTTTTTCCAACATCATTTGAAAAGTCAAGCCGAAGAAAACTTTCTTGGTTTGAAAGAGTTATTAAGTTTCCGGGAAATTCAATATCGGCGCTGTCTGCAGGATTTTGAAGGGTTCCTAAAATTTGTCTTCTCTCCCTGCATAATGCTGATTTGACGTTTCGTATTTAGGAATATTTGCAACGAGATCATAGCCTTTTCGTAAAGTCCCGAAATCTCTTCCTCGAAAATTTTGTTGAAAGGTACTGCTATTTCTTCTCGAACACTTTTCCTTTTCCATCTTACGATTAGTGTCAATTTGTTCAATATCTGGAACGCAAGAGTGTTTAGTTTTTTCCATTATTTCATATTTCAAATTTGTTTTAATGGTTCTTTTGCATTTCTGCGAATTTGCCTTGCAACATCGCAAAGCTGTTTTGGTGTCATTTTTTCTAAACAAATGATGCCTTAAACCCTCTGTAACAAGACAATCTTTACCATTACTAGTTTTCATAATTTCAACGTTTCCCATACTGTACAGTACGTGCAACATACAGGAACACAAGTGCAAGAATGAACCCACACACTTACGAAAAGGGGAAGGTGAACAGGTGATAAATAGGGACCGAATCTCATTGGATATTGTGACTACTACTGTGAATTTGAGATACGAGCTACGTGCGCTTCGGCCACGGTCTAATCTTTCGGTCTAATCTAATCCCACCTGTCAAGTTGATACGTCGGGGAAAGGGGTGAATATATTTGTGAGATTGTGACACGAGATGCTAATCTATGTGAGCTTCAACCACGATTCCCCGACTGTGAGCTTGATGCATGTGCTCTTCGGCCACGGAGCCAGTGTAATCACCCAAACTCTGACTTGTTGGATAACTCTACTTCACCTTCACTGCATGATCGATCAATCTTGCAGCTGACTGTTGCTCAACCATAAATTGTAAACTTTTAAAAATATCCCCCCCCCCCTTTTTTTTTTCTTTGAGACAAATTTTACTGAAATGGTCATTTTACAACATGTTCTTTACACCCCTGAAGTTCCAAGCGAATCCATTAAGTATTTTTCTACAAAAAAAAAAAAAAAAAAAAAAAAAAAAAACAAATGCTTAACATCTAAAGTGTCCAAATATCTATTCGTTGTCAGTGTGTAATACACATTAGCTTATGCAATAAATTTTGTTTTTAAAAGCTTTCAGAAAAAATCAGAATAATTTAGGGATCTACTGATGTGCTTTTTTTTAATGCGTTATAAGAAAGCTTTTCCAGAATTCAACTAAAAATAAAAATTTAACGGTGCTTCATATAAGCAATGTAAACTGTTAAAAATTCATTTACTTAAAAAAATTCATTTAGGAGTAACAGAAATGTGTATAATGATTCATTTACTATAAATTAAATTTACAGATTTGACTAATAATGCTATTACAGAACAAATAAAAAGACAAAATTTATTTAAGTAGATTTCCTTTATAGTAGCACACTTTTGTTTCTAACCTTTTCAAGGGCGGTAGAATATAATATTTTCACCTAATTTTAACACCAACTGCAAGAATTCATCCAAATATTTTTCAACAGAATTTGAAAATAATAACTTATTGTAAAATACTTATTAGTATTTTTTATTTTAATTTTGCTCGTAAATTTCGGGTTTTTGATATTAAATGAGCGTAATTAAATTGCCCATAAAAGGGGTTAAATTTTTGAGAAGGTGGTATCATATTAAGTTCAGACATTCTTTTAAAAGACCATTAGATTATACATGTTTCTGGTGGAAATTGAAATAATAATAATGCATGATCGATCAATCTTGCAGCTGACTGTTGCTCAACCATAAATTGTAAACTTTTAAAAATATCCCCCCCCCCCCTTTTTTTTTCTTTGAGACAAATTTTACTGAAATGGTCATTTTACAACATGTTCTTTACACCCCTGAAGTTCCAAGCGAATCCATTAAGTATTTTTCTACAAAAAAAAAAAAAAAAAAAAAAAAAAAATGCTTAACATCTAAAGTGTCCAAATATCTATTCGTTGTCAGTGTGTAATACACATTAGCTTATGCAATAAATTTTGTTTTTAAAAGCTTTCAGAAAAAATCAGAATAATTTAGGGATCTACTGATGTGCTTTTTTTTAATGCGTTATAAGAAAGCTTTTCCAGAATTCAACTAAAAATAAAAATTTAACGGTGCTTCATATAAGCAATGTAAACTGTTAAAAATTCATTTACTTAAAAAAATTCATTTAGGAGTAACAGAAATGTGTATAATGATTCATTTACTATAAATTAAATTTACAGATTTGACTAATAATGCTATTACAGAACAAATAAAAAGACAAAATTTATTTAAGTAGATTTCCTTTATAGTAGCACACTTTTGTTTCTAACCTTTTCAAGGGCGGTAGAATATAATATTTTCACCTAATTTTAACACCAACTGCAAGAATTCATCCAAATATTTTTCAACAGAATTTGAAAATAATAACTTATTGTAAAATACTTATTAATATTTTTTATTTTAATTTTGCTCGTAAATTTCGGGTTTTTGATATTAAATGAGCGTAATTAAATTGCCCATAAAAGGGGTTAAATTTTTGAGAAGGTGGTATCATATTAAGTTCAGACATTCTTTTAAAAGACCATTAGATTATACATGTTTCTGGTGGAAATTGAAATAATAATAATGCATGATCGATCAATCTTGCAGCTGACTGTTGCTCAACCATAAATTGTAAACTTTTAAAAATATCCCCCCCCCTTTTTTTTTTCTTTGAGACAAATTTTACTGAAATGGTCATTTTACAACATGTTCTTTACACCCCTGAAGTTCCAAGCGAATCCATTAAGTATTTTTCTACAAAAAAAAAAAAAAAAAAAAAAAAAAAATGCTTAACATCTAAAGTGTCCAAATATCTATTCGTTGTCAGTGTGTAATACACATTAGCTTATGCAATAAATTTTGTTTTTAAAAGCTTTCAGAAAAAATCAGAATAATTTAGGGATCTACTGATGTGCTTTTTTTTAATGCGTTATAAGAAAGCTTTTCCAGAATTCAACTAAAAATAAAAATTTAACGGTGCTTCATATAAGCAATGTAAACTGTTAAAAATTCATTTACTTAAAAAAATTCATTTAGGAGTAACAGAAATGTGTATAATGATTCATTTACTATAAATTAAATTTACAGATTTGACTAATAATGCTATTACAGAACAAATAAAAAGACAAAATTTATTTAAGTAGATTTCCTTTATAGTAGCACACTTTTGTTTCTAACCTTTTCAAGGGCGGTAGAATATAATATTTTCACCTAATTTTAACACCAACTGCAAGAATTCATCCAAATATTTTTCAACAGAATTTGAAAATAATAACTTATTGTAAAATACTTATTAGTATTTTTTATTTTAATTTTGCTCGTAAATTTCGGGTTTTTGATATTAAATGAGCGTAATTAAATTGCCCATAAAAGGGGTTAAATTTTTGAGAAGGTGGTATCATATTAAGTTCAGACATTCTTTTAAAAGACCATTAGATTATACATGTTTCTGGTGGAAATTGAAATAATAATAATGCATGATCGATCAATCTTGCAGCTGACTGTTGCTCAACCATAAATTGTAAACTTTTAAAAATATCCCCCCCCCTTTTTTTTTCTTTGAGACAAATTTTACTGAAATGGTCATTTTACAACATGTTCTTTACACCCCTGAAGTTCCAAGCGAATCCATTAAGTATTTTTCTACAAAAAAAAAAAAAAAAAAAAAAAAAAAAAATGCTTAACATCTAAAGTGTCCAAATATCTATTCGTTGTCAGTGTGTAATACACATTAGCTTATGCAATAAATTTTGTTTTTAAAAGCTTTCAGAAAAAATCAGAATAATTTAGGGATCTACTGATGTGCTTTTTTTTAATGCGTTATAAGAAAGCTTTTCCAGAATTCAACTAAAAATAAAAATTTAACGGTGCTTCATATAAGCAATGTAAACTGTTAAAAATTCATTTACTTAAAAAAATTCATTTAGGAGTAACAGAAATGTGTATAATGATTCATTTACTATAAATTAAATTTACAGATTTGACTAATAATGCTATTACAGAACAAATAAAAAGACAAAATTTATTTAAGTAGATTTCCTTTATAGTAGCACACTTTTGTTTCTAACCTTTTCAAGGGCGGTAGAATATAATATTTTCACCTAATTTTAACACCAACTGCAAGAATTCATCCAAATATTTTTCAACAGAATTTGAAAATAATAACTTATTGTAAAATACTTATTAATATTTTTTATTTTAATTTTGCTCGTAAATTTCGGGTTTTTGATATTAAATGAGCGTAATTAAATTGCCCATAAAAGGGGTTAAATTTTTGAGAAGGTGGTATCATATTAAGTTCAGACATTCTTTTAAAAGACCATTAGATTATACATGTTTCTGGTGGAAATTGAAATAATAATAATAAATTACAAGTTTAAACGAGAACTATAGATTTATACCGGTTTAAAAGTCTAGCAGCGAGGTGTGTTTTAAAAATGACCCAAACTAATTCAATAACCGAAAAATAACTTTCGAATCAGTGACATACGTTTTTACATTTATCGCACAATTTAAAAATTCTTGATTGTAGTGATGCCTATTAATTCCTTCTTTTAAAATAAGTCTGCCTTTTTAACGGAGGGTGGGGGGAGGTATTTTTCAAACTAACTAAAAAAACGATTTTCAAAATGAATTTATAAAATTCAAATCTCAATATTATATTAAAAAAATGATGTTCGGTAAAATTTATAAATTCAATATAAATAAGATTAACATAAATTTAGATATGCAAAACTAAATTTATTACCTCTTAGTTACATTTTTAAAAAAGTTCCTTTCAAAGTGAAAAATTTCTTTATTTTATTATTGAAATCTTAAAGATTATAATTAACATTTTTTAATTTTTCTGTTATAAAATTAATTAGCTTTGTCATTTAATTAGCATTGCTGACAAAAATCGTTCTTTGGGAATAAAAAGAATATTCATTTTAAAAAAAAAAAAAAAAAAAAAAAAAAGAAATAAATAGAAATAAAATAAACTATTGAAGATTTTGTATTTGCATAAAATGTTAAGATAAAATTAGTTGTACTGCTATATTTGCATGATACATGCTTAGAGAATTTAAATTTTGTTTGAATTAATAGTTTAACTTGAAAACATTTTGCTATTAATTAAGTAACAATTATCAGATTATATAAACTAACATTTGGAATATGCAGGAATATGCTTAATTAAACAGAAAGTTTAAATTAGAAAGCTATACATTAAAATTATCCGGGTCAGTAAATATTGACTGAGTATTGTGAAATTTTCAATTAAAACAATATAATATTTAAGATAACACTATTAAAATGGTACAGCTTACCTTGCGGATAAATTTTCCGAATTGGTACCATTTTTTGGTGAAACGTTGAACTATTTATTATTATTATTATTATTATTATTATTATTAACAGTGGATTACAAAAAGTTCGTGATTATTTTGTCGTGAAATAAATTCATGAGATTAATTTATTTAGCTTCATGTTTATACCGTCACGTTTCTTTCTAAATACGAACCTATCTACACTAGAGAATTTTAAATATAAAAAATTGCATTTAGAAATACTTTAAATGTTTTCTTAGAATATTCTTGAGAAGATTTCCCAGAAAATTTTATTATATATTATAAAGAAAAAAGAAGAAAAAATCATATTTATTATAAGACTGTTAAAGTGCGACGTGTAAATGTATTTAAGTTTTGAAAAGGCATCGATTTTTTTCTTATTTTTAATGCATTGTTAAGATATTTTGAACTGAAAAGTAATTACAAAATTTTTAGCTGCTTCATATTTGAAGCTTTAATCCTCTATTATCTGCACTTAATCTATAAATGTAATTATATCTGACGTTATAAGTCTGAAATCTTCACATTTGTTTAAAATAATAAACGAAAATTAAATTTATTTTCTTTTGTCTGAAAAATAAAATAATAATATTATGAAAAATACTGTTCAGTGGTGCAGTAATTTAATATTGATATTTGTTTTGACAGTTACTCAGAAAATAACAAGAAATTTCGTATAAGTTTTACTAATATATAAAATAAATACTGAATTATTATGTAATTTTTTCACTCATATGTTATTTACTATAAAATATTATACAAGGTAAATTACAATACAATTATTTATTGAAGCATTTTCTTTCTTTCTTTCTCTCTCTCTCTCTCATTTTTTTTTTTTTTTTTTTTTACCACGAGAGATGAAAATTCGGTATGTATAAGGGTAAATGTATACAAAACTAAGTTTTAAAAAAATTGCTTTAAAAAATAATAAAATTGAAAAATTTTTAATATTACAAAAATGTAATTTAATAATCTAATTAAATCTTTTTTACCAATTAAAAAAAAAAGGGGAAAAGAAAGAAAACTGAATTTCAATTAAATATTTTATTATTAGAATATTTTACAAGGTATAAAATAACATCAATTCAAAAATATTTGTATTGAATTACTTGTTCAAATTAGAGAATATAAATATGTTTTGATGAAATGAAACGATGGCCATGGATAAGATTTTATTCATAAATATTTGTTTAGTTTTTTATTTCATAAATTGATAATTATGATTTATGATACTTAGAAAAATAAGTACAGGCGTGCAACAGTTATTGAAATAATTGTTTTTTTTTTTTTTTTTTTTTTTTTCTTTCAATGCATGCAATAGTTCTAGAAAAATTGCTTTTATAGAAATACATTTTAACTATCGCTAAAACGTATTTATTTCACCTGTTGGTATAATTTATTTTTTATTCTTTAAGAATAGTTGGAGGATATTTTTTGTCCTACGTAGTTTAAAAGTGTTTAGGACTTGAATGTGTTTATCTGTCTGTACAGTGTTTTTATTCCCATGAATAGTTTTAGAATTTCATTTAACACTCTTTTAAGAGTACTTACCTCTCACATCATAAATGCTATGTTGTAAATATTTTTCAACACCTTGAAAACTGTAAAATCTACAGAACACAACTGAAAGCGTACCTCCAGAAATATCATATTTTGTCAGAAGTACATAAGTCTACAATTTTGCTGAAAAGTATAAAAGTTATATGCAATGTTTTTTTTATATTTTTATTTCATTAAAAGTATTATTTATATAAGTAACACTTGAAAATTTTTATAATTAGGCTACACAGAGAAAAAAAATATATACCGCCTTCATCTAGAATGAATAAATGATCATTTTCTATTATTTTAATTTAGAAAATTCTTGAAATTTATAAATTTTAATTCTGTAATAGCATTTGTTACATTTTAAACGAAGATTATTATGCATATCATTTAAAAAAAAAAAACTTCTTAGAGGGAATAGACCTGTTAAAAATCACGCTTTGCTACACCCCTCCCTTTTAACTTTAGAGGACGAATTACGAAAGATCCTGAAATTGATTTTATAAATTCGCATTTTGCATTTCAAAAATAGAATTTAATGGATGTATTATTATTATTATTTTTTTAATATAAAGGATGTGTGAAAAACTATTTTTCTCTGTTTACGCCTTTGAACAAAACACACTATTATGCTTATAGTACAAATACGTAATATGAATTATTACACTATATCTGGAAAAACATCTTTTTCTACAAGAAATACGAGTGAAAAGTGCTTACGTCCTCTTCCAATGGACAATTTGCACACATGGGGGATTTAAACAAAATCTTATTTTTCTGGTAGTTTTAGGCTCATAAATTTCAAAAAGTTTATTAAAAATGAAAAAAAAGTTCTCATTAATTTCAAAAAGAACTTTAAAATTAACCAAAAATCACGTGACTTCAAAACGCTGTCTGACGTCACACTTTATGATGCTTCAATGTTTACATTTTGTTAGCCTAGTTAGCAAACAGCAATTCGTTTTAACTTTCGCAACTATCAATCATTTATATGATTTCTGAGCATTTATTTTTCATCTTATAATCATTTAATACCATTATCATCATTTTTCCTTATCATTATTTTCAATTGTTTTCTTTTCATGGCGCGGTTGTCCAATGTTTTCGTTTAATAGGATCCTGTGAAATGCTAAAGAATAGCTTCTCAGAAGCATTTAGCCGTTGTATTAGTGCAGAGTGGTACAATACAATATTTATACTATGATTTTTTAATATCCGTCATTATTATGAAATACAAAATCTATTTCACTGATTCAAGAAGCAAAGCACAAAATCGAATGTAAACAACGATGACTCCCGTTTGTTGTCATAAAGAGTGACGTCACGATATTTTATACTGCGTTTTCTCGATAGAGTAAATAGTGCAATGTTAAAATTGTTATAAATCAGTCATTAGATTTCAAATAAAGAAAATTTTTGTATTTATTTTCTTACCTTTTCCTATTCTATTATATGAGAATAAAATCGGAAAACGTGCAAATTCTCTATTGTCATTTATAGCCGAAGGGTACACGAGTAAAAGTTAGCGACACAGGATGAATTTATCACGATCCATTATTTTCCCCCTCTACAGAGATTGAAAATAAAAGAAGATCGCAATATTTTTTTTAATTTTTCGGCCGTTTTACAAAAAATTAAATGCATAAAAGTGAATAAAAGTGGTATGACACTAAACAAAATTTTTTTTTACATCTCTGAAGAGTTTTTCTTTTTAAATTTTCCTAATTGAACTAAAGTTATCGATGTTTAAAGTAAAACATATGCAAATTCGCCCAGAATAAATTTAATTTAAATGTGTTAAAAATCATTTCTTCAAAAAAAATAAAACTGTAGAAAGATGTGAAAAGTTGTCCTCTACAACACTGACAAATATTTTGCAAATCTATTGGTTTTTTAATTAATTATTAAGGGACAAATTTTCCCCATAGGTTAACATGGAACCTTGAATATTCAAGATGGCGGGTACACAGCAACCTTAATATAGAAATATAGATTTCAAAGCTATGCGCATGAGGCACGCCAATAAAAAGAATAGATGAAATGGCCGAGAATTTCTAGATGGTGTATTTCTAGATGGTGAAACAATATTCTGAATATTCTGAATCTTTTATTTTACGAGAAATCCTCGCTTAATTTTGTAGAATTGGGTCATAAACCAAGATTATAGCTGTTGAAACCCGCCTCTTGTATTCACATTTATTTAGAGCTATTTTCAAATAGGTTTGTCCTCGATAATATAGGCAAACGCTCAAGAATTCTAATAGAGGCCTCTAGAATTCGCTTTGGAAGGGGACTAGAAAATTTTTTATAAGAAATTTATAAGGATGACATGGAACTATTTTTCCTAGAGCCACAATTTAGATTCTAGATGTCAGTTACAGAATTTTTTCTCAATGTATTGGCATGCCTTATACTCATAGCTCGGAAATCTATATTTCTAGTTTAGGGATTTAGAAAAGAACCACCTATTCGTTCTAGATGAAAGCGGTACATTATTTTTCTCAGTGTACATTTCGAATCAACTAAAATTAAGTTTATAATCTTCCTTTCGATGCCTTTCTGAATTTTCATCATAACGAATTAAATTTGTTTTAGATATTATCCTATGAAATCGGCTCCAAAATAACAGTAAATACACTCTGTTAAACCAGACGTCTTATCACGAAAATAGTTCCAGTTTAGCTCAAACCAATATTTTTAGAAATTTGATGCGCCAAGTTCCTCATATTTAGTAGCGTCACTTTATTATTAATCACATCTAAATGATAAAATTTGGCATACAAATATTGGTTGCAGCTGAATTTGTCTAACTGGCACCATTTTTTCTTTAAACGTAGAACTATTATGTTTAACAATGTACGGTTGCTTGTGCATATATAATTAAAATATACTTTTTAAAATATTCATATGACACGAAATATTTAATGCAATCATACGAGATTTTAGTATATAGCTTCTGCGCTATGTCAATTTGGATTCACGGCAAATCTGCGAAATTTGGTAGAAATTACATTGTTATATATATACACATACACACACACACATATATATCTATATATATATACACACACACTGAGGAAAAAAAAAATATACCGTCTTCCTCTAGAATGAATAAGTGGTCATTTTCTAAATCCCTTAACTAGAAATATAGATTTCCGAACTATGCGCATAAGGCACGTCATTAAACTGAATAGACGAAACGATCGAGAATTTCTATTCCACACATTTCTAAATGGTGAAACAATATTCAGAATATTCTGAATCTTTTGCATTGCGAGAAATTCTCGCTTGATTTTCTAGAATTGGGTAATAAAACAAGATTATAATTGCTGAAACCCGCCTCTTGTATTCGCATTTATTTGCAGAGATTTTTAAATAACTTTGCCCTAGAGAATATAAGCAAACGCTCTAGAATTCTTATAGGGGTTTTTAGAACTCGCTTTCAAAGGGGATGATATGAAACTATTTTTTCTAGAGCCACAATTTAGATTCTAGATGTCAGTTACAGAATTTTTTCTCCGTGATATATATAAACTACTTATGAGAATATATGTAATACTCGAAAAAAAAAAAAAAAAAAAAACATATACTTTTGCATGCTGTTCTTACAAAAATGCATAGAAACTGTCTATCCAAATAAAATCAAGAGAAAGATTTTTTTTGGTCAATGTTCGATAACAAAATGTTCTTGTTTCGTAAAAAACTTACTTTAAATGCGACTACAGAAAGATTTCTTTTCTTTCTTTTTTTTTTTTTTTTTTGTGTGTGTGTGTGTGATAATAACTTTTAGTTCAACCCCGAGCTTGTACTAATATTAGTAACATTCTCAAATTTAGAATAAACTTTTGATAATTTTATGAAAAGAGAGTACAGCAATATAAAATAAACGTAAGAAAAATTTTAAAACAATAATTTTATTGAAGTACTAAGAGGTATTACGGAATACGGTCGAAATTGTTTAAATAAATTCGAAAGAGTACAACTGAACAACAAATATTTAGAAATATCTAGTTTATAAATATCACTAAAACGTATTAAACAATTTAACAGTATTTTTCTTTCAAAAAACGTGTCTCCTAGTGTAAATCAAATATCATATTAAAAACTGCACAAGCGTCTGAAAATGTCAAGCTGTAGAAAGATAAACAGAACTTTTGGATAAGAATAAATTGTGATTTTGAAAAGAATTGAATTCTACTGAAATATTTTTCTTATATGGCACTCAAAAAAATAGCCCATTTAAGATATATATTTTTATTATGAATGTAAAAATTTTTTATTCATATTTTGAAGAAGCTTATGAAGAAATATGTAGGTTAAACTTGTTTTAAAAATTTTAAATGAAAATTTTGTATCATTACCATATAACATTATATTTCAATGAAAAATTAATTTTATAAAAATAATCTTTAAAATCAATTTTATCTGCAATGTTTAATGAATACAGTCCTGCTTATTAATTCTTAATCTACGATTTCAGAAAATATGACTGAGCTGAGGAAACAGACATTTTTTTTTTCTTTATGATTTTACTAAGATACATTTTAATAATGATAGCAATTTTTTTATGGCTTTCATAAAATGTTTTAATGATGCATTAGTTTCCATAATTAGTAACTAGTTTATTGATACCGAAGAAACTGTTCCATATATAAAATAAATAAAATTTATACAAATATATAAAATATTGGAGCATCGTTTATACGTTTTACAAGGGACCGATCATACAGAAAAAAAATGTATAACTGACCAAAAAAAAAAAAAAAAAAAAAAAAAAACCCGAACAACAGAAAATTTCAACACATGCACTAATACATAATAAGGGGTTTTATCATTCTAGAATTCTAATACATTTTCGTTATTATTATTTTTTTTTTTATGCGTTCGATTATGATAACTTTTAAATGAAATTTGAAATAAATTAACTAATCAGTAATAACAAAGAATTTAAATATTACACAATCGTACTTAGTGTTGATACGAGAATGTTCATATCATCTTTTAAAGATAAAGTCTATAGAATTCTAAGCGAAGACGATATTTTTTCAAACAATTAAAAGCAAAGGATAACCCTGTTCATCAAAAATTAAGATGTCAAGTGAACAAATGGAAGTAGAAAATCTTCAAGTACCCTACTAAAGTCAACTGTACGTAAATGAGTAATAAATCCGCAAATTTACAAAATACCTTTAAATCTGTGAGACTCTCCTTGAATTTAAACGCTGTTCCAGAAAAATGATTAAAGGAGATTGGAGAGTCAAAAGAGACTGTCATTTTCCTTTCCCTCAAAAAAATCCTTGACAGTTGTATACCTGTGAATCAAGGTTTACATGTTTAACTTTATATTATACTCTTTAGATACAATATATACATTAGGGCGACCAGAAAGTAATGTCAATTTTTTACAATAAACCCAAACAGATATTTTTTTAACAAGTTTTTATTTTTAATCAATGTAATCACCCTCGTTATCAACAACCTTTTGGCATCCAGTGTGCAAGTTTTCAATGCTGGATCAATAGAAATTAATTAGTTTTGATCAAAATCTCTGGATATCGCATTTTGGACATCATGAAAATATTTAAATGTTCTGCCACTTAGTAAATATTGTAGCGGTCGAAAGGAATGGAAATATGATGGCGCAATATTGGGGGAGTATGGTAGGTGAGGCAATGCCTCCCACCGCCTTTCATTATTTTTTCTGGGGTTCGTCTTGCGCAGTGCAGTCTTGCATTATCGTTTTGCAGAATAACGCTTTTACTGATGATGATTGTTGGGCACTTTTCAATTAAAAATTAATTTACTCGATCCAATTGTTCACAGTAGTGGTCTATATTCACAGTTTGTCCAGGTTTCAGCACTTCAAAAGGAACTGTCCCGCAAATATTCCACCAAACTCACAAAAGCGCCTGTTTGTGGAGTAAAAACGGTTTAGTTATACATTTTGGCTATTCATTCGAAGAGAGCCCGGGATTTTTCGTTTTGAATTATCAAAAAGGACCCAATTTTCATCTCCAGTGATCAAGTGATCAAAAAATGCTTCTGTATTGGGCCACTGAAGCACTAAATTTTATGTGCTCGATCGGTCATCTTTGATTTTTTTTTCGGATAAATTTTCCGAGCCCCAGACACCTTACTTTACCAATTTGCTGTAAATGTTCTTGGATGGTAGACCAAGTTTGACGCAGTTTTTCGATTGTTTGACACGGTTTTGTTTCCATTTCCGTGCTTAACATGTCATTGGCTAAAGTTGTTTGTCTTCCTGATCGACACGAGTCAGAAAGATCTAAATTACCAAAATTGAATTTAAAAAACCACATTTAGCTTTTACGAACGTTTAAGGCACTTTAATAATCATCGCAAACGATTTTTGTAATAAATGTTGCGTTACTAACCTTTCGAAACTCAAAAAGCATCCAATGCCGGATATATTCCTCTTCCGGTGTTTGGCTGGCGATTTCCTTATAAATTGGGAAAAAAAAAAAAAAAAAAAAAAAATTAAGCTTCAATAATTTACAAGTAAGGAAGTCACTCTAACCTTGAGATGTCTTTGGCACGAGTTCAAGCGCACATTGAGCTGGTAAATGACAGTCGGATATCGACATACGCAAAAACGACATTAATTTCCGGTTCCCTTAATATACATATATATATATATATACTAGGTACTAAATGCTCTAGGTACTAAATGCTCATTGTACCTAGAGTCAGACTACATTGTACCTAGGGCCAGACCGCATCGTTTCTAGGGCCAGACCTCATTGTACCTAGGACCTCATTGTACCTAGGGCCTCACATTAACTAGGGCCATTCTCTCAAAATTAAATTTCATTTTGTAATGAATAGAAAATAAGCATATAAACATGCATTTTTTAAAATAAACAATATCACGTAATATATTTTATTTATCATATAATAATTATCATGTTGTTTCCTTAATTTGAAACACCTAATTTTTCACATACACCCCCCCCCCTTTTTTGTGGGGGGGGGGGGGATATTCTAATAGAATGTTTTTCTTAAATTTCTTTTTTTTTCTGGAGTGTCTCTTAGATTTCTACATCTCCCTGCTTTTCGGCCACATCTTTTCTTTGATGTACGAAGTTTTGCTTTAGGTAAAGGTTTTGCTTTAGGTTCGTACCTGTTCAAGCATAACACACGGAAAGATGTTAGATGTTGAAGGTTTCGAAATTTCAACAGGACATGAAACAGAGACATCCAATTCCATCATTGTTGGTTCACTTTCTTCCTGGAAAATCTTTTTTTGGAAATTTATGGAGGGATCTTGTCTGTCGGTCGCATTTGAACTTAAATATTCATCCTCAGTGAATATGTTCTGATTCACTGGCCATATGCCAGATACACGAAAGCCTGATAGAATGTTTACAAGAGTAAAGGCCGACGGATAGGACTTGCCAACATTTTCCGTAACGTCATATATAGTGATTGATTTTCCAGGATTTTCCAGCATCCAATTACTACAGGCTGTGCTGTAGTATTTCTTAAAAGGTCCAAACACACCTCTGTCCAACGGTTGAAGCTTATGACTGGAGGAGGGTTGAAGCAATATCTCTCATAAAACAATATACTTCATTAAATTATAAAAGTTTTTCAATTAAATTGTAACAACATGAAGAATATGATTGCAGCTGTACTTAGGACCATCCATGGCCCTACGTACAAGGCAGCTATATGGCACTAGGTACAAGTTTTGGTAACTTCATTCAAAATTCCTTCTACTAAGAAACCCACATGCAGAGTGGACTAATTAAATATCTCATTTATTACTCAACATAACAAGCAAAATTATACACTAGAAATGAAAGAAAAATATTTGATTTACCTTTATAAAATAGCAAAAGAGATGATCTGCAAAATTTTACTTCAAACCATGTAAATTCTTTTTCTACATGTAACTTGTCAAAACTTTCTCCTCAAAGGTTTCTAAGTAGTTGTAAATGTAGCAATTTGTGTTGTTACTCGCTCAGTTGAGTATTAAAACTTAAAACTAAATATTATTCAAATAAAGTGGGGTCGCCCTAGGTACACGGGTCTCCCCTATATATATATATATATATATACATATAAAGGTTGTTATTTTTCTACACAAATTACAAACTTTTCAGATTCATCTTATCTAGAAGACGTTATGCGAGAGTCAATAATGCAAAATTTGATTAAATACGCATTATTTTAGCTTACTCATAAACAAAAGACTGATTACTACATCTGACAAGGAAAAATTCAAAAGGTGTCGAAAAAATATATGTGATTTTACTCTTCCTAAAACACCAGAAAGTGAAAAAATTATTGGCTGAAATGAATTACAGCGACCACAGAAAATTATCAAAATTAAGCATATTTGGCGATTTCACATTGTTAGGCGATTGATTTTGAGTACTTGGCGGAGAAACAAAACACGGTTTTGTTCGTACACGGCAATCTCGGTGCTAGAGAAGCGAACGCCTAACAGCTCTAAATCGCCAAATATGCTTAATTTTGATAATTTTTTGTGGTCGCTGTAATTCATTTCAGCCGATAATTTTTTCACTTCCTGGTGTTTTATGAAGAGTAGAATCACATTCATTTTTTTTTTTTTCTGTCAATATTTTTTGAAGACGACACCTTTTGAATGTTTCCTTGTGAGTAAATGCATTCTTTCAATACTTTACTTATGGAAAACTATTTTAGGATTTCATACAATTATTTATAAATTCTTTTTAGTTCGAAGTGGAATGGTAAAATTGTGCAAAAACTTTAAACTTAAATATTGAAAATGGACATAAAATATGAATCAATCAACTCATTTCCATTTATTTTATTTTAGAAGTATTTTCAATTAATTTGTTAGAGGAATAAAGTTTTTAAAGTAAAACCAAAATATTTGTCTTACAGCGTTATCGTCGAAGACATTTTCATTTGAGGATTAAAACTGCCATCTAATCCTTAATATGTTTTTGCACCAAGATATTAAGAGGGAAACAGATAGTGGAGAAAAAAAAATCCTGGAGCTAGTTGTAAAATTCTTAGAATAAATCTTTGGCTATGTGAACTGATGGAAGATATTTAAAATAAAATGAAAACAACACAGAAATAATACGTGACTGGAATATATATTCAAGGAATTACCCTCAGGATGTTATTCTGTTGTTTGAAATCATGATTAGTAATATGGATTATTTCTGTAATATTTTAATTTTATCGAAAATATTGATTTTTAGTCATTTCATAAAGATCATTTAAAAATTCTGTTAAAAATGGAAATAAGCCTTTGGAATATTTAAAAATAATTCAAAATTTTCTTTTCAAAATATATCAGAGAAGAAAATAATTATATATCTTTGAAAAAATATATATACTATTGTAAATCTCCCCCCGCCAGCAGATACTCTGATGTTTCTTAGGCAGCCAAAAGGAAAAAAAAAAAAAAAAAAAGGATTGATATAAGAATTCTCCTCCGCTATTAATTCCTGGGAATTTCACACCTTGCTTAATGAAGATGTGCCAAAAACTTTGCATATGCCTTTCTAATAAATCCTTACTGCTTTCAACTTCGCTTTTTAACTGTGCTTGATTTTCAGCTGTATATTAAAGCTATAATTTAAGGTATTTTTACGACGGGGTGTGTAAATATTTTTCTAATTACTAACATGATTTTTATAAATTAAACTTCTATATCGGGATGCATACCGCAATAAAAATACTTAGCTCTATCATGCAGAGAGAGAAAAAAAAAAGCTAACAAGGGATGTTAAAAGCGGTAATAATTTTTTAGAATTGTATACGCAGAGTTACTGGCACATCTTCATTAAACAAGTCAAGAAAAATCCCAGGAATTTATAGCAGCGTGCATGGAAAACAGATATCAGCCTTTTTTTTTTTTTTTTTTTTGGCTGCATAAGAAAAAATCAGTTTTTACTGGGCGGTGTGGCTTTTACAATAAATATTGCTTTATTTTTCTTATGAGAAAATCTTTCTTCGTATCACATGCTTTTGCAGGTTATGTATGTGCGTTTATAAATATAACACGTATGCATAATGGGTACTTGTGTAATACGTCTATTGTGTTATGCATATATATATATAGTACATGTTTGTATATCATGCCTGTGTGTAATACTTAAGTATAACATGTTTATGATTACGTATTCATAAGATGTGTGTGCACTTGATATTTACAATCGAATGAATCTGTAATGTATTTCTTACTTTAACTTTACTTAAACTCACTTATGTCATTTCCAGGTCTTGTAATTTCATATTTAAAAATCTGTATTGATTTCACTCGACTTCCCAAACATTTAGTAGTTACCAGGCGTGTGAAAAAATTGAATCAGAGAATAATTTAGTAAATAATCGAAAATAAATTTTTTTTCCTTTGAAGCTTGTGACGCCATTTGAGGCATTTAGCGACTCGTGCACACGACGAGACCCAACGATTGTACAATATGAGGAGCAAAACATTTGAAATGCTTTTCACTCGTGTAATTCACAAACCATTTTAAAATATTATTCTTATTAAATATATTTTTAATTATTTAATTAGAAATTATTATCAGTTTTTCTTCTAAATTATTAATTATTTAAATGTTTTGCAATGATTTTAATCAAATTGCTTCTAATATAGCTAAATGTTTCGAACATAATTTGGCAGTTCATCAAAGGAGCCGTAAAAGAGAGAGGGAAGTGGAAAACATTTAATAAAAATGTGCCCAAAAGGCAGAAGTAAAATAAGGTATTTGAGTATTTCGACCAATGCTCTTGTATATAATATAACGGAGCGCGATTTATTTGTATTTCTTTGTGTGTCCTTGCAAAAGGATCATAATTGGTAAGTACGCAATATCCAGTAACGGCCATGCTGTAGCGAAATTCTGAACCAAAATATCAGTTTCAAAATCAGTTTTATTCTCTTTTAAATAATTTAATGTATTTTAGACCCTATATACATGATGCGTGAAAATTAATTCATGCTTCCCTGCAAATGAGAGTACTCACAACATTTCTCATAATGATCATTTTTTATTCCCAATGGCTAGGCAAAAGTTACAGAGGACTATAAAGATCCGAAACAAATTATAGACAATATAACATAGAACAAAAGACCGAAGTAATTGCCTAAGGAGCGATCTTGCCTCCCAATATCTCGACTCTTATGTAGAACATCGAAGAGCCCTACAACGGGACAGATGGTCCCGGTCCATTACTTCTCCAGAATCACAAAGTGGGCAAGTAGGGTCGTTTAAGATACCTATGCGCTTCAAATGAGCGGCAAGGCAGTCATGTCCTGTAGATAGGCGGAAAGTCGCAACTGCCTTACGTCTTGGTTTATCAGGAATTAGAGAAGGACTTAAATTCTTCCATTTCTTTAGAGCTGTACGATTCTCAAGATCTCGTAAGGCATTAGATGCAGATAAATTCTTTAAAAACAGTTTAATCTTCCAGTAAGAAATGGCTGTATTGGGATGTTGTAGTAAGGTGGCACATCTTTTTGCAGGGAAGTCCACTTGTTCATTGCCCCAAAGGCCACAATGGCCGGGCACCCACTGGAGAACAATTTGTTTCCCCTTTAAAGTGAGAGTTCTTAATGATTCTTGACATTGGGATATTTCCGGTGTTAATGGATGATCAACAGCGCTTATTGACTGGATGGCTGCCTGGGAGTCTGAAAGAATGACCGCCCTTTCAAACTTGCAATGGACAGCTAATAGCTGCTTTAAGGCTAAACGTATCGCCACAACTTCACCATCAAAGGAGGTACCAATATAGCCCGCAGGGGCATAGAAAGAAAAAAGATTTGAGAACACGCCAGCTCCTACATTGAGATGACAATCAAACTGGGAACTATCTGTAAAAATGTGCAGCCACTGAGATGGTGGATATCTGGCCGCAATGGTCTCTAAGGGAAGACATTTCAACACACTTGGTGCAACATCTCTCTTTCTATGGATAGTTTCAACTAGATCCAGCCTCATATCGACATTTATCACTTCCAAGGGATTTCTGGGTGTCAAAAGTGGTTGTATATCACCTGAAATTACAAGATCTATCTTAATATCCAGGACTATTTGAATAAATCCATTTTGGGTATTTAAATTCCTTGGCTTGGTCACATAGTCCCTCCAGTAGGGATCCTCTATACGCAGTAGCTTTTCATAGAGACATAAGGCCTTCAATTTCATAATATCTTTGAAGTGTATATTCCCTGTCAATAATAACATCGCATCGATAGGAGTGGACTTCACACCTCCTGTGATCAAGCGTAAAGCCTGGTTTTGCAACACTTCCAGTTTATTGACGACAATTTGTAGGGCTGTGATCAGAGCTTCACAGCAATACAACATTAAAGGCTGTATAAAAGTTTTAAAAGTAGTGTTAAGAGTGGACCGAGCGCATCCCCAAGTGCATCCTGCTAAGCGCTTAAGAATACTCATTCTATTTGAAATACGCTCGGTAAGCTTTTCAACATGGAGCTTCCAGCTTAATTTATTATCAAAAGTCATTCCCAGGTAGGTAAAGCTGTCTGTGTTGGCGATCGAAGAGTCTTGGTACTTTAACTCTGGCCGGAAAGCCTCATGGGTTAAGGAGAAAGACTGTGAATCTGTCTTTCCTAAATTTACAGCCATATTATTTTTTCACACCATTTCGAGAGCACGTGCAGGACTTTATTTAAACGACTTTCAATAACATTTTTAGCAACTTTTTTTTGGTGCTTGGGTCCAGATTACCAAATCATCAGCAAATAGTAAACATTTAACATCAGGTATTGATTTAAGTGATGAAATTAGATCATTGACATATATATTGAACAAGGTGCAGCTACTAACTGCTCCCTGAGGGAGCCCAGTTTGAAGATTAAAGCTTTTGGAGAAAGATTCACCGAATTTAATCCTTCATGTTCTCTGGTTTGTGAAAGATCTAATCCAGTGAAATATTTTGGAAGAAATTCCGATATTCAAGAGCTTCTGGTAAAGCCTTTCCCTCCAGACAGAATCATATGCCCCCTTAAAGTCAACATAAATAGCTGTTAAAATGTCTCTGTTATCTAATGAATCTTTAATCATACTTTAGTAAATTAATATAAGATACATCAGTTTTACTGTTTTAAACAATTTAACATTAATTAAACAAACTTGAAAAAATTTGTATACATAGTAATGCATAGGAATTCTAGTTTGTATCGCTTGCAAAACAACTATAAGTACTAAATTCATAAACTTTTATATCATTCTTGCAACGATGACCTTTTTAACATCCCTAATAAATTTATAGTCAACAGAATGCAGCAGTTGCATACTGTCGTATTTACTCACCCACATATACACATAGAGCCCGACAATCCTTAAACTCTACATATTTTGTGTGATGATAAACTATAATAAACGTACTAAATTTGAGTTTTATCGAATGCAGCGTTTAAACGCTATTGTGTTTACTCATTCACGTACATGTACACACTAGTTCAATATTAATTAAATTTCATGTATTTCGTGCAATGGTGAATTTAAATATATATTTCAAATTCGAATGCAATCGAGTTCAGCGTTTAGACGCTATCGTATTCACTTACTCACATACATATACACACTAGTCTTGCTCTTATTAAACTATTACACGCGATGGTTGCCTATAATGTACATTCCAAATTCGAATACAATCGAATTCAGCTTTTAGACGCTATCACATTCAATCGCACACATACAAGCACATAAAAATACAGACATCACCATAAAAAAAAAAAAGCAGAAATCTATTCAAGAAACACCTAAACTTATTAAAAAGAAATTCGAATATACGCATTCATACATATATTCATAAAAATAATTTCGTGAGACCTCAAAACTCATAAAAACTCTAAAATATCTTAGTTAATTTTTTTCGTGTAACAATACTTTCCTTAAATAATAAAATTTCGAAATTTAGTGATATATTTTATTCCATCATCAATACTTTTATAAATTTAGCGAATCGCTCTTGAACTTAACCCTTCATGGTACTTTTGTTAAAAGCCTTTTATGCGCATCTTTTAAGCATTTATTTATAACGAAAATTGGCGATAAAATGATTATTCTATAAATTTCATTTAATTTTATTTAAAATGACTATTACATACATATAGATGATTAAATCGCTACATAATTACTAGATGCATTTCAGAGGGTGTGGGGGGAGACCGGCCCTTCAACTCCCCGTTGTATCTATTTGTCTGTATTTATCTGTGTACACATGTATATATATTTCCTTGTAACTCGTACCTTGCGTTAATTCCTTGTAACTCATAAATTCTTGTACAAAATTTGGTACCAAATGATTGCATAGCATATCGTAATTATTTTTTGTGACATTGCAATTTAATTACCAATTCTTTACCTACCATTATCTAGAGAAACCATGCTTTTAAACATTTTTATTTTTCTGTGTTTAACTGAGTGTAACAATGTTAAAATGTACTCTATAGACTGTAATGATACGAAATTCTTTTATGCGTTCCTTCACACAAGCGACAAACATTATATTTATCAATACAAAATATTTAATTATTTTCTTGTAACTCATTAATATTTGAACGATATTCAACATCATTTGAATAATTACAGAATGTCATCAGAATTCTTTTGTGTGGCCCTGTAAATGTGAGTAAATTATTTAGTTTATACATTGGTTATTCTAGAGAAAACAGATTTTCAAACATCTTAATAACGTGTGTTTACTCCATTATGTTGGATGCAGCACAAACGCTTTAAAATGCGCTTAAATAAAAATTTGTCCAAAGGCTCTAATGTCACGAAATTCTTGCGTGTCTCTGTAAACGTGTCATAAATATTATATGCATCAGTAAAAATTATATAACTTAATCTGTGTATCTCATTAAAAATTATTCGAAATCCGACATAATTTATATGATTACATGGCATTGTGGGACACATTTGTAAGTTCCTGCCCATTCATTATTAAATCTAAGCACACATTTTTCTACATAAAATATTCCTTCTACATCTCAATACACTGAGAAAAAAATATAACGCCTTCATCTAGAATGAATAAGTAGTTATTTTCTGAATCCCTAAACTAAAAAATATATAGATTTCCGAGTTACGCGTAAGTTAGGTGAGTCAAACTCATTCATGAGCCAATTTTAGGTGAGTTTGCGCACAATTCAACAAAACGTTATAATAAATCTAAATTTTAATTTTTTGCTAAACTGTTGGTGCATAGCTTTGAAGTGATCCTTCTTCTACGCATTTCCCTTACTATTTTGTTGTTATACTATGATTTAAAGCAACAGCTGTAATAAAACCAAGAGAACTATTTTACGCAATCTCTTCTTATAGGATAGGAGAGATCGCGCAAATGGGTAGGACATAGGTATTATACTTACTTTCAGTTTAAAGAAAATAAAGAAATAAATAAAATTATTCAATTAGGTATTAATGCTGGGTATAATAAAACAAATATCTTAAAAATCATCAATAAAGTCAAGAATAAAATCTATTATAACAATACTAACAATAACAACCAAATCACTAAAACTAAATATACCAATAGTCTACCATTCTGTAATGAATTTAAAAATTTCAAACACTTTAGTCTTCGTAAATTTAATTTATTAATTCCTTTCACCTCCCCCTTTACTATTAAATATCTAGTTGTTAATGACCGTGATCTTAACAGACCTACAGGTGGTGTCTATAAAATCCCTATAAGATATAATGATGAACTGTTTTTCTACATTGGGCAAACACGCCGCACCCTCAAAGCTAGAATAAGTGAACACATCCGTAGTATTAAAGAAGAAAAAAGCTCTGCACTGGTTGAATTTCTTTATAATAATCCTAATGCAATTCCTTTATGGTCCCAAGCCGAAATTATTTCTGCTCCCCGTGATTATCAAGACCTTCTCCTAACTGAAGCAATCAATATCATTAAATGCAATAAAGCTATCAACTTTAAAGATTCTGCAACTCTCCATAAAATCTGGCATGCACTATGTCAATAAAATTAATGGAATTTATTTATGTTCAGTTAACATCCATTCTTCAAGCTATTTGCTGTTTGTATGTTGTTGGAAACCTCCAGTCTTCTTGCTCAAAATTTGTATTTCTTCTAAATGATTTTTTGCCATGTAGCTCTAGTGCGACCCCGTTGGAACTTAACCCTATTTTCTAAACTTATGTAACTACGCTGCAAGATAATCTCGCAAAGCTTCAATCTTCGTTTTCAAGTGAATGTCTCTTTTATAGGATTTGGATATGTAACCCTGGTGTAACTCTAACGGAACTCAAGTGACTCACCATGTTGTGTACAAGACTAATTATTTTGGCTTTAACCGTATCAATTTACTTTAGTATATATAATGCTGTCTACTTTTTTCTAATGTTAAAAACACCACCTGAAGATGCTACATAAGTTGTAGCGAAAAGTTTCGTGTACAATTTTAATAAAAAAATTTATACGTGTTTTAAAGTGGTTTTATATATTTTTTACAATTAAATTGTTAACAACGATAATTGCACTTAAATAACTTTAGTATAAGGTTTTCGTAAACAAATATTTTTGTATTACGTGTAGGTATTTCAATAAAAAAAACAGAAAATAAAATAAATAAAATAAATAAAAAGGATTAAAAGTTTTTATTTAAAGAAAATAAATTAAAGAAGCAGATTAAAAAAGAGACTAGATAATAAAAAGTAACATTTATTTACTAGATAATATATTTAACTTAAAATTAATAAAGCTCCTTTTCAGTTTGAATGATTTCTTGTTTGTTGACCTAATCTGTCGTTGTGTATAATCGTTTCACTCGTTGTTATAAATGATGCAACTTTCATGCAATCACCTGCCACAAGTAAAATTTATAAACAAGTCCATCGGAAATCGTTCAATTAAAAAATATTTTGTAATGCTATCATTCTATAAAAATTCCTAGAAAGGGTTTTGAAAATTTAAGAAAACATTTTTGAAAACGAGACAAAATAACCGCGTTTAATCTTAGACTGTTCAAGCAATGAACATCCACATTTAATTGGCACTCCGTTATCGATATTTAAGAACTACCTGGAGTTTCAGAGCGTCCATTGTACTTCTTCCTGCCGATCCCCTATGTGCGCAATCTCTCCTACCGCGCAGTCTCTCCTAGCTTTACCTTATATATATATGTGTGTGTGTGTATGTTCCTTTTATTAAAACAAATGAATATCTTAAGGAGGTTATTTATTAAATTTTAAAAAATTCTATTGAAATATTCAATTATTATTAAAATACTTTATTTCAACTGAAAAAAAGAAAAAAAAATGTTAATTTTTCTTTATAATTTATATAAATGAATAATTTAAGGTGAAATAACTTTTTTTTATTACACGCTATAATCTTTCCTAAAGTTTATTTTATTGTTTTATTAATATTTTACTCCAAAACCACTAGTGGCAAAAGTTGATTGACTGCTTTTAATGTTGTTATTATTCATATAAAAAATAAATAGTCTAATAAATTATTAAAATATTTTATTTCAAATGAAAAAAGTATTTTTAATTTTCTTTATAAATAAATGAATAATGCAATAGATAATAATATTTGTATTACATTTATTTTCTTAAGACTATATATAAATTTTTAATTAATAGTTCATGCCAACGCTACTGAAACGTTGATCTTCTGCTTTTAATTGTGCTATTATTCATATGCCTTCATATGCAAAAGGAAAGAACTTTTACTTCTATAGTTGTTATTGTTTTCTTGACCCTTGCAAGGGTAATTTCGGAACTTTTTGAGCAAAGAAAGTTTGTTCTGTTCGCCATCCATGTACAGTACTGAATTTTATTAATTCTAATTAGTTAAAGGCACATTTATTTTGAAAATAAATAAATAGATAAATGATTCATCTAGGATATGCTCTGAAGTGTTTGAGACGACTGCTCTAGAAAAGAATTTGTGAAGATTTGAAAACGTGATTGTTCTTTATAAAGGGATAATTTTACGCTATATTCTTTAATTATATCTTGAAATAGAATATATTTATTTATAAATCATTAATTTTCTAATTAAATTTAATAATTATTTTCTCTTGTGTTATTCATTTATTTTAATATTTTGTTTCATTTCCTTAATAATAATAATAATAATAATAATAATAAAAACTCCTTCGCACACTGTATCGAAGTATAGCCGATTGCAGCCATTGGATTATAACGATATTTTAAATTGTATCCATGAATTTTTTCGCTCATTAATGTTTAAATTAGTATAATGTATGACACTAGAAGGGATTCCGTGTTTCTTTACAAACCTTTTTTTACATATTAGGTCTACAAATAAGGATTTAGGGATAAAGTTTTAGAACTTCTATAGGGATTTAGAGATAAAATTTTAGAATTTCAAAAGTACAGGGAGGCTCATGCAACGAAATTAATCCAAATAGTGTGTAATGAAGATCTTTTTACATCATTTTTACCCTTTTCCAATAAAGTTGGAAAGTGTTTATGACTTCGGTTTGTCTGTCTGTCCGCGCTCTATCTCCTGTAAATATTCATGTAATTCCTTGAAACTAACATATGTTATTCAAGCTCACAATAGCGTGTTCCCTTTTGAAAATGGGATAAATACCACCATTGGTCTTTGTGCAGGGACTCCCGAAAGAATTTAGAAGCATGGCGTTCTATGAGAGGTATTTCTATAAACCACATTTTAATGTCTTTATTTTTCACAAATGATAACAAAAATAAATTTTGTTATTCATATGCATAAAAAAATATTTTCTATTGAACATAGTGGGTTTAACGTTAAGTTTTACAGGGTGCACTAAATATTTGGATACATTATGAGCTACAATTGGTAATTTCTGGAATGGAATTTCGTTTTTAATAAGTGTTTTTAGCATTTTCCAACAAATTTTAAGATTGAAAATGAATTCAGTTTGTCTCTATGTCTATCTTTCTGCTCTTTAGTCTCTCTGTTAATAGTTTAACATTCAATGTTTAATTTTTTTTTAAACACTAATAAATTTTAAAACATTTTTGAAGTATTAAAAAAATCAGAGCAGACATTCAAATTCAGTTACCATTTTATAAACTATGGTTACCACATTAGAGTAATTTTATGATAAAACAGCGTAAAAACATTTATAACTACCCAAATTTGGAGGATTTTTTTTCTTATTCTAACTAACAAAAACATAATGATTATGATAAATAATTTTCTTGGAAATTTTTTTCAAAACTTAAACAATTCCAAAAATAAGGGGCTGTCTTTGAATTTCTAGGATATATAGTTACCATAGTTAGTGTCGCCATTGATTATTTTAAATACCGTTAAAAAAATTTAATATAAAATGAATTGAATTCTTTTATTATTAAAAGTAGATTTTACTCATAAGCTTGAAAAAGGAGAGTGAAACATCCATGGAAATATTTTTAAAATGGTTACTTTTTCAAAAATTTATACAATTTTCTGTTTGATGCAAACTTTTCTCTTATTTATATGCAAAATTTAAACTACAAAATTTTTAACTATTTAGAGATGTAAGGAACATTATATTTATTTTATTTACAAAAAAAATTGTGAAATTTCCATAAGGATATTTTTTTGTTAATTATACTAATTATTCTTAAGAAATTTTACAAAAATACCAAAAGTTTAAAATTTTGAAAATCAGTTTTATTGAAAAAACTTATGTAACTTTTATACTAATATAAACATAAATAATATATAACCTATTCTAAAAGATTTAAGAAATTATCTATTGTGGAAGAGTAAATTTTGAATTCGTAAAATTGGTCATAAAATGTTTAAGTTAATTTCTTTTGAAATGGCGCAGGTTTGCGCAAAATATCTTTTACATGATATAAAAGTACTCATTTTCAGGTTTACAAGCATACATTTGAAAGTTTAAACAGCTTTAAACAATTTAACTTTGAATTTTTTTTTTTTTTTTGTTAAATTCTATATGTATATTTCATACCTGAAATCTTATGTAAAGTTCAAACAAAATAGAGTCAGTATTGATTTTCATTATGATTTAGGATAATATTAATGATATTTTTAAATTAGTTACAATAACAATTAATTCCAGTGCCATGCACGAGCACTTTTGAAAATCATTAAAAATGCACAGAAAATTTCTACTGTTGAAAAGTTTATTTTGTAAGCTTTCTATATGTGATAAATTTTTATTTAATTATAAAAATACACATATATTCGTATTTCGTAGACATTATTTAAAAATTTTTCATTACAAAAATCTGCTTTCTTAATACAGTTCAACCTCTTTAACGTGAATCTTAAGAGGAATAAAAAATTTGTTCATTTGTCAGTAGTTCATGCTATCAGTAATTCAGAAAAAAAAAAATCTTCATTTTCATGGCGGTTGTAGAAATAGCTAATGTTAAAAGTAATTCACGGTAAAGAGGTTCTGTACTTTATTTTTTGATCCTATGTCCTTTTTTCAATATATTGTTCGATCCACTGTGCGTTGGGGTTTCAGAGCTGCCAACCTAATCCGGGAAATTGTTAGTATCGCCCATTTTTCTACACCACTTAATTTTTAGAGTAATTCTCTTCAAATATATTTACGATGAATTCTGTACTGATATGTATAAAGGATTTAAGTCCATAGTCTTGATTTTTCAGGAGACGAAAAATAAAGTTAAACTAACTAAAAACTAATCAGCAGAATCGATTAGGAAAAAGGAATTATGTTGGTTTATACGCTTTATACCATTCAGTGATTGTCAATCTTCATTTAATAAAGGGAAAAATTGAATTAAATATTTTATACCAAAGATTAATGCTTAATTTCTAACTTGAATCTTTTTTTTACCAATGGATTTTCCCAAAGACTAAATTACATGGATTTAAATCCTTTATACCAATCGATAGATAATTTTTTTCTGAGTATGACTAGTAATTAACTCAAAATCAACATTTTTGGACTTAAATCCTTTATACTTATCAGTACAGAATTAAGAAAACAAATACTTTAAAAATTAAGTGGTGTAGAAAAATGGGTGGTACTAACAATTTGCCGGATTAGGTTGGCAGGTCTGGGGTTTGAACGCAGTAAGCGAGGTTCATGAATCTAATGCCTTACCTCAACACCACTCTTCCTTATCCTGAGAGATTCTTTTTTCTATTTGGCAAAAGCACCTAAAAGTTTAAGCGACATATTTTGTTCTGTGGGCATTGTTGCAGAAAATTTGTACTCTAACCTATGATTTCGACCATGCTCTTTAATTTAAATTTGGTTTATAATAGTTTCTATAGGAATTTTACTGATTCATACTTCCCTTGTCAGTATTTCCGAAACAGGTCTTCATAGTTTGATTATTCCTTTGGGTGTCTACGTGCTGAACACATTTCCTGTGTTTGTTAACTCAAAGGTCTGAGATTCGAGTCACTCACAGCTCTTGCAAAATTTAATAAAATCTATGATAAAAATAATATGTGACTATGTCCATAAGTGGTTTTTGCTTATATGGAATGTAAAATATGAATAAATGAAAAGGTTTCTAATTATAGAGGTGGATCCATATATTGGTCGACGTCGAGAGATTCTGCTCTGGAAGATAGTAGATGGAGATGCCAGCTTCGAGTCCAAGTCACGCTCGGTTGTCTAGTTGTTCAGAATTATCCTTGGTTTGTTCCAACAGACATGAATACCCCTTAGATAGTGAATCCCTTAGAAAGACCCCTCATGGAGGACAATCCATTCCGGAAAACTGACCTTAAGCTGTACGTCGTCAACATGTGATGAAGGTATTTCATTTTAAAAATACAATTGTTACTTTTGTTTTATATAATTATTGTTCCAAAAAAAAAAAAAAAAAAAGATCAAAACAAAACTTCAGCAGAAATGCTTAAAGATCATTATAAACATGTAGATTTATACCCATATAGCTATTAAAAGCACTGAATATTTTTATTGCTACGTTACATAATTGGATGACTATGTTAGACAGAAGGTTATACTTAGTAAAAATAATAAATTTATAATGAAATAATTGAGTCTGTTTATTGATAACACATATACATCAGATTTGTATGTTTCACTTGTAGTCCGCTTGTAAATATTCATCAGATAAAGACAGATAGCACATGACAGAACTATCGAGACGAGCAATTGGAAGAACACCCAGGGCCACCACAGGTATCGAACCCGCTCTCCTACGATCGAAGGCGATTAGCAGTATGGTAACATAACCACTCAGCCATGGAGGGCCTAATAATTGAGTCTTGATTCTCACGTACAAGAATGTCAACAATAATACATCTTTGTAATGTAATTATATTAAAATTAATGTTTTTTATAAGCAAAATCTTAAAAGTTTAAATATATATATATATATATATATATATATATATATTTAAGTAATTGCCTTAAATGAATACAGAATTAAAAAAAAAAAAAAAAACTGTTAAATTCAAAAACGTAATTTATGAATTCGTGCTAACTTATTACATATTTGGTACAGTGAAAAACAACAAGAAAGAAAATAATTATGTAACTGTTTTTAAGTTTTTTTTTAATTGCATTTCTTTTTTAATATTTACATTAGGGCGCTATCAATTCAGCATCAGATTACATAAATTTTTACTTTTATATGTAGGGTTCACACCAGTATGATATAATAGCGACACTTGTCGCCAAGTCATCTACAAATGTCTTCAAAATCATCTACACCATAACAAATTAATGACTTAAAATTTTTCTAAAATTTCCTTTTCTATTTCCTATTTTTATTTTTATAAAATGACAGCAAATTTATTTTTATATTTACAAAATGTCGCTTAAATTTTTTTTAGAAAACGAAACCCACGTATTTAAAGTTGTTTTTAACTACAACTTTTGTTGTTTGTTTGGTAAACTAAATTTTCATCGCTGGGGTGAACCCTATTAGTATGTATATTTTAACATATTATATAATTTTTATTTATTAAAGGTTTTTTATTCAACTAAAGCTTAAAATAGAGTAAGAAATGTGATTTATGGAACCGTTATTTGTTTTTATAGAAGTTTTAATTTTATTTGATAATCAACAACAACTGATACCAAAGTTTATGAAAAAATCCTATAAAAATATGCTAGTACCCCAAAATCGGAAAAATTGGCAACTGTAGTTTAAGTAAATCGGAGGATTAATTTAAATTTCTAGTGTGAAAGTTTTTTTTTTTTTTTTCTAAATTATGAACTAAACAACGTTCCCTTATGACAGTCCTGAGCTTAAATTTTTAAATTATATATCCTTAAAAAATTTTATCGTTACATAAAAATGCTTCATATATATTTGTATTTTAATTATCATTATTGCTTTGTATTTGCAATAGTGTCTAGAGCTTTATGTGCGCATATTCGAAGTTTCGTTAAACAGTTACGAGTGTTATGTTTATTTTATGAAAAAAAACATTTTTTATTCAAGTGTATTTCAAATGGAAATCTCTTCTACTTTTCTTGCAAATAAAAGCTTTTATTTGAATAAATAAAGAAATAAATAAACAACTCGGAATTTTATAAAAGGAAAATGTTATTTAAATAAAAAATTCAGAAATTAATTAAATATCTAGAAATTATCTAGAATTTTTTTTTTTTTTTTTTTTTTTTTTAATAATTTTATATTATTTTTCTTAAAATCTGTATGTTGAACGGTTATTTGGCTATTTATTTTTCATTATTTACATGAAATCACATGAATAGAATTTATGTATAATCGCAATTTTAATATATACGTAGAAGTATTGCTTTGATTTTTTCGATACCGGTATATTTCGAATGAAAAAAAAAATCTCAATTTGATGATATCATTTCTTAAACAAAGTAATCGTTAGACTCTTTAAAAATAAATAAAATGTGATATTTAATTTCAGTCGTTTCCTTTTGAAAATAACTTCTTACATGAAGAGATTAAAATTATTTTGAAAGGCAAATGTTCATAATTGATTTATTGTTTTTGTCGGAATCATATGATAGCAGAGTAGAAATTTTTAATTTAGTTATTTTTTTTATAATATTATATATATATATATATATATAAACTGGAAAAATTAGGTCCCACTAATAGATCTCACTAATACACGTGTGAGGTTTACGTGGATGCAAACTCCATTTTAAATAACCTATTAGATAACTAAATAGATAAAGTAGAACACAAGACGATAAAGTAAAATCAAATAAGACTTTTATTCAACTGAATAAATGGGAGGCAAATCTGGCTCTGTAAACTCAATCAGTATAAACTAAGGTAACTTTGGAAAATAAGTATAAGAAATAATTTAGATAATTATAAAGTAACTCTCGCCGACAGGAGATGACGGCTGCACTCTGACGCAACGATACAAGCACAAACTTGTCGGATGGCTTCCCACGGCACGACAAATTTTACACACAACTTTCTATACCTTATAACTTCACTATACACTTCCGACTAGCGAACTCCAATAGCACATAACTTTACTCTTAGTATAACCATATCCTCCTAAACTAGATGCCTTTCGCATGGCTCAGAAACTTGGCAATAGTTCAAGTGGTAGACAGCGCCACCTGGTACAGATTGCGCGACTTTTTTATTCATCAGCCACCAAAAATCTTTAAAAGTGGGATTTGATATACATGAAAGGCAAATAGAACGAAGAAACGTCGATTATATATATCATATATCACTTCTTAAAATTATTGGTGACAGTTGAATAAAAAAGTCGTTCAATCTGTACCAGGTGGTGCTGTCTACCGCTTGAACTGTTGCCAAGTTCCCGAGCTACGCGACAGGCATCTAGTTTAGGAGGCTATGGTATAACAAACTAATTTCATGAATACGCCACAAACTATAGTTTAATCGAGCATCAGAACTGACTCATCTACACCCCCCACTCTACGAAACTACCTTCCTATTTATTCCTCATTCAGTCGACTTCTAGAGGTCTTTACGGGCCGGAATTTCGACGCCCGGGCCCGGCCCGTACGAAAACTTTGCTTACCCGGCCCGGCCCGTTATGAAATCGGAAAATGCGGCCCGGGCTGTTTATTTTTTAACGGTGTATGGTCCGGCTCGGCCCGGACAAAAAACGATAAAATTAGGCCCGATTCAAAAATATGTAAAATAACAACAACAAAAAGAAAAAATGAATGCTTTTTTATGAAAAAGATTTTTAGTATGTGTTTTGCAGAGATTTTATATAACCAAACAATAGTAAGTTCTTTAACAAAACTGCTGAAATTTTACAAGACAATTTTATATATACAGAAATTCATTATTATACACAAGGCACAAAGACAAATAGAAAGTCAAATCGAAAATATTAGCATTCATCAAACAATATAGGAAGGTATTTAAAATGATTAATACTACTCAAAGTGCACTTTCAACCATTTCCTCTTATATACCGTAATGTATCCGAATCTTTCACGTGCCCCGGTAAACAAAGCTTTAATATTAATCCAACCATATTCAGTTGCTTTTGCCCATGATAAAAATAATGCTACTTTCGCCCACTGGAGAAAAGGAAAATGAGCCCTAGAGAAAAAGTTACAGCGGAAAGATTTTTATAGCCTTTATACCACCTAAATTCAACAGATCATAAGAAAAAAAGCCTTATACACAGTAACGTATCAAATTTCTTTTGTTATGTACATGTACGCAAACTGGTAGTGACATGCATACTATTTTGAATAGGAAACCATCTAATATTACTTTAAATAAAATATAATAATTTCGAGACATGCTAAAAATATTTGCGAAAAATCAGATTTCGGACAGACAGACTGATAGACAATTAAATTGAAGTTACAGACACTTTTTTAACAAAACAGAACTTTATGTGACATACCAGCCTGTAAAATTACGTAAAATAAATGACTGAAGAAATATTTTATCATTTTCCTTTTTCGTTGATTAACGAGGAAATCAGAAAAAGGTTCTGGCCGACACGGCCCGGAGAAAATTTCATGCAGGCCCGATCCGGACCGAATATACACAAAAAAACTGAGCACGAGCTCGACCCGGCCCGAGCCCGGCCCGAAAGCAAATTAAAAAATTCGGCCCGAACCCGCCCGGCCTCTATCGACTTCCCATCTCTTCATTTCAACAAAACTTTGAAGCCGCTTCGCATTCGTCTACACTCCGCAACTTACTTTCTTCATTGCAGTGCTATGTTGACGCAAAACTATTTCAACCTAAATTTTCACCGTCTGTTGGCGTCGAAGCATTCAACTCGTTCATCTATTGCGTCGCTGGATCCAGCACAATTTTCAAACGGTGGTGACCTACCATAGTCTCAACCTTACAGTCCCCCTTCAACAGAAAAAAATTTCGTCGTTTAAATCCTCAAAGGGTTTTACCCGAAGAAATTTTAAGTACACTACCAATTCCAATCGTAGATCTAATCTAAACGTGATTCTGAGAGCAGCCGTCACTTGGAACTTCGAAACGTCAGAGTAATTTAAGAAGAAAAGAAAAAAAAATATTTTAGTTATGTCCCTCAGAGAAAAACTGCCAAACTGCAAATAAAAGGAAAAATAAATTTTAATTTTAAAATAATGGAGTACATTTACGGACAAAAAAAACAGGATTGAGTTTGGCCAGTATAATACAAAATGGCGTTTGCAATCTTCTTCCTGTCAAGTCAGGAAGGCAAACTTGATTTTAAACTGTACTTGAGCTTGGAGTTACACAGCAAGTCGCTTGTTACAAATGCGACATTAGAGTTTAACACAAAAATTGTCTTTTTTAACATAAGTAACATGACAAAAATTCTTTATTTAGATAAGTTCACGGTGCTGGCTGGGCTTGTAACTGGAGATTCACGTCTGCATAGGAGGTGGCTAAACGAAGAACAGGATTAACTGGCTTCAGACATCAGAATATACAGGCTGATCACATTCAGGTTAAAATCAGGCGCAGAGGCTATGGACATCAGATTAAAGGAAAAATCCATCAGAGGGTTTTTAAACTGCTCGCCATCAATGCAAAGAGTTTAAGACTGTAGATGACGACTTGGGACATTAGAAAAAAAAAAAGTTCACCAGAAAGATTCTGGAATGAAAAAGCTTTTTACAGTATACAAAATGAAAAGAGAAGTTACAATTCATCGCTAGAAAAAACTGAGACATGTTCGTCTCTATTAACATAATAGATAGCCCAGACAGCACATCGTCTCCCCAGGATATCTTCAAGATGTCTTCTGGATGAAAAGGCATCCCAGAAACGTCCTTAAGATGTACTGTGGATAAGTTAAGCCTAACTGTGCTGTTAGGGAGGTTACATACAGAAATATGTCTCCCTCCTTAGCTAAAGTATAAGCGGAAAAAACTGAGCAGTTAGTCTTTTTAATGTTATATAGTTAAACACGACTTTTATGCTTATAGCTAAAAAAAAAAAAAAAAAAAAAAAAAACGTTTTTCCCCCACTCTAAAAGACATACATATTCAGAACTTTTAGTACATAGACAAAAGTTTCAGTTTAACATACAGATACGTAATTGATAGAAATATATACATGATCACCATCGAAGGAATCAGGAGTACTAGGCTGGTGTCTAAGGTGGGGCGTTGAGAATAAAGTTTCGTTAGAAGGGCTCGGACCCGCTACACTATTGCTAACAACATTTTCAGGAGAAGAGTCAGCCCGCTCCTTAAAAATTCGCACCTGATCAATGTTAATTGTGGTGGGCCTGCCATTAAAGCAATGGAACGATTGTTATTTTCCACATTCAAAATAGAAAAACGCCCGATATATTTTGACCCAAATTTAGCAACTTTTGAATCTTTTTTAGAATTAAGGAAATGCGTTTCCCGGAGTATTTGATCACCTACATTTACTTCTAAAATTCTTCGCTGTAAATTATAATATGTAGCTCGCTGTGCTTGAGCTTTTTGTAAATTTCTCTGAACTTCAGGGATTAAGGCTTCTATATTCTGTGTGATAAACTGTGATGCATTTTGCTGTACTAACACAAGTTTATGAAAAGGAGTCTTTCATAGTTTTCTCTCAAATATAGTTCAGCGAGAGTTTTTCCGGTTGCATCACTAACAGCAGTACTAATTGCATATCCAAAATGATAAAGAAACTGATCCCAATTTTCATGATTTTGACCAATGTAAGTCGCAATCATATTAATTAAAGTTCTATTAACACGTTCAGCCTGATTAGCTTGTGGCCGATAAGGTACCGTAAAACATGTTTAATTTCTAGTTTATCGCAAAACGCCTTAAAGATATCACTTATAAATTGAGGACCATAGTCCGCTACAAAAATTGGAGGGGGGGGGAGGGACGTAACGAGAAATATACTAATTAAAGGATGCCTGTGCCGAAGCTTTACATAAAGGCACAAATTCAACCCATTTACTAAAGTAATCCACTGTAACTAACACATAGCGAAATCTGTTAGGTATAGAGAGGGAATAAGGGCCGATTAAGTCAAGTCCAAGTATTTGATTTTGGAAGTCTATTTTAATGGGAATTAATTTACCGGCCGGTTTTATATTTTTATAATTATATTGCTGGCAGAAGCGACAATTAAACATGCGGATGAACCGACTTCCTCATTTTAGGGAAGTAACAGGCATCCTTGAGCTTTTTATAAGTGAAACTCAAATAGGATGGTGTGACGAAGAGATTGAGGGATTACAACTCGTAATTCCCCATTAGAAGATAATAATTTTGAATAGAAAAGCAAGCCATCAATTAAAGAAAAAGATTGCGACGAGTTTACAGCATTAGCTGATTCAAGTATAGAAACAGAGTCTGGCTCTTCTAAATACTGATAGATTAATCCAAATTCGGGATCATTTTTCTGTTTCTGAATTAATTGTTTTTTCGAATTTAACACAGACCCTGGCATGAACGCTAATGCTACTTTTTCATTATCAGATACTACACTGTCGTTTAAGGTAGTTACGAAATTTGTAGAAGCACAGCGGTTTAACTGTTGACTTTCAATTCCTTTTACAAGAGTTCTATTAAATTAGATAATTCCCCGGACGTGACCGGTTTAGCATTTAAATGTGATTTATCAGTATATGAAGGTTTAACAGTAGAATTTAACTGACCAGCATTTACATTTAAAGAAATAGATAAGGATTGATTTGCACAATTAAATTTAATCGGATTTTCTTGAGTAAGAGTAGTTTGGGAAAGCACATCAGCTACAATGTTTTCAGAACCAGGGCGATGCTCAATTTGCATATTAAAGTTAGATAATTTTAAGGACCATCGTATCATGCGAAGTGAAAGGTTTTTACCTGTTGTTAAACGAGTTAAGGCTGCATGTCTGAATGACTGTTATTGGAAGGGTAAAGTATAATCGAAATTTTTGAAGTCCCCAGAGCACTGCTAGACATTCGCGCTCAGTTACGGGATAATATCTTTCAGCAGTATTAAGCGTTCGGGATGCATATGCTATAGCACGGCCTTATTGACTTAAAACGGCACCAGTGCCATAGGACGAAGCATCAGTTGCAACATGAAATGTTATGTTATAGTTAGGATGTACTAGCATAGGAGGAGCGCTAAGGATGTCTTATAATTTATCAAAAGGTTCTTGTGCTTCATTTGACCAATTTAATTTAACTTTTTTCCTTTTTAGTTGAAAGAGATGCTCGCATATGTGAGCAAAGTTAGGTATAAATTTGTCATACCAGGCCCACATGCCTAAAAATCTAGAAACTTGTTTTGAAGTCGTGGGAGGGGGGCATGTTTAAAACTGTCTAGACTTTTTCATTATCCACAGAAATACCAGCAGGCGTTATTTTGACGCCTAGATACTTAATTTCTTGACGCGCTAAATGACACTTAGAAGAATTTAAAGTTAAACCTGCATTTTGCAATAAGGAAAAGATAGTTTTTAAATGATGCAAATGCTCAGTATAAGAAGAGGAGGTAATGATTATATCATCAAGGTAGACATGGACAAATTTATTCAAAACAGATTTAAGTATAGTTTCCATGGCTTTCTGGAAAGTTGCTACCACGCCTGAACATCGAAAGGCATTCGTTTAAAACCAAACGTGCCGTGCTAAGTAATGAACGATGTTTTTATGATATCCTCCGGCTTCATTGCAATTTTAAAATAATCTGATGTAAGATCTAAAGTCGACATAAAGTTAGTGTTAGGGATACGTGCTAGCAAATCATCAATTATAGGCATTGGAGATTGTCAGCGACATAAAATGGCCATATCACTTCAAACTCGTTTAATTTTACTTTTAAATTAACCACTCCCCGATTGATACAGGTTTCGCCTTGTGCTGTAATTACATTATAGGAAGTAGATTTTAACGGTTTAAAGAAAAAATATTTAATATAAGTGTCATATGATAAAAATGATCTTTCGGTTCCTGTATCACAATATGCAGGCATAACAACATCATATACAGGATAATATTTAAATATGGTAAGTTCACTGGACAAATAGAAATAGAAATCAGAAATATAGATAGTACTTGGGTATTATGAGAGCTCTTTTGATTTCTTGCATCAGTTTCAGGTTGGTTTAAATTACTGGTTCTTGGCTGGGAAAAGCTAGTGGCACGGCTTGGCTGTTGAAAATGAATAGCATTTTGCGGACGATTGAAATTATCATTTGGAGGGAGGGGGGGCTAAATTTTCGCGCCGTTCATTTTTAACAGTTAAATTTTCCTGCCGGCGATTGAAGTTATGTTCAGGCTTTGCAGAGTCTTGATATTTATCCAACATTTGAAAAAGATTATCATAAGATGTGGCAGGTTTAAATCTAATACATCTTGAATGTGGATTGTGAACAGCGGGTTGATAATATCTAATACTGCAGAAAAAGATAAAGTTAAATCCAATTGCTTAGTTATATCAAGTTTGCAGAGCAAAAAGATTGTGGGCTTATCATAAAACGACATTTTTGTCGTGTAGAGCTCCTGCCGTAATTTGGCTTTATCAATGACTGAAAAAAAGGTACTTGTAATTTTAACTTTTAAATCATCAGATGTAGTGTTTTGGCCTAGAGAACGAGAGGCGATATGCTCAAACCACAATTTAGCATCTCCCTTAAAGGAGTATTTTAGCCAGTTAAATTTATCAGCAGTTTCAATTTTAGAGAGTTCAAAGTGCTGCTCAAGCTCATAAAAGAATTCAATTACATTATTTGAACCAGTAAAATATACTCGAGCGGGGATGGGGGTGCCGAGCAAATAAAGGCGCCACTGTGAGGTTTGCGTGGATGCAAACTCCATTTTAAATAATCTATTAGATAACTAAATAGATAAAGTAGAACACAAGACTATGAAGTAAAATCAAATAAGACTTTTAGTCAACTGAATAAATGGGAAGCAAATCTGGCTCTGTAAACTCAATCAGTATAAACTAAGGTAACTTTGGAAAATAAGTATAAGAAATAATTTAGATAATTATAAAGTAACTCTCACCCACAGGAGATAACAGAAGAAGGTTGACGGCTGCACTCTTCACCACGCAACGATGCAAGCACAAACTTGCCGGCTGGTTTACAACAGCATGATAAATTTTACGCACAACATTACTATACCTTATAACTTCACTATGCACTTCCAACTAGCGAACTCCAATAGCACATAACTTTACTCTTAGTATGACAAACTAATTTATGATAACGCCACAAACTATAGTTTAATCGAGCATCAGAACTAATCTACACCCCCAACTCTATGAAACTACCTTCCTATTTATTCCTCATTCAATCGACTTTCCATCTCTTCACTTCAACAAAACTTTAAAGCCGCTTCGCATTCGCTTATGCTCCGTAACTTACTTCCTCCGTTGCAGTGGTCTGTTGGCGCAAAACTATTTCAACTTAAAATTTCGCCGACTGTTGGCGTCGAAGTATTCAACTCTCCCATCTATTGCATTGCTAGATCCAGCACAATTTTCAAACTTTGGTGACCTACAACAGTCTCAACCTTACACACGTTGCTGAAATTAAAGTGTTCAGTAGAGGCTAAGATATAGCCATTTGTGTTCTAGTATTTCTTAAATAATGGCAGCACCAATTGTTGTCCGATAAACACCAAAATTGAAATGCCCGGTTAAGGAGCTGCCACAGTGATACCCAATCCTACATGGTACGAGTAGGGAAGACGTTTCTGAAGGCAGAAAAAATTCGAAGTGAGATTTTGAGCGATTTCAATCTTTATATATATATTTCTTTTGTGCGTGTGTATGTCACTGAACTCCTTTTGTGTGTCTTCAGGTGGATTCGAGAATGGTTTAGATTTACAATTCAGTTCAATCGGATAATTGGATCAAAATATATTAAATAATAACTCCATTTTAACTTTAAAATGATTAAAAAGAAAAATATATTTGATGCCAAAATTAACAAAATTCACGTTTATTTATTTTTTTCCGGAAATAAAATATTTTTAATTTCGCGTGATAAACTTAGAAAAAAAAAATAATATACTATGAAAATATTTGCGTGTAAATAAATATTTTCATAGAGATACTTGGTATTAGCTTAAAAGTTTTACTTAATTTAGTAGTACTTTTCTTTTCTACAGTAAAACAAAATTTTCGTTTTAATTGATACTTTATATGTAACTTATAAAGGTTCTTTTATGTTTTCACCTTAATTGTAAATAGTAATAATTTCGAATTTTTTCGAATTTTTTATTTTTATTTTCTATATATCATAAAATATTTTTCTTTTTTTTCTTTTTTCTCCTTTTTTTTAATTGTATGGAACCGCTTTAGTTTGGAAAAATTTTAAATTTGGCACCGAAGTAGTACGGACGTTTCTCACCAAGATCGTCAGTTACGCAATTGAGATAGCCATGTTAATTCATCGCAAAAATGGCCAAAAATATTTAAAGTCGACAAGGGGGGGGGGGGGAGATCTATACTAAAGCTGTGCCTTTGTATTTATCTTTATATATATATTTCTTTTGTGCGTGTGTATGTCACTGAACTCCTCCTAAACGGCGGGACCGAGTTTAATGAAATTTTTTGTGTGTCTTCAGGTGGATTCGCGAATGGTTTAGATTTACAATTCAGTCCAATTTAAATTGTTTATTTAATTAATTTATCACTTATAAATTGTTGTTGATTTTGGAATGTTTCACATTGGATCCGGCAGAGTGCGCTACGAACGTAGTATCGAATATTCAATAATACGCAAGCGAAATGATGACGTCACTGGCCGTCCGTGGATGCAAGAAAAATATTTCCTATGTTAATCGCCCATTGGATTTTTTGTAAAAAATTACAAAATATCGAGGAAAATTAATTCCCGATTTTAATCCCCATATTTGGGTATAGATATGTATTAGTTATCATGTGCATGCGTTAGATTGAGTTGTTTTTGCTGTAAAATTGATAAAATTTGAATTTTATATCTCAAAACTCTGTCATCCTTGGCGGAAAAAAAATATCGTCATATCATCTGGCGAACATATTTAATTTCTTTCAAAAATAATGGTTATTTCAACAACTTATATTAAGAGAGTAATGAATAATATGAAACAATTTTGTACAATACATATTACGAAAATATACATCTGGCATGTATATTTTCGTATTACGTTTTTGATCGCCAAATATAAAAAACACCAAGAAAGACAGAGTTTTGAAATTTAAAATTAAAATTTTGTCAATTTGAGAGGAAAATAACTCAATCTAATACATGCATACGATAACTAATACATACCCAAATACGGGGATTAAAATCGAGAAATAATTTTCCTCGATTTTTAATAATTTTTTATAAAAAATCCAATGGGAGATTTACATAGAAAATCTTTTTTTTGCATCCACTGACGGTCAGTGACGTCACACTTCGCTTGCGTATATCTTGATATATATATTTCTTTTGTGCGTGTGTATGTCACTGAACTCCTCCTAAACGTCTGGACTGAGTTTAATGAGATTTTTTGTGTGTCTTCAGGTGGATTCGAGAATGGTTTAGATTTACAAATGAAAGTTGTAACTTAATTAGTTCTTTCTTAATTAATTTTTAACCAACTCTTTCAACAACTTTTCCACCTAGATGGTGCGAGTTGTCGTAAACACGATGTCAGAATTTATTTAATGTTGAAATGAAAAATGAATTTTTAACCGTATCTTAAGAAGTGTTTAAAATATTTTTTCAAAATTAATATTTTTAGAATCGTAACCGTATCTTACGAAGTGTTTAAAATATTTTTTCAAAGTTAATATTTTAGAATCGTAAACACGATGTCAGAAATTATTTAATGTTGAAATGAAAAATGAATTTTTAACCGTAAGTGTTTAAAATATTTTTCCAACGTTAATATTGTTAAAATGTTAAAATTAGTTAAAATGGTATATTCTTTTAAAAAATTCGTCAATATCCGACAGAGTTATTTTATGTTAAAATGAAAAATGAATTTTTAGGCCATTATTATTTGTGCAGATGGAAAATGTACTAAAAGTTTTCCGAAAAATTTCACGATCACAAATGTTGACGGATATCCAATATATCGTCGAAGAAATCCCGATAATGGCGGACAATCTTATCATCTATGGCGGTCATCTATGTCAACAACATAGATATTGACATTGATAACCGTTGGGTGGTCCCATATTCGCCTCTGCGGGACGAGTATTTACAGTCAATCCAAGGCAGACTGAGTGCTTTTATCTTCGACTGTTATTGGTTAATGTCATCGGCCCTTTGTCATTTCAAGATTTACGTAAAGTGAATGGACAACAGTATCCAACGTATAAAGATGCATGCCTTACACTCGGCTTGCTGGAAGACAACAACCAGTGGGAGTGTATGCTTGCTGAAGTAGGACTGAACTGTACAGCAAAACAAATTCGTCTACTATTCGCTATAGTGTTGACTACATGTTTCCCGGCCCGAGCAGAGACATTATGGGATAATCACAAAGATTCAATGACTGATGATATATTGCATCAACATCGTTCACGGTGCAACGATCAAACGATAGTATTCAGTGACGCTATGTACAATGAAGCATTGATTGCTACTGAAGATCTTTGCATTACCATTGCCAACTTACCACTCAGTCATTTCGGTATGCATTCAACAAATCGAAATGCATCTGATTTAATAAGCACTGAATTGAATCGTGAATTACAATACAATACTGTAGAAATGGCATCGATTGTTGCTCGCAATGTCCCACTAATGAATGACGAACAAAGAACCGTTTACGACCGCATCATGCTCGCAGTTTTGGCAGGACAAGGTGGATTCTTTTTTTTTTTGGGGTGCACCAGGTGGAACTGGCAAAACATTCCTTATTTCGCTATTTCTCGCCGAAATACGATCAAATAATGACATCGCATTGGCTGTTGCATCATCTGGCAATGCGGCAACTTCATTGGATGGAGGCAGAACAGCTCATTCATTATTTAAACTGCCACTAAATATTCAAAATAACCCAGACGCATTGTGCAACATAAAAAAACAATCGTCCATGGCCACAGTGCTGAAATAGTGTAAAATTCTTATCTGGGATGAATGCACTATGGCACACAAACATTCGATTGAGGCGTCGAACAGGACATTGAAAGATATAAAAAACAACGACAAACTATTTGGCGGCACTCCGTTACTCTTTTCAGGTGATTTCAGACAAGCACTTCCCGTTATTCCGCGTTCAACATACGCTGATGAGATCAACGCATGCTTAAAATCATCGTCATTGTGGCTTAATGTTGAAAAAGTACAACTGAAAGTAAATTTGTGCGTTCAAAAGCCTCAAGATCCATCCGCTGAAACATTCTCAAAACAATTGTTAGATATCAGCGATGGAAAAGTTACTACAGATGAAACTGGATGCATAAAATTACCGACCGATTTCTGCACAATCATTGATTCTCAAGATGCTATTATTGACCAGATATTTCCCGATGTACACAGACGATACACAAATCATGAGTGGCTGGCAGAAAGAGCAATTTTAGCAGCAAAAAATGTGGACGTCAACGAATTGAATTTCAAGATACAACATTTGTTACCAGGAGACTTGGTGTCATACAAATCTAATGATACAGTTTGTGATGCCACCGAAGCTGTAAATTATCCAACAAAGTTTTTAAACTCATAGGATTTACCAGGCATGCCACCGCATATTTTACAACTGAAGGTTGGATCTCCGGTTATTTTGCTTCGTAATTTGCACCCACCACGGTTGTGCAACGGCACGCGATTAGTCATAAAAAAATTAATGAAAAATGTTATCGAAGACATCATTTTAAGTGACAAATTCCGAGGTGAAAATATATTACTACTGCGAATCCCTATTATACCTACAGATGTGCCAATTCAATTTAAACGCCCTCAATTTCCAATTAGATTGGCATTTGCAATGACTCTCAATAAGTCTCAGGGCCAAACGATGTCTGTCTGTGGCTTAGATTTGAGCACATCATGTTTTTCACACGGACAATTATACGTGGTTCTCGAGTGGGCAAACCATCCAGTTTGTTTGTATTGGCGAAAGATGGGATAACAAAAAATATTGTACACTCTGTTGCATTAAGGGATTGATATTGTTTTTTAGTAATATTGTTATAAGTAGCGATATGTATATAATTTTAAAGAATCAATTTTAATAAATTAAAAAAATAAATGATTGGTGTTTTGTTATTTTTGTATTCTTTCACCGTTCACAGCGCTCCATACATCTTCCACTTATATACCACATCCTTACACACTTACAATAAGTTAGTTATTTTTTTCTAGCAAAATATTCTCTAGAAATAATTTATATGACAAAACAACGTTTGTCGGGTCAGCTAGTATATATATATATTTTTTTTTTTTTTTTTTTCGTCATTGTTTGTAAAATGATATAAAAAATATTGATTAATTTTTTTAAAACTACATTTTAATATAATGACCAGCAAAGCAGGCAAAGCCTGGGAGTTTTAAATAAATATAACAACACAATTATTGTAGTTGAACAAATACATTAAATGAAAACAATTTCGTGGAGATAATCCTTATTAAACATCTGACAGCCAATGAAAAGTGTCGTAGGGCTAGTTATCGATCTTGTGATAACGTATTATTAAGTTTAGGGCTTAGATTTTTTTTAAGTCTTGAAATGCAATTATAATTCACTCAAAAAAAGAAAGAAAAATCTTAGATAATGCAGGATGCATATAATATTTTATAAAAACGAGAAATTTAGATGGTTTTGATTAGATTAGGTTAAATTAAATTAAAAAAATCTGAAATAATTGTGTAAATACTACTTTTGTTTTTAGTGTTTTTCTTTTCTTCCTTTCTTTCTTTTCTTTTCTTTTTCTTTCTTTTTTTTTTTTTTTTTGCGTGTGTAATCTTATTTTCAGGCAAAAAAGATTTTTATCTAAATATGAAATAGAGTTTCAAAGTTTCTTAAAATCCAAACCATCAGTTTATCGTTTTTCTCTCATGTTTACCCTCATCAAAAATCCTTTTAATATTTATGAATAAAGTTTGAAAAGTTTTCCGTTAAAAATAACAGACAGTGTTTACCCGTTAAAGTTTTAATCTGGAAAAGAAAGTAAGCTGCTATTTCATCAAAATTTTAAGCATGATAGAACACTATTCTTTTTACCTTCCTTTTTGGCAAGTAGAAAAAGTTTTATAACAGAGGAACCCATTTTATCTTTATTTTCCGTGCTTTGTTATAGACATAAGTTTCATTTTGCATTGTTTACAAAGACATTTTGTCTTATTTAGCTTTTTTAAAATAAAACAGTTTCTTTTTCTTATAAAATAAAGCATTTTTTTAAGTGCTTTATATATATATATATATATATTTAAACTACGCGATGGATAAGTTGAAAAAATAACTATACGACGCCATTGATAGAATTTTCTGAACAATGAAAACTGTTGAAAATAGAACAATGAAAACTGTTGCGTTTTATTTTCTTTCTTTGTTTTCCTTTTAATATTATTATTATTATTATTGTGACACGCATTTAAGTATTATTCTCATGTGAAATTGAATAAAAATACATTGGTTCAGAAAGCACCGTTCTCGCGTGGTGGCTTTTTTTACTTGATGTAGCGCCAAAGTTAACCTTTTACACGCTAATGTTCCATAAATGGAACATGGAATTAAAAATTCATTTAAATATTAAATATCATGAATCTTGACTTGAAAAAATTATCAGATGTAATAGAAAGATGACTTGATTTTTTGAAATAGAAATTACAGTTCAATCATAAAAGGAGAAATCTACAGATAATTATAAAAGTGACCTATTTTACCATTTTCCCTTTTACTCCACAGTTAAAAAATTCACATAATTTAGAAACATAAGCAAATGCTTCTAAAAATGGGCTGGCATGTTTAAAATAGCTTACATTATTGAAATATAATATAATATAATATAATAACATTAAGTTGATAATATTAAATATAATAGTATTAAATTAATAATATTAAATATCATAATCTTAAATTATATTAAAAAATTTTTTTTTACACATTTTAATGATAGAGTTCTTTAAATTAAAGCATTAGAAGGCAAAATATGTAAAAAACTAATTTAAATTACACCTAGATCTGAATGCGGCGTGTAAAAGATTAATTATTATAACAGAAACAATTGTTGAATTTTTTCATGTTTGTTCATTTTATTACGTTTATTTGCAAACTGTTTATCGTTCAAATTATGAGTGACGAAATGAAACAACTTTGCAGTCTCGATTCATTTTTATATATTGTAAGAAGTTTGATCGAAAATAATTTGTCACAAGCTTTAAATGTATAACTTAAATAAGTAAAATCAATTTTCTATAGCCTTTTTACTTCTACATTGGATATTTATCGAGTTATTGTGTTATTAAAAAAATCACAGCTTTTCTCTTTATTTTCAATATTTATCGTATAGTCATATTAATACAATTCGTAATTGGTAGTTTTTGTGACACAAAATCCGTTTATTGATATATATATATATATATATATATATGTATATATATAAATTCAATAATACATTAAGTACGCTAAAGACATTAAAAGAAAATTTTATACTTTTTAGATACAGATATTATTTAGATCTTTGGGTCAATTTCGATAGCGAGATTATCGCTGTGAAATTCCGTCACGTGTGAAATAAATGCCATGGAATGTAGAGTTTATGTCCACTTTCTCTTTTGCTTTTTAAAATTATACTGTGATATTCAGAAATATAAGAGTTTAAATCAGTTTATAAATAGAATATGTAGAATTAAGAAGCCACTTCCGTGTTTAATTACACTGCGCTATGAAAACAAAAAAATCGAGCTCCGATACCATTTTTTCTGTTTCTTATGTAAAATGACCTCCTGAATCTAAATATGATTTTCATTTTCCCTGTCACCCATCATTTTCTAGGGACACCACCTCCTCCCTCAATTTTTACCCCGGTTCGGTAATTTTATGACCATAAATTTCATTTGGAGAATGAAAAAGAAGTAATTTAACACTATATATATATATATATATATATAACATTTTTAGTAAATAACATTAATAATAGATTAAAAAAATATAAGACATGTAATACATAATTTCAGTGGCAAATCCCCCTTAAACTTTCCCCCTTCCGCAAATGTTCATGTTTTAGAATTTTTCAACTCTGTAACCCCTCAGAAGATATTTAACAGTTAAAATAATTCTTCCCCCTCCCCCAACAAAAAATTAAATTTATGGAAATAAAATTACCGAAAAGTGATAAAAATAGGGAACTGTCCCTAAAAAAAAACGTTTCGTCATAGGGCAAAATGGGCGTCATATTCGGATTCAGGAGGTCATTTTACATAAGAATTTGCAAAAATGGTGTTGCGGGCAATTTTCCTGCAGTGTTATTATCATAAGCAATACAGTTGGAGTATTTTCCTTCAAATTATCATAAGAAATACGGTGATAATTATAGAGGGAAACTTTTTAAAAGTCATATTTACTGTTTTTCTAACGTAATGGTTTAGTTTTGGTTTTCTAGGCTGTTTCAAAATTTGAGAGAAAACGCTATTTTTTTAAAAAGGCTTTAAGTAATTTTGCTACATAACTTGATTTCACTAAATTTATTATCTGCAAAGATATATATTTATGGTCAATTTAATACAATATATAGTTGGAAGCATACATCTGTATTTTGTAGCATCTAAATTGATACGTCTATACGATTTGTAATTAATATTAATACCTTTTATTATTCGGAATATTTTAACCTATTTAATGAAAGAAATAGAAAAGTAAAAGGTCATACTTTATATGTAGAGTTACATGAAAGAGAAACAAAATCTTGATTTTTACATAAAAGTTAAAATTTATTTATAAAAAGATCAACTTCCTTCATAAGAAAATGTGTACGATGGTAGCGTAACTTCCAAACAACTAAAAGTTAAAAATGATTAGGTAGAAAATAAAGAGAGCCATTAAATTGCATTTTCTAGTTTAATTAGGAGCATAGTTACACTGATTACAAGAATACATAATGGTATATTAAAGTGGAATGGACATTATGCCTGATTAAAAATATTAATCGTCCATTATCGGTTCTTCCTGCCTCTCTCAGATAAAAAAAATCCTCTTTTCCTCTCTTCTCTTTCCACTCCTGGGTCCTAGAGATGGGGGGGGGGGAGACACCCCTGGTCCTTTCTGGAACCCCAGAATTTTTTTAGACGGAACTTTTAAAGTTGTTCCAAAATTATTCCATCAATTATATACAATACACGGTATATACATGGAGCAAGTGTTTCCCTTAATTTTCGCTCTTTTACCGAATAAATTGCAAGGAACGTACCAAAGATTTCTGATCAACATAAAGAACAAAGCTGAAAGTTATGACCTACAATTCAAGACGAAGTTCTGCTTAATTGATTTTGAGTCAGCAGAAATAAATGCTTTGATGTCTGTTTTCCCAGGTGCCACAATCAAAGGCTGTTTTTTCCACTATGCACAATGTATATGGAGAAAGTATATGGAAAATGTATATGGCTACATTTTGCAATTTAATTAAAATATGTAAGGATTTTTCTATTTTATCGTTTGATACCATTATTTTTTAAGGATTAAAGATTAAAATATTAATATTAAAGGACAATGCCAATGACACCTTCCAACTATTAAATTAAAAAAAAAAAAAAAACCTGATGTGTCATTAACGCACCAGACTTTCTTTTATCCTGCATTTCAGTACTATAAAAATAGATTGCAAATTTAATCGTAAGATCAATTAGGGTATATAAGTTCAATCTACTTTAAAAATAATCTAAGATAGGTACAAAATATTAAATAAACACAATAAAAGGCAAGAACTCGCAACAACTGTTTCGGGTCTAAAGAAGACACGACCCTTCGTCAAGCGAACAAAGTAGGCACGAGTACTGCAAACAAAGCCCCAATGTTTTGTTTGTTAGATCAAATTCATATCTATATATAAAATTTATACATATGGATTTGATATATTCTAAGGGTTACAAACGCTGTAAAATATTTAAAAAATAAAATAAAATCCTTAAAATATAGAAAATTTTATACAGTTAAGCATTTAAATAGTGTAAATGATAATATTTTATAAAACTAAATGTACAATATACTTTGTTCTGAAGAGTTATTTTCTTTAAAAATAATTTTTCGCATATTTTATGATCATAGGTTCAACAATTTCGATTGGTTTCAAATTATAAATATGATGAACAAGTGCGAAAATAGATACGAAGGATAGCTGCTCTTCCGCTAGTTCCTAAAAATCAGATTTCTGAAGCATTCTTCTGGCTTCAAGAAGAAGCACCAGATGTTTCGCAGACCACTGAAATGTACAATTATTTAGCTGAAACTTGGTTGGATGAATGCATTGCAATATTTCCAGTGTAAGTTACTTCTCTTTACTAGCTATTTTTAATTATCTGTTTAATAATTTGCAAATTAAATCTATTAAAAAATAAAGTATAGTTTTTCATAAAAATTATTCGAGAGATTGATGTTTAATAGAATTTGAGATATAACCTCTACCTAAATGGTGGAATATGCAGAATAATAATGCCACCTCCCGAACGACCTACACCCATTTATGATCAAGATTATTTTCTTTTACACTAACGAAATTTAAATTGTTGCTGATTATATTTGATTAAAATTTTTGCTGATTTTTATTTATTATTATAATTATTTTATTTATTTATTTATTATTTTATTTATTGTCTTCAAATAAAATTAAACAGGATTCATTTATTTTTATTTTATTATCAAAATGTAAAATTCACTGCTCGGCCTGAAAATTGCCCCCAACACCATTTTTGCAAATTCTTATGTAAAATGACCTCCTGAATCTGAATATGACGGCCATTTTGCCCTATCACCCACCGTTTTCTTTGGGCACTTCCTTATTTTTTACCACTTTTTTGGTAATTTTATGATTATAAGTTTGATTTATAGTGGAGGGAAAAAAAGAAAGATATTTTAACTTATCATAAAACGTGGTGAGGTTGTCAGAATCGGCAAAGAACGGAAACTTTCTACACAGTTAGAATTCTTAAAGGTCTACCCTATGAGCAAATAAATTGTTGTAGGTTCTGAAACTGTGAGGAAATGCCGAAATTGTGAGATATCGAGCGGGATTTTAATACGTGAGATCTTTCAAGGACCGCCAACCAGTTGGTTACCGAAGCTACATATTAAATTGCTTTAGTGACTTTATCAAATGTCATAACTTTTTCTTCTTTTTCCCTTTTTTAATTTTAATGAGTTTTACGCATTTGTATTAAATGTGTTATTATTATTATTTTCTTTACGTATCTGTCAACTGCTAGTGTTGTTTTTCATATTTAGGAAGATCTGGAATCATATCGATAATGAGCATGCAAGAACAAATAAAAAAGTCGAAGGATTCCACTCTAAACTTAGCAAACGAGCTTGTCACCCACATCAAAGCATATACAGTTTTATTGAATTAATAAGAACTACAGTTAGAAAACGAAGGAATTATGAGGATGTTGCTCTCTGGATCAGCTACAGCTTCCAAGACGCAACCAAAATACAGAAGAATAAACGAAAAACTTATTGCTTTAAAGAGCAAATTCCTTTCAAACAACATAACACTAATGTCATATGTTGATGCTGTAGGATATTTACTTCATTTAAATAACTAAGAGCTTGAAAGTTAAACAAAAATGTAATATTCTAGTATGATAAAAATATTTATGATTAACAATCATTGTTTTGTTGCTTCCCTTTTATTCATTTACGTAAACATTTTTTATTTTAGTAAAATAAATTTTCTATAGACAAATGTTTATTTGCAACATATTTTTTATAAATAATAATGTAACATAAAGTACATATATCGGTATAGCTAAGAGTTCTAAATTAGCAGTCATTAAACGTATTTTACACCTAGAAATTTCAGTTTGACGACCAAAATATCCCATTCACTTGTCTTGACATTTTTTACGCCTAATTTATAACCACGTCGTTACTGTCATAAAATTATTTCTCTTTTTACAGTGCACTCCCAGAAATTCATACAGCCTGAAAACGGAAATTGCGCAAATTTTAAAATTTTGTAGATTTTTTTTCCTTTTAAAATTAGAATTTTGATATTATAATGCATTGAAAATGATTGTCATTACGTAAGATATATGAAATGTATAGATGAAGGCGAATGAAGAGTATAAATAGAATAAAAACGCACATATAAAATTTATAGTATAGCAACATTTATAATATAACAACTTTTTATTATTATTATTATTTAATAATTTCTTTTCAAAAGGAATTCTTCTTAAAAGGAAGTGGGAATAGCCTGCTAGTATAAGAATAATTGTATAATAAATTTGCGACTTTTATTACAGTTTAGAAATATAGGTAAAGACAAGTAATTTATTTATTTATATTTTCAGTTTTCCTTTGTGTGTGTGTGTGTGTGTGTTTAAGCAGAAATATTATTGAATTAAAAGAATTTAGGTACTTATCTTCCAAGACCTAGACCTTGCTTAAAATTAACTTTCCTTATCTCATTAGACTCCATTTCTAAAATAACACTATTGAAGTAAATTCTATCATGAATTTCTTCTTTGAACTTTATCATAAATTTCAATGTTTAAATTGGTCGTGATCAGCAGATTTCTGAAGTGTACTGAAATTTTCAAAATCCTTGTTTATTATTACCTTAAAAAAAAAAAAATCTTATATTTTCAGTTTAAACACATCGATACATAAGCTCAATAAAAACCAGCAAGTAAAAAAAATCTTATAAATGCTGTTAAATAATAACAATAATAATAATAATAATATTTTAATTTATTTATTTATATATATATATATATATATATATATATATATATATATATATATTAATTTCCTACCAATTGTTATTTCTCAGTTTATTAATACATTATCAAAAAATGTTTATCATGATAATTTCTGAAATATTGAATTAATTTAATAGACTTTGGGCTTATAAAACTGAAAGTAAAAGTTAATAATTAAAACAACGGAAAAGAAAAAAAAAAAGTTTAAATGAATATTTTCTAATAGTTCTCATTTTGCTTGCAGATGTAATATTTGGAATTCGACTAAATTTAAAAATGAGTTGGCCAGCAGGTAATTACCTGCTGGCCAACTCATTTTTAAATTTAGTCAAGAAATTCTACTGTTTATTCTGTTTTACTGGAGTTTTTATTTTTATTTTATGTATTTTTTTTTTTTTTTTTTTAAATATAAGTATATTCAAATTAACTTTTGTGCTTGTATTTATTATTTTAGTAAATAACAATAATAAACTAAGTCTTACCCTATATTGTCTATTTATAATTCCTTGATGTTTTAGTTACTAGGTGCGATTCCTCTTTTAAAACCTCTGTGTACAGGAAACCTTTCTCTGTTTCTAACCCTCCCATGCTCTCTCTAATCATCCGGCTAAACAAAAAATTGGCACCTTTTACACATACGTGTATCGTGCCCTTAAAATTTGTTCTGATACTTCTTCTCTTAAAGAACTCAATTATTTAAAGACCGTTGCTATTAAAAGAGGTTTTAGACCTTCTATAATTGATAAAGCTATCAAAAAGTTCAGTAGGCCAACTTATATTTCTACTCTTTCCATTGATGATAAAATTAAACCTGATAATCTTGTTGTCTTGCCTTTTTATCCCCCCTTATGTTTTAAATTAGCCAAAGTTTTGAAGCGTTTCAATTTTCACGTTATTTTTAAACCTGTCAATAAATTCCAATTCCCTTCAACTAAATCCCCTGTTTCCGAGCTTCATAAGTGGGGTATCTATAATGTCCCTTGTAATAATTGTGATTTATCTTATATTGGTCAAACAAAAAGAAATCTTGAATGCCGTTTACGTGAACATTCTCGGTATGTTGTTAATCAAGAAATTTCTAAATCTTCTATTGCAAAGCACAGTTGGGAATTTGATCATAGTTTTAATTTTAAGAGTGCCAAAATTATCTTTCATGCCAAACGCATTTCCGAACTGGATTTTTTGGAAAATTTAGCTATTTACCTTAATCGTAATAAAATTGTCAATGAAAAATCTGATTGCTGTCTACAGCCTGGAAAAATTTGTTTAATTCAATTAAATAATTTCCTTCATTATGTTTATAACACAATAATAGTTATAATTAAATAATTCTAAATAATTAAATAAATAATAATAATAATAATATTAATAAATTTTATTAAATTTACTTATTAGTATAATATTAATTAAAAAAAATGGAAAAAAAAATAATAATGAAAAAAAAAAGTAAAATAAAGGTAAAATAAAATAAAAATTAATTGTTTATTCCTTCCCTCCCTCCTTTTGTTTTTGTGTGTGCATGTGTGTTCCTCTCTGATTGGTTCTGCATGATGCTTCCTATTGGTTGTTTGTGTTGCTCCTCCCCATTTGGATTTTGCCCTGCTTTCAGTCTTGCTTTTGGCTCCAAGGCAGTAGCACGTGTTTTTTTTTTTTTTTTTTTTTTTTTTTTTTTTTTTTTTTGCACCTGATGAAGGAAGGATACGTCCTTTCGAAACCGGTTGTGCTGGCTTAAAATTTACGGTGTGTGAAGAAGTCTTATTGTCTATTTAAGTCTTACCCTATTAAAAATATTAACAATTATGCCTGAGTAGACCATTTTGACATTTAAGAAAAAATAATTAAGTGCCATTGACGCCTATTTTTCACATTCTAATTTCTAACTCTGGGTGTAGCGTATTTATTTTCCAAGTTTTTCTGCATCTTAGCTTCTATGATTTTTAGGATTATTGTCTTCAAACTACGCACTTCTTCCAGATGTTCAACAGTCTTAAATGTGCTTGAAAAATGTATGTTATACCCCCATTTCGTCGACAAAATGGGGGTGAACATTCAATGTCGGCGAAACAGGTGTTAAACCGATAATGTCGATTTCCCCTTCTTTGGGAAATTTGTCAACGAAAGAGGGTAAGAAATTTTCGTGCCGCCGAAACGGGGGTATAGCCTACCATTTGGAACCTGAGAATAGTTCGAGCCCCTTGGGTTTTTCCGTCCCCTCCATACACTTTCTCCCTAACTCCTTCCGGGAGATTCCCTAATGGCCATATCATACCGGAGCATATATACTCAACACAACATTATACGCAACATGCTCATTCAGCGTCGTTCGAAGTTGGGGAAGCTGAACGAACGAGAAACCGATCAGCTGTCCGTAGTGTTCCCCCGAACTGATAGCGCGAAGTATTCCCTTCTCTAAAGGTATTCCAGGAAAAAATCCTGTCTATTCCTCCTTTTGGTCTATTTTGATCCGCACGCTCAACACAGTCAGCTTTTTGTAAACGGTTTCGTAAAAGTTGATCATCCGAAAATCTGCTGTCCTTGACCAAGATCAGGCTGAGTGTGTTTGGTATAATGTTGTGTTTAGTAAAAAGTTGAGCGAAAATCTCTCGTGTGATATGGTCATTAGCCTATGCCTATGATGTGGAGAGACGGAGTCAGAAAGCGACGTAGTGACTTTTGGTTGGTTGTACCCTGGCGTGTGGAAAAAAAAATAGATATTCTGGGGTAGGCCGTCGGCCGGTGGGGTAGGATAATGCGAGTTGCGTTGATGACTTGGAAAAAAAAGATAATATATGTATTTAAAAATATGTTTTCGTTTGAATAATTGGGGGGGGGGAGTGAAGTAATGAAAAGGCCCTTCACCTGTGACATGTAATTTTTACCTTAAGAAGAAAAAGAGAGACCTTTGAAGTCTAGCTTTGCAGCGTTGTCGATATGGCTGAATGAAAATGGAAAATGCTTAAATAAAGAGTTCGAATTTACAAACCTTTTGGTGGCGTATAACTCGGGACACCATTTAGACTCCCTTGATGTGTTTTGTGAAAATTGGCTTAAAAACAGTCTACTATCTGAGAAGTGTTCGCAGAGCTATAAAAGTCTATTTCCTGATATCTATCAATCAGGGGCGAGGCGTGGAAGTGCCGAAGCGACGAACTGTGGAAGCGCCGAAACGACGCGCTTCCAAAAGCAGAGGAAGAACCATTTCAGACTTTCGACGAGGCGACGTTACTTGATTACTTTTTAAAAATCTTAAATAGGGGAAGCGCTGATTCCGTCGCTTCCATGAACGCATCGCCACTGCTAGCAATAATTGTGATGGCTACGTGTTTTTTTTCAGCCCTCATTTGATTGTGGATTAGGCATGAAATGCTGTTCGGAGGAACAGTTGAATTCCTTAATTGCTGGAGTAATAAAGATATTCGTCTTAAACTATGGGGAATCCACATTCTGCTGCCGCTGTGAAACTTCGTCTTTGCACTAGTGATTCTTGAGGCGCCTCGTATTGGCTGAAAATGCGTACCACAATGTCGGTGCTTTCTCGTAAGGCTGATACACACCTTCGGAGCTGCTTTTCCCTCATGGCGGATAAGTAAAATTTTTTGTATCACTCTTTATTTATTTGCTTAAGTGTTAATGTGTTTTCACCAACTTTAGATGATATGTAGGGTATTAGTGTTTTAATTCGAGAGAAACATATATGTAGTGTTTAAGTGTTCTTTTATTGTTTACCAAAACACCGTTGGAGAAAGTTTTTTTTTTCCTTCGCTAATTGATTGTATAGATTGTTTAACTAATTTGTTTGTATTAATGTATCGCAGGAATTTATACTATAGATATATACATATGTTTTTGTTTAGTTAAGTATGCTTTTACCGTAAACTCCAATTTAAATTATAGTAGCTTTTTGTTGAACTAAAATATTTTGAAATTTGATTTGTTTGGTCATAATTAAAGAAGTGTAATACTTAATTTTGCTAACTAATTCGTGTTCTTGGGTCTGTTTAATGTTATGTTTCATTGCATGGAAATTTTAGGTTATGAGAACATTTCAAATGGATTTTGTCTAAGAAAAGAAAAAAAAAAAAAAAAAGAAATCCTATTTTTATCAAAAATAATTAATTTTTCTAAACTCCTTTTTCGTTAAGTGAATTAATTTATTTAAAATTTAAAAACTGGGTTTGTGCGGGATGTTATATATATTGAACATATATGTGTGTGTGTCAAAGAAAAGAAATGGGATTAGGAGGTCTTGGTAAATATTTTTATGATCAAAAGGTGATCTTTCAGAATTATTATTATTTATTTATTTATTTATTTATTTATTTATTTTTTGTGTGTGTGTGTGTGTTTGTATGGTTTACTAATGTAAGAAAATTGGTCAGCTATTTTGTATTACTGTTGAATTTTTGTTAAAAGGAAAAAGAAAAAAGAAATATCTGCTTATTAATTTCCTTGAACTGAGTTGAACCTGATGTGAGTTTAGTTTAAATAGGTTTTTACTTTAAATTGTTGTGAAAATCATTGAATGATATGTGATCAGTTTTGTTGCAAATAAGCAGTTATTAATATGATTTTATTACTTTAAAAATCTTGAGAAGTTTTGCTGTAGGAATTATAATTAATAGCTGTTAGCTCTTGAAGGTATTTTGTTGTTTGGTTATTTCATTAGTTTAGTAACCAGCAAGGGGTTGAAGTCATGGTTGGAATCGTGCAGTCCTTGAGAGGGGAGTAATGTTTAGAACTTGAAAATAATATTTTTTTAAATGTAATTTAATATAAAGGGGCTTGGAATTAATTTGCAGAAGATTCCAGAAGATTCACTGTTGTCAACCAAGTTTAAGCTTCAGATACACTAAAAAACACTGCTTAAATAATAACTGACAACATAAAAATCACAGAACAAATTGTACCATAAACATAACACATAGTTTGGTCAGAGAGAGAGCTCCTAGCACAACAAATAATTCGCTTCTACTGAACTGGAATGACGGAAATGCCTATTTACAGTCTAGCATATTTCCAGAACTTTTTTGGATATTTCCAGAAATATTCGATTTAGAGCTTTGATAATCGATATATCCATAGCAAGTTTTTTTTTTTTTTTTTTTTTTCCTCAGTGGAGCTTTTTAATGGCTTTTTAAAGATATACAAGCTATTTTAATGCCAAATCAAGGCGAAACGCAGAAAATTAACCTGACTAAGTCTGTTCAGTTTAAAGTACAATTAAAAACAACTATTTTTTACGAATTCGTTAAAATACGTTTTTGAATAAGATATAGAAGGCTCTTATGCAATAACTTGCCTAAACATACAATCAATACAATATTTACGAATCCAAATTTTATTTTGTAAATAGGATTTTATTTATAATCATTGATAAATTAATAATGTTAATATTTACTGGTTCTTATTGTTTATACTGCAAATAATTTAAATGTATCAGAATACACAGTAATTCATAAGTAATTTACACGCATACATATTTCCAAATTATTATTCATGACTAATAAACATTTATTTCACTTGATAGAAAACTACAAATGATATCAGGAGAACGTCATTGCTCTCGTATTCTAATAAAATAAATAAAATTACTGTATAAGATTTATTTTATTTTATTTTAAATGAAAATGTTTACAGGATATCATCGAATAAGTACATACTAATAGAGGAAGATTATTTGTTTCTAATATTTGTATTAAGATGAATATTTGTGTTTAATATTTTTATTAAGTTTTTCAGTGTAATTCACTTTTATACAAAAATTAAAACTTACGCAAAAGAAAATATTAAATAATGAGTTAAAATATAAAATTGTCACATTTGGAATTTATAATATACTTGTATGTCTAGACTAAAGATCAAGTTAGATATCTGAGTATTTTTAATATCAAATAATCTGTATTTAATGTCTGTATTTATGTAATAATTGTTTCTAATTACGTCTAGACATAAGTTTGTCCTTATAAAGAAATAAGTAAGTGAAATAAAAAATTTGAGAACTAATTAAAAAATGAAACAAGGAGGTAAATAATCCTTTAATATTAAACCCAAAATATTAACACTATATCAATCGATTTTTAGAATTTTAAATGTTGTAATGGTGCCAATCTATAAAAAGAGTGAGAGAATTAAAATTCAAAACACTTTTAATGAGAAATGTTCACAAATTAAAATTATAAATGTGGCTAAAATACTTGTAAAAAGGGGGTATAAATTTAATACGAATGGATACACATCTCAAAACAAAAAGAAAACTTTCTAGAAATATTGTCGAAACTTCAAAGGTAAAATAAGAATTTTTAATAAAACTCAACTATGCAAAATCTGATGTAAAAAGAGTAGATGTTTCATTTTTTATATAAATATAAAGGGAAAAAAAAATAAACATCTTTTGAAAATTTCAACTTTACAATCTGTTATTTATATTACTAATTAAAAAATCCCACATTTATGCGTAAAGTGCCACATTCACAAAAATAATTTTTATTCAGAAAAGCCTTTTTTTTTTTTTTTTCTTACTAAAGAATATCATTAAAAAACTCTTTAATTAACAAGACAGTTTTTTTTTTTTTTTTTTTTTTTTTTTTAATTTATAAATACATCTAACAAGGAGAGGTCAATACATGGAAAATTCAGATCGGGACGAAATTGCGCAGGATTGTAGTATACTATGAGGGTAACAACATATTAAAGCAGTAGGACCCACTATCCACAAAATTTCGAGAAAAAAGCATTTAAAGTTTCAGTAATCTTTAAATACAAGTTATTTCGCAAACGATTAAGCGCTTCGGTGGTGTGATCCTAAAGCGCGAGTCTCCCAACCAGATGACTTGGGTTCGAGGCTACTTGCGTGACGGGACAATTTTTTTTTTTTTTTTTTTTTTTTTTCTTCTTCTTTAACTTTTTATGTAATCTTAACTTTTTATTTATTTTACTTTATTTTACAATTCAATTCAAAATTTGAAAATTTTAATGAAAAATTATTTAATTTTATTGAGTATAAAATAACTTTTTCTATTTTTAATATTTATAACTTAAAAATACAATAAATTTCTATAACTTAAAAAATAAAGTTCAGTTTTACAAAACCCTAAATAAGAAATATAAAGAAAACAGACAAATATTTAAATAATTAAAAAATAAGCAAGCTGTAAGCAAAGTGTAAAATAGTTAGCAGGTGTGCATAAATCTTGATTTGAGCTTCCTGATTTGGTTTGAATGTGTATAAATTATGTAAACACTTCTAGCTTGTTATTTTGGAATTTTATTTTGTGTACAGAAGATAAAAAAAAAGGAACTCGTTATCGAAAAAGAAACGATGTTCATTAACATTTAAAATCTACATTTAAAGATAACATTTCTTTACCTGTAATAATTTTAAAGCATCGCAATCCTATACTATAATTTTTAAGAAACTATTGATTGGAGAAGTAATTATTTAATTTGGATAGTAATTATATATGCAATTAAATTCATCATTTCTCTGTATTTTTTCTTTTTTTTTTTTTTTTGTAATTTAAAAAATAAAATTAAATATACTTAAAATAAAATAAAATATTTAGATAAATAATTAAAAACAGTTTCTTCAGTTTTATCTTACTTTACAGTTAAAATAAAACAAAAATTTATTTTTTAAGTTATATAAATTTATTGTATTTTTAAGTTATAAATATTAAAAATAGAAAAAGTTATTTTATACTCAAGAAAATTAAATAATTGTTTATTAAAATTTTCAAATTTTGAATTGAATTGTAAAATAAAGTAAAATAAATAAAAAGTTAAGATTACATAAAAAGTTAAAGAAGAAGAAGAAAAAAAAAAGTAGTCCCACAGGTAGCCTCGAACCCAAGTCATCTGGTTGGGAGACTCGCGCTTTAGGATCACACCACTGAGGCGCTTACTAGCTCGCGAAATAACTTGTATTTAAAGATTACTGAAACTTTAAATGCTTTTTTCTCGAAATTTTGTGGATAGTGGGTCCTACTGCTTTAATATGTTGTTACACTCATAGTATACTACAATCCTGCGCAATTTCGTCCCGATCTGAATTTTCCATGTCGTGACCTCTCCTTGTAAATGTAGAAATTTAATGTATTAAATTTCTGAGTTCCTTGAGGAATTTACTTTATTATTAGTCTAGAAAGGATGAAAAATATACCTCTGGTTTTAAATATATCCATCAGTTTTCAAATTGAAACATTAACGATAGGGTAGACCAGGAAGACTTGACCCGCATTTTCTTCTTCTTCTTCTCTTTTTTTTTTTTTTTTTTTAATCGCAACTCATTATTTTGAATTTATTTTTACGTTAACACTATCAGTGTCCCTTCAGGTAGAAGTCACCATGGTAAAACTTGGAAATATTAACTATCAGTATTAGTTTAGAAGCTCAAACTGACACCAAGTCGCTTGGACCGATTTGCCCCGATTGTGAAGTAAGGTAATCCAAGGCACATGTTTAATGTTCTGGTAGTTTAGAACCTAAAGGAATCTTCAAAATTAGTATCAAATCTTAATTTTTATATCGTGCGAACAAAAACACAATATAACTCAAAGAAAAATCATTCACACAACATTTCTTAATGAAACCATAAATTTATAAACATGCAAAATTATGCATGAGAGAAAAATGAAAAATTAAAAAAATTAATAATCAATTTTAAATTATAGAAAGAATTAATGGATTTTACTGCTATAATTTTCAATGAGGAGGGACATAAAATATCTTTTCTCCAGTAGTAACCCATGATTCATGTACTCATGATGCATTTGCACATAGTACATTTACGACAACAACGATACAGATTGCCTTGGTCAGTGTTGCCAGATTTGGGGACTTTTTTATTCAACATCCACCACTAAATTTTAATTGTAACGGTTGCTTAATCATTTCGAAGATTAACCGTCTATTACATATATCAAATATCGCGTCTCAAAATTATTGGCTACAGATGAATGAAAAAGTCCTCAAGTCTGGCAACGCTTGGTCCTCCTCATTTTTGCTCACTACGGATTTCTTCCTTCGACGTTTTCGCTTTTCTGGCACTTTTTTTTTTTCTCGTAATAAAGTCTCTTTTGAAAAATTTCCTTCTTTTTTTAGAAGGTTTTCTGTCTTCTGTTTTGCCTTCATTTGCTCTTCTTGCAGTGCTTGTTTAACTGGTATATCATTCATTATTGCAGAAATTCATTTTCTCTTTCGCTGCAAATTTTTTTTTTCTGCCCCTAGAAAAAGTCTCACGTCATCTTTTGAAGAAACATCATTTCTATCAAGGATTTTATTTGATAATTGGTAGTTACCCCTTGAAGGCCTTTGGAAGAGGCTTTTTTGAAATTGGTGGCAAATTTGGAGTGGTAACTACAGCGGATTCGTTTATGGAACCTACGTTAGGTCTATCTGTGATATTCGATAGCATAAAATCTGTATTTGGAAATATGATAATGTTTTTATACAACAGAGCCGTTGATTTAATGTGGGTAAGCGGCAAACAACATTATAACTACACTTTTTAAATAGGTTGACTCGAATAACCAAAAATTTAAATAGTCTGCACTAATTATATAGTTATCCAAATTCCAATTACCCCCCCCCCTCCACCAAAGAGCCAAAATCTAGTCTTTCCAATGTATAAAAAAATGATTTTAGAAACCTCCTCCGTTAAAGTTAATCTTTGATGATAGCATATTGGCCAGCCGGCTTAAAGTGCCCCATGAGAAATAAGCCAACTAACCCCACATCGCCATTTTTACTTTTCATGAGTGTAAGAAATTATATCGAAAGTATTTAAGTAAAATATGCCATAACTTTGAACAATTATCTAACTAACAAGGAAACATTCAAAAGGTGTCGTCTTCAAAAATCATTGAAAAATATATATGTGATTCTACTCTTCATAAAACACCAGAAAGTGAAAAAATTATCGGCTGAAATGAATTACAACGACCACAAAAAATTATCAAAATTAAGCATTTTCGGCGATTTAGTGCTGTTAAGCGATAAGTTCGCTAGCACCGAGATTGCCGTGTACTAAGAGAACCGTGTTTTTATTCTCCGCCAAGTACTCAAAATCAATCACCTAACAGTGTGAAATCGCCAAATATGCTTAATTTTGATAATTTTTTGTGGTCACTGTAATTCATTTCAGCCGATAATTTATTCACTTTCTGGTGTTTCATGAAGAGTAGAATCACATATTTTTTTCAACATTTTTTGAAGACGACACTTTTTGAATGTTTCCTTGTAAGTAGAATTTATCAAAATCTAAAATATAAACTACAGTTAAATAATAAACGCTTATTTATAAGTTAGGAAATCTTAGCAAAGTTTTCAAGATTCTCTCAAGTTTGACCATAGAAGTTCCTTCTTCAGTGACGCTGATATGGGAGAAAGAAGACGAACCAACACATTGGCTGGAATAACAAAGCCATCTGACGGTAAATTTTAAAAATATCGCGATTGGACCAACATGTCCCTATGACCAAGTAGCACTGGTCTACCCTGCATTTTTATCCTTTGCAGAATCAGTATGATTTTTATGCACGACTTTACTATACACTAAGCGACAAAAAAAAAAAAAAAAAAAAAAAAAAAAAAAAAAAAGCCGCACTACAGGAAAATTGACTTATACCTTTTGGGTTTGTAATAATTTAAAAACTAATGATTGCAACAAATAAAATTGTTATGTTTGTATAATACGGAAGTCATAACATGATACCTATATACATTTTTGATTTAATAATTCGTTTTGTTACACTCTACGTAGTATTTAATAAAAATCTACATAAAATTTTCTTTTTAAACGTAATATAATAAACATATACTTTGTATTCTATCATGATTTGTTATATGAAATAAACAAGTGCTATTTTAATGTATGAAATAAAACTATTTATTTGTTAGCTATAAACAATTATTAATTAAAAATATGTACTCTGGATTGTATAATTCCGCCTTTATATGGAATTACTGCTTTAATGCGCAATGGCATAATATTTTACAGTCTTTTAACATGAAACTCAGAAATTTCACTGTGCTAAATATCATAAATATTTTTTTCTATTTCTTTCAAAGTTGTAGGCTACAATTTTCTAATCCCCACCCTTTTTTATAGACTAAACATTTTCGAGCGGATTGAGATTAGGACAATTTTCAGGTTTAATAAAGAAGAAATTCTGCGATATTCTTTGTGGGATTTAATTTTAAGCAAAAAAAGTTATGATAACTTATAAAATTATAGATGCTTATGAGAATGGATAAGTAATTTTAACAACTTGAATCAAATAAATGTATCAGAAGCGCCATATAACAAGGTGCATTATCATCTTGAAATGCTGATTATGGAAGAGTCTGAAATACCCCCAAAGTAGTCGGTCAGGTATCAATTTTTTAATGGCCAAATTTTATTTCGGGTTAATTGATCACTTGAACATGAAAATTTGCCAGACTCACCGAAAAATTATGCATGTTCGTATCGTAATGTACGGGGAATATATTATTGTTTTAAAAGTGCAATTTCCATTAAGTCAGTCACATTTTCATGATCAGATATGCTTGTTTCCGTCAGTTTTAAATAAGTTAAACTTGACTCATCAGAGAGAGCAACTTCAGCCAAATAATTAATTGATCCTTTTTTAATTTTTTTAACCCTCTAATGTCTTGATTTTCTAATTATTTTCGTTAAGAAAGAATTTTTTTCAGATTTTCTGGCAATTAAACCTGCTTTGTTTAATTGTTATTTCACGGTATTTAGATAAATTATGTTACTAAACACTTTTTCTGAATCTCTGCTATGCTCTAAATGTAATACAAACTGATTTTTTAAGCGCTGTCTTTTTAACTTGAGGTCATCTTGGCTGGAGGAGTAACGTGACCACCTATAAGGACAGATGTGCAGTTTAAACAGCAAAAAATTATTATATCTTGCTAAAAACTAGATCACTAATATTTTGTTAATATTTAATCATTTTGACATCCCACGTATTAAAATATTTTTTTTGATTTTCGCTCTAAAATTCATATTTTTTGTGGTATCGTTAATTGCCTTATTCTTGCCATTTTTGAAACACTTTCTAAAATTACAATTTTCTGAACAATTGCATCTTGTTTTTAATAATTGGCTCAATCCTAAATTGCACGCGGAACACAACGTAATAAAATCTGTTCAAAAATTTACTTTTGAAACAATAAAATTAGCAATTACAGAAAGAAAAATTAAAAATATATAAGTGCGGCTTTTTTTTTTTTTGTCGCTTAGTGTACATGAAAAAACAATATTACACCATTAGTTCCAAGTCTCCCGTTTTTCGAGGGGGACTTATTACCGGAAAATTTTTATTATTGTTTTCAACATATTTAATCGCCGAAAATATTTGTGACATATTCCTTTAAAAAAATAGTTGTGATAAACCTGATTAAAAATTACAAAGTTTTATTATTATTATTAATATTATCATTATGTTACACTAATTGTTTCGATTTTTATAACTTCGACCAAATTTAAGTAACATGCTTTTAAATCAAAATGCCGACATAATTCTTTCAAGAGAAGAAAATGACTAGGAATGTAACCGAACCTCAGTCTTTGGCATAAGCTCGAATGCTGTCCAAACTGGGATACCTGTTTATGTGTGACTGGCACTATTTACTCACTTGGATGTTAGATATAGTTATGCGTTTTGCGAACAATACTGCTGTCTTATATACGAATTTATTAATATTTATTTTATTTTATTAACTGAATTATCGCGGTATGAAAAAAATTATTAAGATTTATATTTGGACTAAATGTAAATAACACTATTTAAGATGGTAGGACTGAATAAATTCTTTCTAGAATAAAAAGTAACCAGGCTAAGAATTAAACCGGAGCCGATGGCATAATGTCACTTTAAGAACTGAAGTACCTCTTCGACATCTAATCGGTACTATTTGCTAAATTCAAAGTTTAAAATACGTTTGTTCCGTAAAATCTGTTCAATCGAAGCTATACTACCTCTATTAAAAGTCGTCCCAATAACCGTAAATTTATATTACAAAACTGTTAATATTGTTCAAGAGATGGCTTACCTTTATAGCAACTCTATCCGTATCACGAAGTCAAGTTTCGGCATTTCTAAGAAGCCTGTAACATTTAACCTATCAACAAAATCAGGTAATTAACCTGAAATCCCTACTATCGTTTAAATCATCCAATTTTTATCACATTCACACTAACCGTTTTCACATGAAAAATGATAGGGGAGAATGGGGGAATTGGGTGGAAATTTGGAATTTGTTCAATTTTCAGGAAATGGAAGCAACTACGATTTAAACAGTGATGCCCAGTTACAGGTATGTCAAATACCTACTGTTACTAGTGATTATTGCTATACACTATAAAAAATATCTGTTAAAAGTACAGGGAAAATCTGGGAGCTGGGGTGCCCGGTGCCAGTATTTCTCCGTCAAGTATACAGAACAAAACTGTACTTTTAACAAAGAACCTGTTTGATTTACAGGATTTCTGCGTAAAATATATGTCAGTGATACAATTTTGCGGTTTTAAACTGTATATTTGACGGTAAAATACTGGCACCCCAGCTGCAAGATTTTCCCTGTACTTTTACAGGTTTATTTTTTGCAGTGTAGTTCAACATGCTTGGTGTATTGTTGCAACAATGTGTCACATATAGCGTGACAATTTGTGATGATTTCGTTTTTCAAAATGATTTCGTATCGAAATTATCTTGAAACTTCAGTTTCTTCTTCTTCAAAAGTGTTTTTGTTCAAAAGTACCGCAGCAAATCAATATGATTATTTTTACTTCCTTATACAAAGTATAAGGAAGTATAGTAATCCCGATTTGCGAAATGGATTTTGCATTTCACATTGCTCGAAAACGAATGATTGCTGAATGTTGCCAATTTATACGTGTGACTGTCATGATGTCTACTTGTACACCTGCAAGTGTCGTCTTAATACGAGCTCTCGTTTTAGAGATATAAGGGACTTTACACGATTTTTTGTGACGTCTGTATGTATGTATGTGTGTCTGTGTGTGTGTGTGTGAGTAGGTCGCATAACTCAAAAACGGTTGGACGTAGAAAGTTGCGAATTGGTACATAGGTTTGTTATAACATCTAGTTGCGCACCTCCCTTTTTGGACTTTGTATGATTTTCCGTTTTGGAGATATTTAGAAAAATTAGGTTCATAATGGCCAAAATGCATCAAAGAACGGTAATAACTCAAAAACGGTTTGGACAAATCTTGCAATTTAACTGACTTCCCGACTAGCTAGACGTTTGAAACTTTCAGAAAAGTTCAGAACACGTTTACAATGCATTTAAAAAAATATTTTTAGCCAACTGTTTCTAATACCTGCTGCCTTCAGCAGCGTTTATGTGATCCAACAGAAAATTTATTTAACTAACTTCTCGACTAGCTAGACATTTGAAACTTTCAGACTAGATCAGAACACGGTGAAAATGCATTTTTTTAATACTTTTAGCCAACTGTTTAGGGTCCCTGCTGTCTTCGGCAGCGTTACCAGTACAAATCTTGCAATAGATTTTTAACTAACTTCCCGACTAGCTAGACATTTAAAACTTCTCGAAAAACTCAGAACACGGTGACAATGCATTTTTTAAATATTTTTAGCCAATTGTTTCAGGTGACTGCTGCCTTCGACACCGTTTATATGGTTCAACAGAAAATTTATTTAACTAACTTCCCGACTAGCTAGACATTTGAAACTTTCAGAATAGTTCAGAACACGGTGAAAATGCATTTTTTTAATACTTTTAGCCAATTTTTCGGGTCCCTGCTGCCTTCGTCAGCGTTACCAGTACAAATCTTGCATCGGTTTTTAACTAACTTTCAGAAAAGCTCAGAACACGGTGATAATTCATTTTTTTAAATATTTTTAGGCACCAGTTTCGGGTTCAATGACAATGTTTTTTAACATTATGTATATTTCTAAAAGTGTATAAGGAAGTCATGTGGTGCCCACATCAGATTTTTTTCTGAGAAGTATGCATCTTAAGGTACTCCTATACAAGTTTATGTTTTTGTACACTTAAGTGTCAGTTCTTGGTGTTTATTTATTTATTTATTTATTTTCTCCCAGCTGTCCCCATGTGAGAAATTGGATAGAAAATTTATTTATACTGTTTTTCCCTCGTTAACAGAAGCAGATGTAATGCAACAAATGAAAGAGAGAAAAGAAGCAATCAAAGTAAAAAAAAAGGCAGAAAAGAAAAGTCAAAATAAAGGTAAAGCACCAGAAAAGTTAAGCAAACAAAGCAAAAATTTCGCAACGTGAACAACATATTGCAGTAAATAATTCATCTGACACCTGTAATGAGTCTATCAGAGAGTATGAGTTCATCAAGAGACAGCCCTGCTGAATATACTATTTATAGTGAGGAAGAAAATTTGGATAGGCATAGATAAATAAATGAAGACGTTCTGTCAGTGAAAGTTTCTAAAAACGGTGATTTTGTAACAGCCATGTATGAGAAAATGTGGTATATTTAAAGTGTAGAAGATGTTGCAAATGATGAAAAAGGGCCTCTGGTTACATTAAAGTTTATAGCATTCAAGGGTATAAACACAAATTCATGTAGCCAGATAAGGATGACATTTTAGATGTAATTAAAAGTGAAATTCTGTCTAAAGTAAAAGATCCAGTTCCAATTTCAACAAGATACTTAGTATTTCAACAAGAATGTCTTAAAAAGACATTAAAGGTATACTGAAAAAATATGTCCTATTTGCTGCCAGAAATTCTCTGTAATTTGAGAAAATACGCGCAATTTACGAAAAACTTATATTGTGAGAACGAATTTTCTCAAGTTACAGAGAATTTCTGGCAACAAACAGGACATATTTTTTACAGTGTATGGCCAGAATATCAGGAGAAAAAGCTATAACTATTTTCACCAAATTTGTTTCTTTTTTAAACTTTAAAATATGTGATGTATTTTCCTGTGTTCGTTTTTCATGAAAAATATGCGTGACTTAAAAAGTTTTTGCTGTTCTTTGTTTTTTGATAAAATGAAAAAATATATAAAGATCTTGAAATTGCAGCTAATAACAAAAGCTTTCATAAAATAAAAAAATATAAATTCCCATCCAGTGTATAAGCACCAGCAATCTTTAAAAAAAGCAAAAAGTGTTAGAAATATTATTTAAATTCCTTGTAAAACATTTATTTTTTCTGGTAAAATAAAAGTGCTGAGTTAAAAATGAAGAAAACTTTGTCTTCTTTTACACTCAATTTCTCTTGTATTCTGCATTCTCTTGTATTGCTGCATGCACTTTATCAGACATCCACCCAATTTCCCCCATGGGGAATCGGATGGAACTTTTTCTTGTTTTTTAAAAAAAATTCTAGGTGAACATTTCACAATGTTTAGGGAATGTAATATCTAGGAAGGCGGTAGCGTTCCGCTCCGCTCCGCTAAGCTAAAACAAACATTAAAAAAAAAAAAAAAAAAAAAAATTACGAAGTAGGAAAGTAAATGGTGAAATGCTACAAGTGTATATTATGTCGATATAGCATCTTGGACTTTTCCACTACCTGTATCTTAGCTCCTTGGCATCCAACTATGATTTTTTGCACAGTCTTTGAGCATACCCTTAAGACAAAACATACAAATTCGCAAGTTAATCTGAATTAAAGGGCCTGAGCAATATAACTTTGAAAAACTGAAATTTACCGGTTACTTTCTTCTTCTTCTTCGTCTTATCCTTGGTAAGTCTGACAAGCATAGTGCCTAGAGTTCTGCAGCTATTAAGCTGAAAATTTGCAGGGATATCCTTTCTGACATGTACTAGTACCTTTTTCAGTCAAAAAAAAATTTGGTCAATATACAGGGTAGTTATTTTGTATTTTGTAATATTTAATGCAAAAATTTCGTGAATTCATCAAGAGATGGTGCTCGTTTCGAATGAATTCCAACAAATTTCAATTTTGACATTTAATGAGATATTAAATAGTAATAAATACTGTTATTTTATTTTATTTTATTTATTTATTTATTTATTGCAAAAATAAATAGAAATAAAATTCTTAAAGAGGATTTTTTCTTAAAATTTCTGAAATAGTTACAAGAAACATGTTTATTAATAAGAAAAATAATTGATAAAAAAAAAATGGATTAAAATTCGCAAAGTGATTTTTATCGCCAAATTTCGTAATAAATAAATGCTTAAAAGATGCGCTGGCTTTTAACGTGTAGGATTAAATAAAAGAGCGATTCGTTAACTTTAAAAAAATACGGATGATAGAAGAAAAGGTAAAATTAAATTCCGATCATATATTATGTAACAGAAATATTGCTATCATGGAAAAATTAATGTTTTTTTTTTTTTTTTTTTTTTTTTTTTTTTTTTTTTTTAAGTATTGAGATCTCCTGAATTCATTGTTTATTTTTTTATAGTGATAAATGTATGCTTGTATGTGTATGAATGAATACGATAGCGTCTAATCGTTGTGTTATGATGCTTCATAACTGTTTGTTCATTTTTAATATTTCATAATTAAAATTTTTATTCTGTAAAAGAAAAAAAAAAAAAAGATAGGTGTTCTTAGCTACATTTTTTGTTTCAAGGCGACTTGTAATTTCGAGTATTGCACGTTATAGTGAAAATACTCGTTTCTTGGAAAGTATTTTTTGTCGAGAGTCCCTGTGTGTATTCTTTTGTGATATTTTAAGCGGATTAGAAAAAACACCGCCCTGTGCATCCCTTTCATAAAAAGTGCTTTCTTCTCTCTCACCTCATACAGTCATGAGAAAATATCTGAGTTTCTTGTTCCTAAGAGTGAGAGAATGTTACTTTTCTTCTGTATTTGACAGTTCGATGGCTGGGATGTGTCAAAGCATCGTTGGGAGGGGCTGGCCCGAAGGTCAGCAGGTGTTCCTCTCAGCTGTTTTTTTTTCCACGGTTACAGCGGAAGAGTGAAATAGGGAAATACCTTGGAGATTTAAATATTTGTTTTTACCTGGGGAGGGGGGGTGAAATGAGGCTTGCAAGGTTAGATGACCGTTGGCGTGAGAATTTTGGTTTGGGAAATTTTTAAATGAGGGCGTATTAATTTTTAAGTAGGAGTGACCAGGGTGATAGTGTCAGTTACGGGTAGCAAATGAGAACCTCGTTTTGTGCGTAGGTTCTGGCAACGATGCAGGATTGGGTTGCGGTTTTCTTTCAAGTGACTGCGTAGTTCCGTGTGCAGCGGTGAGCTGAGGTAGTATTGGTTTTAGATATAATGGTACTTTCTTTTTAGTGTGGATTGAGTATTGTATTTTGTTCTGAGGATTTTTAAGGGAGAGGGGCCTTGGGCCCTCTCTCAGATACACTTTGAGTCTTCATCTCGACCTTTACACTGACTCTCTAGCTCGTTTTGAGAACTGACTGATGTTCCGTATCCCCATCATCGCTTGCTCGGCCTGATTGATTTGGTATCTCCATCGTATTTGAGTCCTTAGAAGGGAAGCACTTCGTCTTAAATGGTCTCGTTCGTCTTCGTACTGGGGTGTATGTTTCAAAATGAAGAAAAAATGCCTTACTTAATCGCCGCCCTTACCCTGCTGAAGGAAAAAGAAAATGAGGGTCCTGGCCGTGTTGAAAATCAGTGATGACCTCCACACCAAAGCAATGAGATTCTGTAGGTACGTCGCCGGATACTAAGCTGTTCTTTGGTACTTCTGGTGATTCAAAGTGGTCCTTTACACAAATTCTAAGAATAGAAAAGTTGTGGGATAGCAGAACCCTCCTGGCGATACCGACTAATGATGTATTCTCGTTAAATGGTGAATGCATATTTTGTTATTATTATGCTACTACAAAAAAATAAGGTAACTATTAGTTTTATTTTCTGTTACGCTGAACTATTGTAAAGCTGTAAGGTTTTCTCAATGCAGGAGATTTAATAAAGGGGGAACTTTGTTGTTTCCCATTTCTGTTTTATGTGAGCTACAAAAAAATATGTCATATCAATTTAATAGTAACTGATGAAATTATTGTATTAAAAGTGTGTCGAGCATAATCTAGATTTCAGTTTCTGTTAAAGTTTATCTGTAAGATATGTTGTTGTTGTTGTTTTTTTAAATTGCTAAATATCCAATATTGTCTTAAATAAATTACACAATTTAAAGTTAAAATTTCATTTGTGTTTTGTTCTTATTTAGATTTTTCTCCCTTTATTCCTTAAATTTCTGAGCTAATTAAGTTATTCAAGAAGGCGGTTTAAAGTTTGTTTATGACTAAAAGAAATGAGTATAAAATTCTTCTTATGTAAAATGTTTGTTTCACTTCGAGATGGGTTATTAATTAATGGTACTCATTAGATCTTAGAAAAAGAATAAAAAATTTTAGAGTTAATTAACCTGTAGAATGTTATTCCTTATGTTTCATATTTATTACCTTTTGTTAATGTGGTGAATATACTTAAAGTATAATCTGGAATACATTGGTTTTGAGAATAAAAATTAAAAAGTCGGTTTTGTTACTCTAATGAATTACTTTGAAATTGAATTTGAAAAGGTAAATTTAAATTTTAAAGCAAGGAAATGTATTGTTTGTCCTGTGAATTAATTCCAGATTATACAAATTTTTTTGATTAATTAGCTATTAAGTCTTAGAAGTAATGATTTTAGAGGTAATCCTTTTTTAAAGTAAAAATTTCAAATCTTTATTTAATTTCTTTGGTCAGGCTTGGGTCTTTTCTTGTTTTTGTATATTCACCATCTGTTTTTTTTTTTTTTTTTTTTTTTTTTTTTTGTGAAACTTTAAGGGGTGTTGTAATTAATTCTGGGATTTTAATGTAGCTGGATTTAATGCTAAGTTAATTATTTCGGGCTATCTAATGAGTACTGTATGGGCGTTTTGTACTAATAAAAATAATAAATGTCACTATACGATCAGTAAGATTTCAGGAACTGTAAAAATTAAAAAGCTAATAAGTCTATATAAAGAGAACAAATGTAACAGTTACATTTGATTCAGCTCAAATTCGATAGGGATGCTAGAGGTGACACAAAACTACATAGATTTTGATGATGTAGAACTCAGTTTTTTTTTTCTTTACACGGAAACAAAATAAAATTCATATGTATAACGATTTATGGTCTGAAATTATTTGAAGTTCGTTTAATAAGTTTAGGGGATCTTCTGAATTTATTTTTATTTATTTATTTATATATATATATTTTTTAGGTGATGTCTCTATTTATATGTGTCTATATGTATGTGAAGAACGCAATAACGTCTACACAGTAAATTCGATTGCATTCGAATATGTTATGTATATTATAGGCTATATGTATATTATAGCTATTTACCATCGCATGAAATAGCTTAATGAGTATAGGACTAATGTGTATATACATGGGAGTGAATGAGTACGATAGCGCCTAAACGCTGCATTCCATTGAACTCAAATTTAGTACGTATAATTTTAGGTCACCATAACATGAAATACATGAAGTTAAATGAATATATTGTAGGATTAATGTGTATATGTAACTGAGTGAGTGAACGCAATAGCGTTTAAATGCTGAATTCAATTAAATTCAAATTTAATATATATATATATATATAAGGTCATCATTATGTGAAATATGTAGAGTTTAATGTTTGTAGGATTAATGTGGATATATATGTAAGTGAGTAAACACGATAGAGTATAAATACTGAATTTTATATTAAGCTTAAACTTGGTAGATATGTCATCGTTACAAGAACTATTTAGAGAATTTTTCAAATTTGGGACTTATGGTACTATTTCAAGCGATACAAATTAGAATACAAATACAAATACATTACAATACAAATTCATTCGAATGTCAACATGAAACACACGCATCATATAAATACGTATTCATAAACATGTGTTACCTAAGTCTAACACACACATATAATATATACTCATCAGAAAAACATATTGTTGCGTACTCGGGGCTCGTGAATTGTCTGTGAATGAAAGACGAACCTTGCAGAGGTTTAAAAATTTATTTGCAGAATATTTCGGAAGATTACAGGTCTGTAAACCCAGTATCAACTTCAGTTTCACCAGAAAACACAACTTAAATAAAAGCTGACCGCATAAAAATCCCAGCATATACTGTACCATAGTGTTAACACACAGCAATAGGCTACAATTCAATGGTAGAGACTTAGTCAAACAGAGCTTTCTATTCTGTATAGTCTTGGCGAGAAACTGACGTCAGTGGTCGGAACGGGACCCATTTTATAGCCTGCAATTAATTCAGAATTTTACAGTAATTTGTTGATCTATTACACAAATATACCCATTATGCATACGTATTATATTTATAAAAGCACATACATGACCAGCAAAAAGAAGTGATATCTTATAAAAAAGCAATACTATTGTAAAAGTCACCCCGCCCAGCAAAACCTCTTACGCAGTTAAAAAAAAAAGATTGATATCAAATGTTGCCGCCGCTATTGGTTCCCGGGAACTCAATGCTTTGCTTAATGAAGATCAGCCAATAACTTTGCATGTATCTTTCTAATAAATCCTAATCTTTTTTAGCATTTCTTGTTATCTGTGTTAGTTTTTTGGCTGCATTATGAAGTTATAACTTAAAGTATTTTTACGGCGAGGTGCGTTCTCTATGTAGAAGTTTTAATTAATAAAAATTAGTTAGTGAATATCAAAATATTATTTACGCACCCAGCCGTAAAAATACTTTAAATTATAACTTTATAACGCAGCCAAAAAACTAACACAGATAACAAGGAATGTTGAAAGAGATTAGGGTTTATTAGAAAGATACATGCAGAGTTATTGGCAGATCTTCATTAAGGGCCCTCTTCACTCACCGCCGCCGGAAGCCGAAACTAATGTTATTCTATGGGAAATTTTTCTTTACAAATAACTTATTAACTAATGCATATTTTTAAATTCTGTTTTCACATTGGGAAAATTCCCAGCTGTTAAACTGACGGACCTTTTTAAGAAAAATATTTTTTTACATTTTGATATTTTATTTTGAAGCTGCAAAATACGAATTTTCAATGTGTGAATTTTTTTCATTTTTCATTTTGCAATTTAAAAATAAAATATTAAAAATAAAAAAAAATATTTTTTAAAAAAGGTCCATCAATTTAACAGTTGGGAATTTTCTGAATGTGAAAACAGAATTTAAAAATATGTATTAGTTAATAAGTTATTTGTAAAGAAAATTTCCCCATAGAATAACATTGGCTCGGGCTTCCGGCGACGGTAAGTGAAGAGGGCCTTTAAACAAGGCATTGAGTTCTCGGTATAACCAACAGCGACGGCGAAATTTGATATCAATCCTTTTTTTGCTTGCGTAAGAAAGGTAAGAGGTTTTGCTGGGCGGGGTTTATTTTACAATAGTATTGTTTTTTATGAGATACACTAATATGATAGATAAAAGCCTGAATAACATTTTTAAATTGGTAGAACGATTTTATCTCCATACAGTCTGGAACTATCTAGGTTTATATGAAACATACTTCCCAATTCCCCCGTCTTCCCTACTTCATGTACTTATACAATTTCATAAAGAAATTCCTTCATTTACGATCATGCTTTAAAATTAAACAACTATCACAGCATATTCCAAGCTAAATCATATGCCCTACAATTGGTTGTAGAATTCACCATTAGAAATCACTTGACTATTGTCATTATATTATATCTACAAAAAAGACACTTAAAATGTACAAAAAAGCCAAGCTCAAAGAAAGAGAATTGATTAAAGTTGTGTCTAAAAAGGGTGCGATATCAAATTCCCAAGCTTACATTCAAATACTTATTTAATATTCCCTTTTAACTAAATTTTCACATGTGAATCAAGTGCCTTATGATATGTTGATAGAAATCCTTCTTTCCTGTACTAAATAGATCATAGCGTGTTTCTGAAAAATATTATTATTTTTATTTATGTATGATGGGCTTGGCAGCCATCTTTCAAAGTTTTACGTTAGTTTGAATTCTATAAATCTCATCAATTATAGGATGAGTTGGTTGATTGGTTGGTTAATTGAGTTTTATATCGCACTAGTGCTGCGCAATGAGAAATAATTATAGGATGGGAGGATGGGAGTGCGCCAAACTTAACACTGTTAAATTGATTCAGCTTGTGTGCTTAACGGGGCTTTTGCGATGTTTTTAATGCATTTTTTTCCTTTTTTAATCTGAATATTTCAACCCCTGTTGAATGTAATAACCATATTATTTTTACGAGATATTTATTCCAAGAAGCTAAATTCAAATTGGGTAAATATAACGGGGGGTGGAAGCTTCTATGCTTCCCCTCCCCCCCCTCTCCTTCATGTTTTTACGTTAATTTAAATTTTTATATTCTTTATTCCCGGCATTTATGGATGGAAGTGCACTTAATACTAAATAATTATAAGAAATCATGTTATCGAAATATTTCCGTCTCTGCTGAATGGAATAGCAAAATTAATTTTATATGAGATATATTTTAAGAAACTTCTTTCAAATTGTGTGAATGTTTATTCATTACTTGAAAGATGGCCGCCAAGCCCATCATACATAAATAAAAATAATAATATTTTTCAGAAACACGCTATGATGTATTTAGTACAGGAAAGAATGATTTCTATCAACATATCATAAGGCACTTGATTCACATGTGAAAATTTAGTTAAAAGCGAATATTAAATAAGTATTTGAATGTAAGCTTGGGAATTTGATATCACACCCTTTTTAGACACAACTTTAATCAATTCTCTTTCTTTGAGCTTGGCTTTTTTGTACATTTTAAGTGTCTTTTTTGTAGATATCATTTATTTTTTTTAAATAGTTTTTATATTTACTGGAATTAACCTGATACTTTACATCAGATATGTCCTGGATTTCAACTCAGCTTTCGTGCGATGTTGTTCTTTGCGTTAAACTGTATTACAAAGTTTTCTTTGCGTTAAACTTTCCATAATTCTGGTTGCTAGACATTATCCATGGGTTTTCTATGCAGTCTAGTATGTCGTGTCCATCACAAAACTTTCTTCTACATTTTCCTATACATATTAACGCAGCACAAATTATTTATTATTTTTTTCATTATGAATGCTGAATATTATCAACTCAGAGAGGTATTGTTGCACAAAATGTCCAACGGAAGTAAATTTTCACCATGCAGATGGCATCCTTACAGTTCTAAAAAAAAAAAATGTAGTATATGAGCTCCACTTATCGGCCGATAGGCATCGAGATTGAATCAGCATAATGTCTCATAATGGCCTTTTCACATATTAAGTTTTGTTTCATTATATGCAACAGAACCTTTCCTTAAATTGCGAAAATCGCTGTATAGCAGCGTCACATGTTGGGATATTGGTACAAAAGTTAATAAGCACTATAATTTGTAACAATGTAAATTTATTTGTAAATTTATGCAATTCCATGTATTAGTTACTCAGATATAGCTTTCTCTGAAATTGCGGCAATCACTGTATAGCAGCACCATGTTGAGCAATTGACACCAAATATTGATAAACGCTATTATACATCAAGGTTCAATTGCATATAAATTTATATGTAATTCTGAGCAGTAGCTCCTGATATCTAGTTAGAACAAAACTTTCGCCACACACATAGAACACACACACGCAAATAGAAATTTTCTAAAAATAGTCAAATTGTTTTCAGGAGCTCTTACAATGTGTAAATCCATTAAAAACCGAAAGTCGAAATTCATTTCAATAAAATGACAAGCGAAGTGGGCAAAGCCTGCTAGTATACTATATAGAAGGAAGTAGAAATCTTTATGCATCATAATTATCATTGCCAGATTGAATTGAAGGATATTAAAATTTGATACTATATCGTGTACTGACTTTCTTATTCTAAGGTATGAAAAATATTAAAAAATCAGCAATTCAAGCTATAGATTTGAAACAAATGTTATTCAAAAATGTATTCATTTCTGTTTTCAGGGATATAAAATTTAAAATTGTACAAAATAATAAAAGCAAAGATTCTTTGGTTAAAAAAAAAAACTTATAAAAAGAAAAAGCAGCTCAATTTGAAATTAATATTTTTCGGGTAAACTGAGATGAAGCAATTTCATATTTGGCGATTTATTTCTCTTTGGCGATATTTAACAGTTTTTCAGCAATTAAGATAGGAAATTTTGATTTTTAAAAGCTAAATTTTATAAAAGTTCCTAGATTAAGTAATTGTCTATCTGAAAAACCAGTTTTCAAAGAATTCTGCACATTTATAAATTCTCTAGCTTGTTTTAAAAAAAATTTCTTGAAGAAGAAATTTTTTCAAAAAGTTGTCAAAACATCTAATTTTACGCTAAACTGAAAATGCTCCCATTTTTTTATTTATTAACTTAGAAAGTTCGTTTTTATCTCAAATTAAAGATCTCGTTGATACGAATATTTTACTTTTTGTTTCATTTTACTGCGATATTTAGTTCGTCCAATATTTAAAACTTTACGGAAAAAAAAATTGCCGATTTAACATGGGAAAGTTGGTTTCTGTATAATAAGCATTTAACGATCTTGGGTTATTTCTGTCGATTTTATTATTGGCGCGTTCTGCTTTGTGTTAGTGGTAGTTTGTTTGTTTTGCTTTCCTCTGAGCTTGGCTCAGCAAAACGACCGTTTCTGCTTGAGGATAGCTTTTAAATATTTTCTGAAATTTAAAAGCTTATCTAAAACTAAAAATCTGCATGTTTGTAAACCTTTTTTTACTTATAGTAAATAATGCATATATACAATTTTAAATTTTATTATATTGCATCGCACATGGACTAACTAAGAAATAAGAGAGTGAGTTTTTGGTCAGCAGGCTATAGCTAGAGATAGGAATATTTTGAATATTTATAAAATATTTGAATATTTATATTTTATTATTATTATTATATAAATCAGCTATTTCTTAAAAAATCCAATAACTGTTAATTCCAAAACTTATAAAAAACTATAAAACATTACATATTTATTGCTATTTAGTTATTTTATTATCCAAATATTATATCTTAAAACAAAATTCAATGTGTGAAAGATGAGGGTCCATAGAGGGTTTTTCGACACTGGGGAATTCCAAGATTCTATTTTATAATACGAATGGTTTGACTACTATAAATAAAAAGTGATGCGAATTAACACTTAAAGTTCAGTAGAACTGCTATGAAATATGACATACTAATAGTGACCCACCAGAGTCTATAGTTACCCACTTAGCACCTTTTTGCTACTGGAGAAATTCATTTTTTTTTTTTTTTTTTACTTTATTAACTAAAACCGTTACAGTTCACTGATTCAATAAAATAAATTTTTTGTTGAATTTTTCCGGTAGCCAAAAAGTGCTAAGTTGGCAACTATCTCAGAGTCTCTGCTGCCCTAATGTTAAATGTATGAACGTTATTGTTGCAAGTAACGTAATTTTAGAAAAAGGTTTTCTAAATTTGAGTTTACATTACACATAAATATACAATATAACTATATTATTTCTAATCAAAGTATTCGTATCCATAGTACATTGATTATAGAAAAACGAATATTGGATATATTTTTAAGAATTATTGTAGCATACAGATTGCAAAAGAAACGCCGTAGGTGAAGCTACAGATTTCCAAATATCTCAGATTCTACCTTGCACATTGAAAATGTAATAATGTTTAAGATATATATTGTATAAATAAGAACATACTTACATTTTTCTTAAGAATATTTAGTGTAGCAAAAGTGAAATTTAAATAGAATTTGGCTAGGCAGATTCGATTTAATCAGTTTCATCAGTTCCATCTCTTTCTAACCAGTGAGAAGTAGTAGCGTACGCAATGTATTTACTATAATCAATGTTTTTTTTTTTTTTTTTTTTTTTTTTTAACATTTTCATTTATATGAGCGCAGTGACGCAACATTTTTGTCTTTATGCACGATTTACCGTCATAATGCACTTTATAATATATTTCGACTAGAAAGTGTTGCATTTTGTGCTCATATCAAAAATCTCTAAAAAGGAGAGATTATCGTCAAAAATGTAAAATTGGGAATCTTTGGGTCCCTGAAGAACAAATAATTACTAGAATAGCATAAATAATATTGATTGAAACTTAAATTACACATGTTCTAAAACAATAAAATACAAAAATTTTATATGTGTGATAAATCTGATATTTTCTTCAATTTAGAGGCCAAAATCCCCTTTTATAAGGGGTGGCAGCAACCTGTTATGGACATTCTCTGGTTATGGGCACCCCACCATATCTTTTAACAGAAAGTAAATATTGTGGATTTGAGTACTATCAAACTTGTATTTTGACAGTACGCAGTTTTTGTGCAAATACTAAAGTGAGTAGACGCATTTGCTTACCAAGTGCCATCGAAAAAAGAAAAAAAAAAAAAAAAAAAGCAACACAAAAGTAATTAGTGAATATTTTCAGAATGCGATAACTCGAAGTGAATTAATTCAAAAGTGTAAGTTTAATGTATATTCCTGCAGTATATTCATTATATTTTGTGATGCAATATCGAATTTAGCAAAAATGTGGACCAAAAATTGCTTTTTTTGTCACTATAAAAATGGCTGCCATTCCCGGTTGTGGGCACGCTTTTTTTTTTTTTCATTTAAAGCGTGTGTTTGGCTTACAAATTGTCAAATATGGTTGTTTATGTCAACAAGACACATTTTATTAGTGCTTTTATGTATTTTTAGGCATTTTTGGCCATGCCAACTGATCCAAAAGAAACGGATTTTAATGCGCTGGTTAATGCTGGTTATATGTATAGGAGATCCCGGGCAGAACGGCGTAACGAGACTGAATGAAGTTTGAAGAATTTCAGAGTCATGGAAGTCCTGGAACTGAGCGGCAATAAGTAGAACTAGATCAATATCTTACTGCTCAACTACTGCATACAGGTGTCTCTGGTGTTCTTGAGCGTTGGTGCTTGAGGATTTCATTCTGTGATTTACTTTTTCTGTCTTGTAACTTCTGATAATTGTGTAATCAATGTAAGGTATACATACTTAATTCAATTACAAATATAATTCCTAAATGCTTGAAGTACGTTTAATTGCCTTTAGTTTCGAGTAATTAAACAATTTTTCCGTATCTTTCACCTGTGGTTTTACCTCCCTAACTTAAATAGTGTCCTGGGGGTGGGGGGAGGGGATGGGAAAGCGCCTTATTATGTCCTGCAATATTTTTATTTAAATACTTTTAATTTATGGAAACTGAAAACAGAGCCTCTTCATTTCATGTTTCAATAGGACATTGAAATTTCAATAGCTCTTCCAACAGCGAAAGAAAACGCGAAAAGGACGAATTGGAAGAGAGGGAAGAACGCTGTCTGAAAAGATTCCCATTAAAAAAAGAGTTAGAAGCCACTGTTAAGTAAAAAGAAGTAACTTTTTCAAAGAGGAAAGGATTCCACCAGTGGCCGAGCGGTTCTGCACTCAACGGTGGTAGATTGGAAGTGCCGGTTTCGGTTCCAGGGTACACTTATCGACTTAGTCGTTTGAAGTTTTTCGCGTTTCTCTCTAAAACATGTGGAAATTTGGGCAAGGATTGCTTAGAAAGACCCGCACGGAGGGCATTCCAGTTATTGGCCTAGGAACCTAGAGTTTCCAATCAGCCTTAAGCCACACAACCACAACCAAAGGGAAAAGTGTAAGGATAAAATTACGTTAGAAAGAAAATAAAATTAAGAATGTAAAAAACAAAAGAAAGTGCTTGAAGGTAACTGGGAAAGAGAAAGAGCTGGAGAAAAACCAAAAAGCAAGGAGAATGATTCTGAGGTTTTTTTATAACTGTTAATGTTTAAACTGTGGAAAATTTGAGTAATGTTTCAGGAATGTTTATACTCCGTCGAAAGTTGAGTTGCTTGCTCCCTGTGCAAAAAATAAATAAATAAATAAATGCCCAAGCAATGCTTTTGCGGGAATCGATAGGGAAAATGGTAAGGCTGCCTTCGTTTGTGCATTTTTTGTACAAGCTTAAGTAAAGGACACAATCAGTGGGAACTGTAATTAAACATTTATTGTCACTGAAAACTAAATAAATGTGGGACAAACTTATTTTTCTGCACTTTCACCAGTTTTATATATATGTATATTTTAGTTACTTTTCCTTATTATGCCTTTTGCCCCATGCCCAGGGCTAAAGAGGCAAATGGTATAGTATTATTTTTTTCAAAACAACACTTTTTTTCTGTTTTCTTAGAACATCATTGTATTTTTGTGGTTATTAAATTATAAGTTGTTCATTTTCAGTTCTTCAAATTAATCTTTTTGTATTTTTAAAACGTATTTTCAACTTGGTACGCCATTCTTCCCCTGGTTTCCTATATATATATATGTGTGTGTGTGTGCATATATATATATAGGAGAATCCGGGGGAGAATGGCGTAATCTTATAAAATTTAGTTTTATATTATATATATAGTATAAAATTAAATTTTATAAGATTATTTGAATACATTAATAAGAAAAACTTACGTAAAACAGTCATTTTTCAGCATATTGCTATTAAATTGGAGAAAAGTGATTTTTTTTCTTTCAGCACAATGAAAAGCAAATTTAGTAGAAAGGTAAGTACATATGTAAAAAAGAAAAATTATGACATCAAAGGATTTATAAAGGTAACATTACTTTAAATAAGCGCGCGAAGTGCAAAGCAACTTTTAAAAGAAAAGGAAAGGCACATTTCCAGGTATTACCCTGTAAATGAAAGAGAAATCGTAGGTGTTCTATGGCTATGAGGATAGATTACCCAACAGATAGGACACTGAAGTTAAAGTGGAAACCGAACCGAAGCGATAATAGTACCACTAATTTCAACAGAGGAGAACTAAAGACTTCTAAACATTTTATTAATATGTATAGTCTGTGTTTCTGTGCATGGAATCTTTGATCAACAATTATTTTTGGGATTTCGCGAGTAGTAGCAGGTTAGTAGATAACATTATTATTTTTCTTCGCTTTCTAAAATTTTTGCATTCATAAGAGCATACTCAAAAGATTCAGAGCTATGAATCTCTTAAGAAATAAAGTTTATTTTCCAGAAGTTAATAATTGTACTATATCAAACGTATACTTGAACAGGAATGGCACACAATAATTCTGATAAGACAGTACAGAATAATTACATATCTAACATTATCTGGTTTAACCCTATAAGCGTTAAGCCCGTCTTTTTCCGTTACACATAATCAAAACAAAAGGCTAGTATGGCTAAATTTTGAAATATATGTTGCTTTTTTCGAGAAAATAAGATTAATAAACATGTATAGAGTATTGTATTAAATTTTCATATTTATATTGTGCATAGTATTAATTTTATGAATCATTAAACAGATATACCAAAAAATGGCTAACGCTGAAAGGGTTAAATTACAATACAAAAAGCATGAAATGAAAAAATATTTTTTGATTGATGTTATATTCCCAAAACGTAATTGCATAATATTTAGTACACCCTTTTTAAATTAAATTGCGAATTATGTTTTTAATACGTTCAAATAGTAAAGAATAACAAAATTCGGCTGATGCCAAAAGAAAAGATAAATGCAATGAAATAAGACAAACGATTACGAACACTGAAATGCTCGAGAGGCTTACAACTGTTGGCCGTATGGTCACTATATAGTCGCATTATGGTTACCATTGAGCCTACAGGAGTGTCCTATCTGTATGGTAGTATGGGCTATGAGAAACATGAGAACGCCTTTACGCGTGGCAGATTAATTGAGAAATTTGATGAGAGTTGTTGTGGGACAAGCTTTGTCCATGAAATCAGAATTCACAATAGTATTGTTTAAAGCCTTCTAAAGGACACGTACAGCTGTAAGAAAGGTTCGTGGGGATGAGTTTCACCCCTATTCACGTGCGTCGTTCCCGAGATGCTATTATTTAAATTTTGTTTTTATGGATCACAAACCGTACATGTCTCATGCTAGTCAAGAACTTTTAGAAAGTAAAGATAGCTGCAGAATGGATTGACCAACGTGCCTTTTGAGTTAATTTCCTTTACAAATATGTCTAACGTCTTGAGAAGATGCTTGGTGACCCGATTGTACCATTCAAAAAATAAAAATATTTTGAAAATAAGAAATTTTATAAAAAGTGGTATTTAATTAAATTCAAGGTTAGTCACGAGATGAGATTTTATAATTTACGAGTTAGTGTTATTCCATTTGAAAATTACCCATTTTATAAGAAAATAATATTAAATTAATTTCAAGACCGGGTTTATTTATTTATTTATTTTATAGAGCTATCTTTAAATTCGTACTATGTAAAAGTATTAAAATAAAATGACACAATAAAGTCAAATTAAAGTTCAAATTGTTTTGAAATTCTGCAACTACATACATATACAGTCGGTAACAAAAGTGTCCGAACACTAGCAAAAATTCCTATGTAAAAAAAGTACACTTCATACGGTTTTGTTAAATAAATCCTTGTCGAATCCTCTTCTTAGTCAGTGTAAGAACAGGATTCGATAAGGATTTATTTAACAGAACCGTATGAAGTGTACTTTTTTTACATAGGAATTTTTGCTAGCGTTCGGACACTTTTGTTACCGACTGTATATATGGGCAGATGCTTGGTTACGGAGGATGGGTGGTGTTGTTTGGCTGGATGGTTGGGAGGGATTGTGAAATATATATATATATATATATGGGTCATTACTTTTTTTTCACTCTAACAGATAGCATTCATTCCTCTATAACTTGTTCTTTTGAATCCATGAAACACTTCTATCCCTACATGATATTTATGAATTGAGAATTTACGTAGCTCCAATAATTCAAATTTAATTAACTATATTAATTTTAATTTTAAATTTTAACTTTAAGGTTTATTTGTTAAAAATTAGAAGAAACTAATTACACTAAAATTTAAACTAAAAATTATTTTACTTAATCATCCAGTAGATGAATTCATTTCTCTTATTAACTCTGAATTTAACTGTATTCGGTCTTATGTCTGTTGTGGAGTCTTTTACCTCTTTCGGCATGCTTCTCAAAAGTAAAGAAAGTTAAAATTTAGTTTTATTTAATTTCCTCAGGGTTGGTTTATTATGAAAGGATTTGTGTTTTATGTTTAATAAGTTTATTTCTCTCAAGGGTTTTCCACTTCATAAATTTATTATGAAAAAATTGGTGTTTGAAGTTTAATATGTTCATTTCCTTCTTGGTTTTTCCACTTCATAAGTTTGTTTCTAACTTGGTTTTTTCCACATACTGTTTGAAATTATTTTCAAGTCTTTTAGGTGACCTCGGGCATTGCATGCTGTATATTTTTAGCAGTTTGCATACAGCATGACAGAAAGATCACCTAATTTGCATGCAACATTCATTCAATGCCCTTGAAAAAGTGATGAATTTGTATGCTTGAATATCGGGTTGCTTATTTTTTCTTTTCGTCACTTCATTCGTTTTTATAGTTCTTCATGTGATACTCGGATTCATATAATGCAACGTTTGGAAGGGTTTTCAATATATATATATATATATATATATTTACCCTCACTCTACATATTCACATGCCAATCTATCATTAATTGTGAATGATATGCATATTTACCATAAAAAATTAAATACTTGTATAAATTCATAGTCCTCACGATGTTTTATAGAAACAAGAATTAACATATCATCAAATTAATTATTGATTTAGCTATATGCATTTAAGTTAAAACGCAAACTAGTAAATGCACTGAACTTTTCTCTCTCTTTATTTTTACTCAAAATATTGGAATAAACATTTCCAGTACTCTTAACGGATCATTTGTAAATGCGACACTCCATATATATTTACATATATTTGAAAATTTGCCACTATCATTTGTCATATGATATCATTTCAAATGAAATACCAGTAAATGGTTTTTAGCCATACAAAATAATATGCATAAAATGAAAATATAGTTATTACAAATATTCAAAACTACTTAATATACATTCTAAAAAGTATCTTAATCATTTTTTCTTTCTGAAAAGCTTAACATGAATCGCAAATGTATTTGAACCTTCAAAACGTCATAAATTAGCTTAAAATTTCATATTTCTATGTATGACATATTTCCGTCGAACGATGAGGTAATAAATTCAATAAATCATAATCGAAACTGTTATATTTTTCCATGAAAAGAGTAGGTGAGGGTATTAATTTATTCGAAGAATTCTTAATGTCCTTTTACTAATTCCTCATCAAAATTTATTAGACCCTAAAACTCTGTATAAAAGTGCAATTTGTAATTCCTTAAGTAATTACTTGTTTCATTTAGAGAATCAGAACTTAATCCTTAATGAAACCATTATCAAGTTTAATTGAAAATAAGAAAGATTTTATTTAAATTATAATACTCTGCAATTTCCATTAGGATTAAGTGATTTCTAAAGGGGATTTCTGCGAAGTACTACTGATGCATAAATGTTTACACACGAATATTTTCAATTCAAATGTTTTCTTTCTGTCTGTGTTTTCGTTTAAATGAGAAAGATTTGTAAAGCAATAAAAATACTATTTCGTATACGTAATATTTTTTACAGTAGTATTTATTTACTTCGTATAAAAGTCATGATCAGTATACAATGCATTTAATTTAGTTAAGTTAATTTTTGACCCTAAGTTACTTAAGTAAGTTTTGCAAATTATTCAGGTATAATTTTATCATAGAATAATTTAAACATAACTAAATAAAATGTAATAGCTATGTTAGCAATTTCAATGTATATTTTGAAAAATATTATTCATATTTAAATGCAGAATAGAAACACTGATAATTACGGAAAAATATAATGGCAAAAAACCTTAGTCGGTTTTATAGAAGGTTAGACATATTTCAAAAACCATTAAAAAATATAATTTTTTTTTTTTCTTTTTTGCAAGAAGACATTTTAATTTTAAAGCATTACACGATCACGAGTATTCAGTATTTTTAATCAAAAGGAAAATGTCTCTAAATTTCAGATGTGAAAATGAAGAAAAGAAAAAGATTATAAATCTCGAAAAAAAAAAAAAATGTTATTTTGTGTAGGTAAAAATTTTTTAATCTTTCTCTTTTCTAAGATTTTTATCCTCAATATATATATATATAATCATCATCATCAGCCTTTACCAACCGACTGTAGGATGAAAGCCTTTCCTAGACGATTCCAAAATGTCCTGTTTTCTATCCCCTCCAAACTTGACAATCTTATTTCTCCAACGAAACACCGTGATCTGTTCCTCGGTCTTTTCTTATCTCTTGGAATCCATAATTGGTTTTTGATGGTCCGTCTATCGTCGTCTTTTCTGGCAAGGTGCCCAAAATGTATATATATATATATATATATACAAGAAAATTTTATATTTTACAAAACTTTACAAAGTTTTTTCTTTTATTAGTAAACTGAATTACTTCGTTGTTGATAAGTAAATGGTGATTTTATTGAAAACTGGCGTACAGAAGATCATTTATATATCACTGGATTCAATCCTCTAGAGTTTTGAATATCAATAATTATTTAGTAAAAATATTCTCTTTATTTATTATCCACAATTTTGAGATTAAATAAGACGAAGAAATAGGGTTAAGGAAAAATCTGGATGTTTGGCACATCTGTTATATTCATTTATTTATATAAATGACTTGATGAAACAATAAAGATGTATAATATTTAATAAAAAAGCACCACAAAACTGGCGTTGTATAAAATATTACTTACAAACTTTGAATAAACACCATAAAATGCAATAAACTCGCAACAATTGTTTCGGGTCGAAAAATCACACGACCCTTCATCAGGCGAATAAAGTAAGCACGAGTGCGTTGCCGCTTTGACTGCAGCACTCGTGCTTACTTTATTCGCCTGATGCAGGGTCGTGTGTTTTTTCGACCCGAAACAATTGTTGCTAGTTTATTGCATTTTATGGTGTTTATTCAAAGTTTGTAAGTAATACATGTATAATACTTTCCAGCATTTTAGGAACAAAATGCTGTCAAAATTTTTTAATTAGAAAACACAATAATAGTGATAATGACTTTTATAATTATACTAGCAGGCTACGCCCGCTTCGCTGGTCAGGTGGTGTCGCACTTGCGACCGGGACAGATCCAACCGGGGTTAAAATCGTAGCACTTGCGACCGTTTTGGTTTCAGGGTAGCACTTGCGACCGGATCTATCCGAAAGCAGGTGCAACACAGGAGATGTGTTCATGTGTAAGGAGGGGGGGCGGGCTTCACTGATTAAATTCGTTAAAGAGTTAACAAAACTGAATTTATTTGCTAAATAAAAAACCCAAACGCGTACGAAAGTCAATAAATTTAAAAAAGAGTCTTTTTCTTTCTTTTTTACAATATACAATTATTGTAATGTAATTCAGGTGCGTAGCTTGAAGTGGGAGGGGGTGCTAGTATGCGCTAGTATTTTAGTTCTTTTCCCTACTTTAATAATCTGGTGTGGCACTCACAGGGCTTTCTCTTATCTTGTAATTCAATTTTATAAAAACAGATTACAAAACAAGGGATCAGATAACAAATATTAATTGTATATAAAGAGAGACATAAAAGACTTGGCAGCTATGTAATACTATTGTTTGAGCTTTAAAATGAAACATCTAATTCAAAATGCTCTTAAACATTTTTTTTTTTTTTTTCTATAACTGATTATAGAAATAAGGATCTAATTAAAATTGTTTTATTTAAAAAACTCTTTCAAAGAAAGAGTAAATTAATTATCTAAGGACTAAATGAATTAAGAAAATATAAATTTTAATAATTAAATTTGTTGCGATTCCTCAATTCAATTGTTTCTGCTTTCGTTAGAAAAAAAATATTTTAAAACACTTTTAATATTAAAAGATTTTATTTTCTGTGAATAATTATGAAAAAAAAAAGCTAGTTAAGGATCTAATTAAAATTATTTTATTTAATTCTAATAAAAGACTAAATTAATTATCTGAAAACTAAATTAATTATCAAAAATATAAATTTTAATAATTAATTTAGCTGAGATTACAACTGTTTCTGTTTAGATTACAACTGTTTCTGCTTTTAATAGAAAAACTTATTTTAAAACACTTTTCATATTAAAAGATTTTATTTTCTATGAATAATTATTTAAAAACAAAAAGGGTGGGGGGTAGTTAAAAAATTATTTAATGAAATATTCAATTAAAAACCTCATTTATTTATTAAAAATGTAATTTATTATAATTAAGTTAGATGAAATTGCTGAATACAATTATTTGAACATTTAATCAATAAGCCCAGCAGTACCAAAGTGTCCACGTTGGTAGACAGGAAGTGTCGGGTTCGATCCCAGGTCATGGTTGTCGACCCTCATGTTCTCAGTCGGGTTTAACACATAAACTACCACCACAAAATTATTTTTAATATAAAAAGTTATTTTAATCACTAATTATACAAAAAAAAAAAATAATTAATAATATAATATAATTAAAAACCTATTTAATTATCAAAAATATTTTTTTAAATAATGAATTTAGATCAGATTACTTAATATTACTGTTTGAGCTTTTAACAGAAAAACTATTTTAAAATACTTTGTAATATAAAAAGTTATCTTTTGTCATGATTATAGAACAAAGAGCTAATTAAAATTATATTATTTAAATAACCTAATTTATGAAATTTTTCATTAAAATATATACAATATATACTAATTAAATTAGCGGAGCTTTCTCAATACTATCCTTTAGGCTATTATTAGAAAAATGTACTTCAAAAGACATTTACTTAAAAAAGATTTTTTTCCATTAATTATTATAGAAAAATATTAAAAAAATATTTTATCTAAAATTACAATCAAAAATTAATTTAATTATAAAAAATAGAGTTTTTTAATAATTAAGTTAATTGAGTTTTCTTTTTCGCTATTCTTCCAGCTATTTTTTTTTTTCAAAATTTTTTAATATATATATATATATATATATTTATTTATTTATTTTTTTTTTTTTTTGAGTTATTATAAATTAAAAAAAAAAACTATGATTTTTTTTTTCAACAACTTGGCAGTAAAAATATAAAAAAAATTTATTTTAAAAATAAAAAGTTAATTTAGAACAACATACTTTGGCATCACGAACTATATTAGCCCTTTATCAATATATATAAAGTTTTTAAAGTGATAATGACGTCAGTTCTTGTGAGATGTATAATTTTTCATTGTTCACGTTTAATTAAATGCATTTATTTTTACACCGAAAAAAAAATGAACTTGTAATTCTTTTGTGGTAACAATTAAATTATAGCTAGCTAAAATTTAAATGGCTAATATAATGCTAATATGAATTTACTATTTACACATTTTAATTAATTAAAAGAAAACTTTCGAAAATCAGGTTTCGAGGTGCACAAAGACCCCTCGGAAGGCACCTTCGTGTCGAAACACGTGACTGTTCAAACTACTGTCTTTGCACTACGCTGTCCACACACACACACACACAAACATTGCATTTTATATATATAAAGATTATTATTGTTATTGTTGTTCGTAATGTTTTATAATGTATTTATATTTTTAAATATAATAATAATAATAAATATAGAGAAAGAGAGAGATTTTACCTTTAAGTGAACAAATTAAGTAAATAAAAAAGTAGTACGATGTGGCCACAGCACAAGACTTTCTTCTATATAATTTTACCGAAAATTCATGCAATGAAAATTATTTTTTAAATTTTAAAACTATTTTTCATTATAAATACAGATGATTTATATCTGACAGAATAATATGATTCAATGCCGACAAAAAGCCTTTTTTTTTTTTTTTTTTTTTTTTTTTTTTTGTGCCAATATTAAAAGAAATGCGATTTTTTTCGTTAAAAAAAGAAAAAAAATCTATAACTTTGTTTTAAATTATCACAGACCTGTTCAACCATTCGTCTTAAAGGTATTGACGAGATTTTCAGAAAGATACCCATACTGAACCCCCCCCCCCCGGGTAAGAAGCAACGCTCCCACATGCACAAACCTTTTTTCCTAGTTTACTACTACTCTTATCAATAATTCATATTAATTTTACAGTCACACGTTAAAAATAACTCATTATGTACATTTATACGAAATTTTGTCCTATACTGCCACGTTAAAAATGGGATCACAGCGGAATTTTTAGCGCTCTAACACTTATTAATATATTTTTGCCCCTCCACCCCCCCATTTCTACCCCTCCTACTAACTTTAAAAATTTGAAAATATCCGCAATCGATTTGTAAGTATAAAAAACCTGTATGTACCAATTTAGAACAACCTAACTCTATTTTTATTTTTATTTTTTTGCCCCTCCACCCCAACCCCCAATCTGACCCTCATGATAACTTTACACTTTCGAAAATATCCTCATTCGACTTGCAGGCCTCTAAAACCTATCTGTAACAATTTTGAACGGTCTAACTGTGTTTCTATTTTTTTGCCTCATAGCCCCTCCCCCATTTCCCGCCCCACTTGGGACGAATTTCTAAAAGTAATGAAATTAGTTTTTATCTATTTCTGGGAGCTATATTTTAGAGCAAAAATCTCACATGCATCTTTTTTTCTGTTTGCGATATAAAGGATTATTTCAAATCACGTTTTGCCCCCTCTCCCCCCCTCTTGGGGACTGAATTTCTAAAATTCCAGAAATTGGTTTTTAGGTATTTGTATTAGTAATATATTAGAGCAAAAATTTCACGTATATCTGTTTTTTTGTTTGAGATATGTGGAAGTATGTAAAACCACGTCTTGCGCACGTGAAATCACGTTTTGCGCCCTTTCCCCCTGTGGGGACCGAATTTCTAAAATTCCAGAAATTGGTTTTTAGATATTTGTGTTAGCTATATTTTAAAGCAAAAAGTTTACGGATATCTGCTTTTTTCTTTGAGATATGCAGGTTTTTGTGAAATCACATTTTGCCCCCTACTCCTCCTAACCCTTTGAAGCAGATTTCTCAACAAACATAATTTTTACACTTTTTTGATAGTTTTAAGTTATTTTAGATCTAAATAAGTGGAAAATGTCATATTTAATATTTTAATTAATTTTGGTTCTAAAATATAGAGTGGGGCACCGGTGTCCCTTTCTGTGTTAAAGGTAAATTCATCATGGGACACGGGCGTCCCATGAATAAATATTTTTACAAATTGCACTTATTTACAATTACTTAGATATAGGAGTAGCAATAATTCATTACTGATCTTTTTTAAATAATCAAATTTAATTAGAAATAAATTTTTGAAATTGGTTGATAAAATTTTTTCAAACTACTTTCATTTAACATTTTTATTTTAGTAAAAAATTTACTCTGATAATGTAATAGATTTTTTATAGTAACTATTAGACTCTCTTTTATAATAAAAAACTATCATATAATAATAATATTTGTAATAAGAGCGTCAAAAAATAAATAAGCAAAAGGGACACCGGTGTCCCATCTGCGTCAAAGAGTTAGGGGGCGAATTTCGCAAAATCGCTTCTTAGAGGCTGCTTACACAATATGATCTACATAATCTGGCCCAGTTTCGTGTCAGTAGCTAAAGTAGATTTTGCTGTGCGTTGATGAGTCAGTGAGTGAGTGAGTGAGTGAGTGGAAGTACTATTTTATATGTATAGATAAAACACTGCTCGCCTAGCTCACTAACACCCGAGAGAGGCTTCGCACCTTCCCCGATTCGCTTCGCTCATTAACCCTTGCGGGGTTAATGAGCCGCCTATCCACCTTAATAACTCACTTAATAACCGTCTATTCACTACTTCGCCTTTTATTGAATAGGAATATTACTAGTGAATAACACAAGACAAAAGCAGTGCAATATTATAGAAACCCTTATATTCGATAACGCATTGTAATACACAATATTAATACTACATCTTTTTTTACTTCCTTATACGAAGTATAAGGAAGTATAGTAATCCCGATTTGCGAAATGGATTTTGTATTTCACATTGCTCGAAAACGAATGATCGCTGAATGTTGCCAATTTATACGTGTGACTGTCATGATGTCTAGTTGCACACCTGAAAGTGTCGTCTTAACACGAGCTCTCTTTTTAGAGATATAAGGGATTTTAGACGATTTTTCGTGACGTCTATCTGTGTGTGTGTGTGTCTGTGTGTGAGTATGTCGCATAACTCAAAAACGGTTGGACGTAGAAAGTTGCGAATTGGTGCATAGGTTTGTTATAACATCTAGTTGTGCACCTCCCTTTTTGGACTTTGTATGATTTTCCGTTTTGGAGATATTTAGGAAAATCAGGTTCATAATGACAAAAATACATAGGTTTTGGCCATAATGTATGAAAAAACGGTAATAACTCAAAAACGGTTTAGACAAATCTTGCAATTTATCTGACTTCCCGACTAGCTAGACATTTGAAACTTTCAGAAAAGCTCAAAACACGTTGACAATGCATTTTTTAAATATTTTTAGCCAACTGTTTCCGATACCTGCTGCCTTCAGCAGCGTTTATGCGATTCAACAGAAAATTTATTTAACTAACTTCCCGAGTAGCTAGACATTTGAAACTTTCAGACTAGATCAGAACATGGTGAAAATGTATTTTTTTAATACTTTTAGCCAACTGTGTAGGGTTCCTGCTGCCTTCGGCAGCGTTACCAGTACAAATCTGGGAATCGATTTTTAACTAACTTCCCGACTAGCTAGACATATAAAACTTCCGGAAAAGCTCAGAACACGGTGACAATGCATTTTTTAAATATTTTTAGCCAATTGTTTCGTGTCACTGCTGCCTTCGGCAGCGTTTATATGGTTCAACAGAAAATTTATTTAACTAACTTCCCGACTAGCTAGACATTTGAAACTTTCAGAATAGTTCAGAACACGGTGAATATGCAACTTTTTAATACTTTTAGCCAACTGCTTAAAGTCCCTGCTGCCTTCGACAGCGTTTATATGGTTCAACAGAAAATTTATTTAACTAACTTCCCAACTAGCTAGACATTTGAAACTTTCAGAAAAGTTCAGAACACTGTGGTGAAAATGCCTTTTTTAATACTTTTAGTCAGTTTTTTCGGGACCCTGCTGCCTTCGTCAGCGTTACCAGTACAAATCTTGCAATCGGTTTTTAACTAACTTTCAGAAAAGCTCAGAACACGGTGATGATTCATTTTTTTAAATATTTTTAGCCAACTGTTTCGGGTCCAATGTCAATGTTTTTTAACTTTATGTATATTTCTAAAAGTGTATAAGGAAGTCATGTGGTGCCCACATCAGATTTTTTTTTATAAATAAAATAATATGCCAAAGATCATTAAACCTTTTTTAAAGAATGGAGTGAAACTTGAAATATCTAAACCATTTAGCCTCACAGCTTCAGTATAAATCCCCTTTGCGACATTTAAAAGTTTGTCATTATTCGGTGATGGATTTTTTAGTATAATTGCTTGTTTATAAAAGTCTAGTACCCATTTTTTCTAATGCTTACACTTTTTACTATTACATTTTTTAATTAATTTAGTACAATATATGAAACTCTCTCTATATATATTTCTAATGTACTGCTAGGTTTGATCTAGTTAAACACATTGAAAATAAATAATTTATGTGATTATTGTAAATATTATCATTATTATTCGCGGTATTTTGTAATTTATATATACTTTTAACGCACGACTAAAGTCAAAGTGACTATCGTGGTCGCGGAAAACCTTTTGTCTTTCGCGAAAAACTTCCGAGCTACTTCAGAGCCAAATTTTTAAAGCCACTAATGACCCTATACCAAAACTGTTCCCATTTAGCAATCGTTTAAATGTTTTTTGAGTTAAATAACTAAATCATTACATAAACTTGCCTATGTTATTTTTTTTTTATATTTGGCCTGAGTCATTTTTTAAATTTCATTTTAAAAGTATCTGAGCTTAGCTTAAAAATTTATAGCAATAGTTGTTTAACATATAATAATGCTTAAAACTTTCTTCTGGTTCGCGTACAATTATCTGAACAACATCCAAAAGCAAAAGTGATAATAAATTTGAAACTTAATCTTTTTCTTCTCTCTTTTCAAACACTTTAACCTTTAGAATTTTTAGAAATCTTTTTAAACTGACGCTAAAATAAAATAAAATATAATCTAATGTCTACTTTATCTTAAAGTTTTGCATAATAACACTGCTCGGCATGAAAATTGCCTCTGACACCATTTCAGCATATTCTTATGTAAAATGACCTCCTGAATCCGAATATGACCACCATTTTGCCCAATCATCCACCGTTTTCTAGTAGACCCGCTCAGCCACTGGTGGGCCAGTGATTCGATTGGAAGATGCCACGCGAAGTGTACTAATGCACCTTAAAGCCCGATTTTCGAATTTTTGATTAGTTTTCTTTCAATTAATTAAGATATGAAAATAATAACCTTGTTACGATGAGAAAGTTTGTTTGTTTTTGTTCTTACTCTCTCATCGTTGGTTTAATTTAATTAATTATTAAATTTTCCTCAACATACTAAATCACATTACATTAAAGCGCGTTGTGTTAAATTTGCAATATCCAGGTTCCCCAACAATAACCAAAGTTTGTGCAATGAACTTGCACCCTAGAACTTGTGTCAGTTCTGTTGTGATTTTTTACATACTGTAGGTGTAAAGATAATTTTTCCTACATTATGGTCTATGGCAGCTTCTGTCCCAGCACAACCCACTTTAAACTTTATGTTATTACGAACAGACAGAGACTCTCATAGCCAACCTTTTTAAATATTATGCATGATAATACATACTACAAAAATAATAATATAAAAAAAAAATACCTAGTGGGCAATTGCCTCCCCCCCAAAAAATAAACAAAAATAAAAATTAGTCATGTATCCTGCTGTGAGTTATGGGTAGTCAGCACTAACATATAAAATAGATCTCATTATACAACAATACAGATATTTTTTTTTTCTTAAATCCTAGGACTTTTAGTCAAAAACTTTTCTCGCAGCAGGGTACTAAATTGCCCACAAAATGTAAAAATATATATATATACATATTGAAATATACACTCTTGTCTTTTTCAACTTAGCTCGCATGTTGTGAGGTGCTGTCTGTTAATTTACATAGACCTTATTGGGTGATGGGTCACTTTAAACCTTCATCACTTTATTTATTTACTTTCTCATAAACCTACTTATGAGCTCAAAACTTCACCAGACAGCAGCTCACAACATCAGGAAATGTATAGCTTATTACTAAATTAAATTTTCATTTTTACACACCAATCCTAATAAAAAAAAATATATCTTTAAACTAAAGGAAAGAAAAATATATAAATAGTCCAGAAATAAAATTAACTTACACTTTATTGAAATATTCCAGGTAAATTCATAGTTAGAGTCAAATAGCTCCACATTCAAATGTTTTATCTCAGTCTCATAACAGTATATACTTAGGTTGATGAATTACAAAAACACAAAACAAAACAGTGGCCTCCTTGTTGTATAAATCATTCTTATGGAAACTTGATTCATTACGTAAAAATAAAATCACTTATGTGTTGCAAGCGCATCTGAAGTCATTTTACTCATAAAATAAATCAGTTAGTACCAGTTATAAAAACGACGAGCACACTATATTAATACAATAGAGAAATAAAAAAATATATTTACCACATGCTTATTCCTCAACCAGGGATGTCATGCGAATGACTGGCGTTCCATTTTTTCTCTAGAAATTTCTTTTCTTTAGATATCTAATATTTGAACCCTGCACGTTTCGATACTCTCTTTACATATGTGATTTTTTTCGCTTTTCTCCTGTGAGTGCGTAGATGATGCAAGGGTTTAATTTTATTATAAATCAATTTTATCTAAATGATGACTTTGCATTTGTGAGGGTGCTTGGAGACTACCTATAAAAAGTTCCTTAATAGCAACCCATCTAATGCGTTTTTCAGACGTATAAATTTCTTCCCAAACTGGAGTTTTAAAGACCTTCTGTTCTCATTTTTTTATTTTGGTGAGCTGACTCAAACCTATACCACTTTCTCACTCCAAGAAACTTCTACTGACAATATTATAAGCCCAACACGTCGCATGTAAGGAATGCTCTGTACGAACATCAGCACCTGTCACTTTCCAAAATTCAGTATTTCCAGCTAATTCACGTACCTCTGCATCTAAATCTTCCAGAACAACAGCTAAGTATACGAGAGCTCCAGCACCAACTCTTTCAACATAATTTCCTTTTCTTAACAATCTGTGACTTCTAATCTCAGGAAATTACAATCCTTTTTTATTTGATTCGGTTGTATCCTGCCCAGTTTTGGCTTTCACTTTTACCACCACCCGACAACTTTTGAATTTCTTGCCATCCGTGAACTTGATCTTCACTCGTCCAACGGTTGACATCACATTTGATTCCTCTACCACAGGAACACGGGGAGGGCCATGGCCGGGGCTAAAAAGCCCCTGGCCACCGAAAAATTGTGTAAAAAGCTAACTATTGCCGCACACAGTATTCCTCTTCACCGTATATCCTATTGCCGCCGCCTGAGAACGCGAGAGCGTCCCTTCTTTTTCGCGCCTTCTCCGCTGTTGCCACAAACTAAAACTCCCGAAAAACCCTGGCTCATTCACCCGATACGCTATTAAAATCCGCAAGTATCATACTCTGTTACTTTCACTTGGGTTTTTCCTGACACGCGAGGGGGGAGACAGAATATCTGCCTCCCTGACCCTCCAAGGTCAATCTTCCCTTCCTGAGTCAGAAGGAAGCAAAAAGTTATTTTCTCTTTTTCTCTCATCTGCGGCAAAGCGCAGATATCTCTTTCTTTCTTTTTTTTTTTTTTTGGGGGGGGGGGGGGGATTTATTTTAAATTACGTTATTAAACTCCTTCATTACTAATTATTTTACACAGTTGCGGAAAACTCTTCAACAACACCCTCCGTGTTCCGGAAAAAAAATTGGCACAATTTTTTTTTTTAAAAGGGATGCCAGACACCCAGCAAATGCCCCAAATCCAAGAGAAGTCAAACACCGACCCCCGCGAGGACAGGTAGCAAACACTAAGAACTGTAATAGCTACATGAAACATATGAAACATACGTGGCCAATATTCAGCAGCAAAACATCCCACAAAAAAAATTATCCACCTTAATCTTACATTACACAAAAAAAAAAAAAATCAGTTATAATATATATATATATATATATATATTTTTAATTTAACTATCTACTATTATCAACTTATTTTCCTCTAAAGTACCCAGCCATGGGTGACATCTGTGAATTTTAAACTCCCTAGCACCAGACGAAATGAAGGAAAGAAGAAAAAAAAAATCTAAAATCTAATCAATTTAAATTACTACTATGAAAGACCCCAACTTCCTACATTTGACACTGGTAACTGCTTATATTTTGTTTCACAACAGCACACTAAACTTCATTCCTCTGAACACGTCCTCATTCCCCACAGTCATTTAAACAATCTTCACCAACCTCAGGGTTAGTTACATTAAGAAACTGATCTACATAACTCACACATGACCCCTGTAAAACAAAAATGTAAACAAAAACAAAAATTTGAAACCAAAAGTAAGATACTGTGTTCCAGGAGCATGATACGGAGACTTCTATAACAGAAAAAAAAATAAATTTGCAATTTAAGGGCTCTTCGACATGTCTTATAAGGGTAAAGAAAGCGACCACCAGCCATCCACTGACCTCCCTACTACAAAATACAAAAACACATTACATGGCATAGAAATACTATCAACAACAGGATAAGACAAGATCTGGAATAAATAACAATATTACATCAAACTAAATTTTTCAGCCACACTCGTATTTTTTCTAAATTTGTACTTAAACATAAAATCAAAACTTAAAGTTTTTTTTTTTTTTTTTTTTTTTTTTTTTTTTTTTTTTTTTTGAACTTCCCAGTGCACATATTACCTCCACCATGTAAAGCATACCCACACCAGTACCAAAATTTTCCAAGCAAAACAAGAGTTTTCATCTTCGCCAACCATATACCAAAGGCAAGTTTTATTTTTTTTTTCAATTTTTACTTTTTTTTTTTTTTTTTTTTTTTTTGTTTCAAATTTACTATTTTTATCATCAAGATATACAGTTGGATCCGCGCTCAAGTGCCTGTGTACCTACATCTGGCACAGGTTAACATATTCTTATTTTAAAATTTCTTACTAAATTTTAAATCTAAATTTTGTCTCGAAAGTGAATACATGCACTGAGAAGTAGCAAAGTGACTGATTACAAGACATAAAAATCATTTATCTTAAAATTTCACATGCTCTTTGTAATATCACAAAAACATATACACAACACACAACAACAGACATTTGGTAAAAAAAAATTTTTAACAAGGTCTGTATGACCAAGCGTACACTGACATATAATTAAACTTGCAATTAAAATTTTTAATGAAATTCTACTGACAATTTCTTCTTTTAAAGTCCTGAACTACATATATATTCAGAAAGTTTTATGAAAATTTGTAAAATCCTGAAAAAAAAATTTTTTACATGACCTCACACATATACAATGGAATATTTAAAAAAAAAATTCAACATTAAAAATTTTTAATGAAAATTATTACTCAATACCTCTGAAAAAAAAAATCTTTAGCTGAAAATTTTTAAAGTCAATAAGCAAATCCCCTTTTCACCCACACTCGCATAAAATCAAAGTTAAAGCATCCCTTAACTTAATGCCATACTAGTTAAAACAATTTAAAAACAAACAGAAGAGACAGCTCATGTCCCGAGCAAAGTGTATAAAGTCAAACACCGACCCTACTACACCAACGCCCAGAACACAACTAATCTCTTAAAACTCAAAATCTGTTTACAATGTGCACCTTGCAAGCAGAAGTTAAGTTACAATTTTGACTAACAATTTAAACACTTAGAATTAAAAGTAAAAGAAGTTTTTGAAAAACTCCCCCCAATATTTACTGTACTCGAGAACTCATAAACAACCTCTTTTTCATATTAGCACTATAAATTTCATAACCGAAACCTTAATGCAAATTAAAATTTTGTATAAATCACCAATGCGAGTGAGAAAATGAAAAAGAAATCCACTTTAACAAAAATATGTTATTAGCAGTTTAGTAAGTGACATTTTACTTCAAAATTCTTTTTTCTTTTTTTTTTTTTTTTTTTTTTTTTTTTTCCACATAATTTAAAAGAAATGAAATATATCTACAAAAAAAAATTTCCTTGGCAGAATCACAAACAAACAAAATTTAAGTTATTTTTACAGAATGTGCTAGGGTGGTTTTGTTATTCTTATTTTATTTCTCTACCCTACTCTAAGTACAGATTGAGTCTTAATTATTGCTCTCTCAGTGCATCACATATGAGGTAAACACAGATTTGTTTTGAAATTTACACAAAATTCATTGTCCACACCTTATAACAATTCCTAGTCAGTAAATAGTAAAGCACTCTAGGAGCCAAATATTAAAAAAAATTTTATACTTTTACACTTTTTTTTTTTCACATTTTTCTATTTTTATTATTTTTAACACTTAGACCCCAGTTTACTCCAAACTATCAGAATTTACCTCCATTACTAATCATTTAAGAAACCAATATGCACTGAGAGACCTCACTATTTCATAACTAACTAAGTACCTCTATGTACAAAATTCTGTACCTCACTGAAACTGAATTTTAATAATGTAATGCAGAAAAAAAAATTGTAGGCTTTCATAAATTTTCTAGAAAAAAAAGTTTCAACCAATACTATTAAATTGAAGGATATTTGAATACGCTTATATGGAATAAACAACATGGGCAGCTCGAGGAAAAAAAAATTCAGAATATTCACTATTTTCTCTTTCAACTTTCCATAACCACCAGTCTATTCTACCTCCAAATTTTCACTAAGTAAATTCACTTTTTCTCAACATAAACTTCTCTTCTCGAGAAAAATTTCATCATGATAATTCTTTAACACTAACACTATATCACTATCAACATTTCATTTTTTCAAGAGCATAACCCTGTCAGTGAGAACTTTGTAAAGTATTAGCAACAAAATTTGTCGCCCCAATAGGTAAACTCATAGCCATTTAAAAAATTCAGTGGGAGACCCACAACAGACTTATTTCATATCTGCGAGCCAAAGAGTTTTCTGGCATACTCCAGTTCTCACACCAACATATCCCAAAATTTAAATTTTCCCATTCAAAATATCCAACAAAATTGTAAAATTTACTTTTTTATGTCAGATTGTACCTAAATTGAGAAAAAATCCATTTATAGAAGCAAAAGTGTTTTCTGTTTTATTGGCAGTCTAAATGTTTTGGAAAAAAAATTCATGATTAACTGTAAACAATTAAATGTGAGATCACAATAATGACAAATATTTAATTTAACTCTGCCTAGCAAGAAACAAATTTATTACCATCCCAACACATTTATTAATTTACTGTTGAAAGAGGTACTACACTTATATAAAGACCTTGTTTACATTCTTGAAAAATTTTAATCAATTTTACACACATTGAATTTGCAGCTGAAAGTACTCGTCAAAATATCTCCTAAAGAATTAACCAATTTTCACTACTTTTATGTAGTTATATCTATTTTTCATTTTTATACAACACATCAATTTATCCCTCAGTATCCCCTGTCAAAGCATTACAGATTAATTTTTGACATTTACCCAATGCCACACTGAGGGCTGGTCACAAAACATAACTAGGTGGTCGCATTTTTTATTTAAATATTTTTCATTTATTCGCATATTACTAATATTATTTAAAAAAAAAAACAGAAAATTTTCAGATGCTGGGAAAAATTATTCTCTATTTATATAAGCAGGTAGACAAATGCCCTATCAGAGCTGGTACACAAAATTCAAAATCATGCACTTAGGCATTCAATACAGGCACTCCCCCCCCAAAAAAATCAAGTCAACCTGAGGACAAACACAACAGAGCTAAGTTAGTTCTGCGTGCAAGGGAGAGGTTAGCCAGCATTGGAATATCAGCTCAAAACAAATTAAAATAGAACAGCACCCAGCAAATAAATAATCTTATCTTTTTCTGTGTGATCCTCCACCTAGTAGCTTTTTTTTTTTTTTTTTTTTTTTGCTAAATTTTAAAATTGTGACCCACACTCAGAGTGATAACTTTTAACTCATACATTAAAATGAAAAAAAAAACACAAAATTTCAAATTTAAAGAGAAATGAAAAACACTTGATTTAGTATTTAAATTATAACTCCAATAAACAAGCTAAAATTTTACATGCAAACATTAATTAAAAACTGATAAAATATATTTAAAAAAATTGAAATATTTATATATGTACACAACAGAACAGCAACACAAATTCTAGAACTGGTCTCGGCTCCAGTTGTTACGATGAGAAAGTTTGTTTGTTTTTGTTCTTACTCTCTCATCGTTGGTTTAATTTAATTAATTATTAAATTTTCCTCAACATACTAAATCACATTACATTAAAGCGCGTTGTGTTAAATTTGCAATACCCAGGTTCCCCAACAATAACCAAAGTTTGTGCAATGAACTTGCACCCTAGAACTTGTGTCAGTTCTGTTGTGATTTTTTACATACTGTAGGTGTAAAGATAATTTTTCCTACATTATGGTCTATGGCAGCTTCTGTCCCAGCACAACCCACTTTAAACTTTATGTTATTACGAACAGACAGAGACTCTCATAGCCAACCTTTTTAAATATTATGCATGATAATACATACTACAAAAATAATAATATAAAAAAAAATACCTAGTGGGCAATTGCCTCCCCCCCAAAAAATAAACAAAAATAAAAATTAGTCATGTATCCTGCTGTGAGTTATGGGTAGTCAGCACTAACATATAAAATAGATCTCATTATACAACAATACAGATATTTTTTTTTTCTTAAATCCTAGGACTTTTAGTCAAAAACTTTTCTCGCAGCAGGGTACTAAATTGCCCACAAAATGTAAAAATATATATATATACATATTGAAATATACACTCTTGTCTTTTTCAACTTAGCTCGCATGTTGTGAGGTGCTGTCTGTTAATTTACATAGACCTTATTGGGTGATGGGTCACTTTAAACCTTCATCACTTTATTTATTTACTTTCTCATAAACCTACTTATGAGCTCAAAACTTCACCAGACAGCAGCTCACAACATCAGGAAATGTATAGCTTATTACTAAATTAAATTTTCATTTTTACACACCAATCCTAATAAAAAAAAATATATCTTTAAACTAAAGGAAAGAAAAATATATAAATAGTCCAGAAATAAAATTAACTTACACTTTATTGAAATATTCCAGGTAAATTCATAGTTAGAGTCAAATAGCTCCACATTCAAATGTTTTATCTCAGTCTCATAACAGTATATACTTAGGTTGATGAATTACAAAAACACAAAACAAAACAGTGGCCTCCTTGTTGTATAAATCATTCTTATGGAAACTTGATTCATTACGTAAAAATAAAATCACTTATGTGTTGCAAGCGCATCTGAAGTCATTTTACTCATAAAATAAATCAGTTAGTACCAGTTATAAAAACGACGAGCACACTATATTAATACAATAGAGAAATAAAAAAATATATTTACCACATGCTTATTCCTCAACCAGGGATGTCATGCGAATGACTGGCGTTCCATTTTTTCTCTAGAAATTTCTTTTCTTTAGATATCTAATATTTGAACCCTGCACGTTTCGATACTCTCTTTACATATGTGATTTTTTTCGCTTTTCTCCTGTGAGTGCGTAGATGATGCAAGGGTTTAATTTTATTATAAATCAATTTTATCTAAATGATGACTTTGCATTTGTGAGGGTGCTTGAAGACTACCTATAAAAAGTTCCTTAATAGCAACCCATCTAATGCGTTTTTCAGACGTATAAATTTCTTCCCAAACTGGAGTTTTGAAGACCTTCTGTTCTCATTTTTTTATTTTGGTGAGCTGACTCAAACCTATACCACTTTCTCACTCCAAGAAACTTCTACTGACAATATTATAAGCCCAACACGTCGCATGTAAGGAATGCTCTGTACGAACATCAGCACCTGTCACTTTCCAAAATTCAGTATTTCCAGCTAATTCACGTACCTCTGCATCTAAATCTTCCAGAACAACAGCTAAGTATACGAGAGCTCCAGCACCAACTCTTTCAACATAATTTCCTTTTCTCAACAATCTGTGACTTCTAATCTCAGGAAATTACAATCCTTTTTTATTTGATTCGGTTGTATCCTGCCCAGTTTTGGCTTTCACTTTTACCACCACCCGACAACTTTTGAATTTCTTGCCATCCGTGAACTTGATCTTCACTCGTCCAACGGTTGACATCACATTTGATTCCTCTACCACAGGAACACGGGGAGGGCCATGGCCGGGGCTAAAAAGCCCCTGGCCACCGAAAAATTGTGTAAAAAGCTAACTATTGCCGCACACAGTATTCCTCTTCACCGTATATCCTATTGCCGCCGCCTGAGAACACGAGAGCGTCCCTTCTTTTTCGCGCCTTCTCCGCTGTTGCCACAAACTAAAACTCCCGAAAAACCCTGGCTCATTCACCCGATACGCTATTAAAATCCGCAAGTATCATACTCTGTTACTTTCACTTGGGTTTTTCCTGACACGCGAGGGGGGAGACAGAATATCTGCCTCCCTGACCCTCCAAGGTCAATCTTCCCTTCCTGAGTCAGAAGGAAGCAAAAAGTTATTTTCTCTTTTTCTCTCATCTGCGGCAAAGCGCAGATATCTCTTTCTTTCTTTTTTTTTTTTTTTTTTTTTTGGGGGGGGGGGGGGGATTTATTTTAAATTACGTTATTAAACTCCTTCATTACTAATTATTTTACACAGTTGCGGAAAACTCTTCAACAACCTCATAATAGCTTTAAAATTAGTCATTTAAATATTAGCTATAAGTTAATTGTTGCCAATACGTTTACGAGTTCACTTTTTTTCGGCATAAAAATAAAGTTAATTAAACGTGAACAATAATAAATAATATAAAAAAAAAATAAACTTTGCATCTCACAAAAATTGGTGTCATTATGACTTTAAAATTCTATATATGTTAATAAATTGCGAGTATGGTTCATTATGCTAATAAATGCTGTTCTAATTTTTTTTTTTTTTTTTTTTTTTTTTACTTTCTAAAAATTACTATTTTTTATATTTTTACTATCAAGTCGTTGTCGTCGTTAAAAAAAAAAAAAAAAAAAAAAAAAAAAAACCTGCCCATGACGTCACTATCGACTGCGTAGCGTTTCTTTACTAATCTAATTTCTATGGATCATAAATTTATTTTATCAGTTTTATGTATATATTCTTCTGAACGGTTTTTTTAATTTTGACGCTGAAGTACACCGAGCATTTTTCGCTATAAACTAATTTTGCAACAGCCATTTTAATTCAAGTAGCGCATCAAAAATATAAATAAATTATAAAATATTACAAAAAAAGAAGTAACAGAAATAATAGCCACGTAAATGATCTATTTTTATCTGAGTAGATAATATTATAGAAAAAAAAAAATGCCGTTTTAAAAATAGAAAAATTACTTCACCAAAAACCGTTTTAAACCTAGAAACCATTAAAAATATAAACAGAATATGAAGGATTCTTATAAATTAACGAAAAGCTGCAACTTATAAAAGTATTAGCAAAATAGACGTACGGAAAATATTCCCTCTTTTCATATATAAGAAATTATGAAAAAAAAAAAAAAAAAAAAAAAAAAAATCCATAGCCAAAATGGCAACAAAAATTCTAAAGCCCCCAATAGAGAGAGAGATATAATAAAACTGTGTACCATGAAAAAGTTTACTTGTTTACTTATTATTATTATTATTATTATATATGTACCATTTACTATGCTGACTTAACATACAAATAAATGGCTGCTATCTACGATTCTGAGGTATCCGTGCACTTGCCCGCTGTCGGTCACAAATATTCGATTTATTCAAATTAATAAATCAAAATCAAAATATGTTTAATGGGAAATATATATAACAACAAAAACATTAATTGTCTAAAATCCGGCTGATGTAACACTCATAGCATATTGTATTACAGGCCATATTGGCGTTAAATTGCTGTGATTTATGGTCGACAGAATACATCAAATAAAATATAGAAAATAACGTGACGATAAATATTATGTGATACAACGTAAAGTGTTGTTTATATGTCAATTCAATTTAAATATAAAAGTGCTACTTTAATATTTTTCGATACACTTCGTTTCAAAACTGTCATCTGATAAGAACCCAAATTGAAGTTCACGGGTAAGGCGTTCTCGCAGACAATAGAGACAAGGAAAAGACACGTTGTGGTGAAGGCTCTACCGAAGGCAGTGATGACGCGAAGCGAAGTTTTTGAGCAATTTCTTTTTAGTTTTTATTTGTAAAACGGTATAAAAAACAGTAATTTTTTTTTTTTTTTTAATAATTTCATTTAAATATAGTGACCAGCGAAGCTGGCAAAACTTGCTAGTGAATATAGATAAAAAATTAAAGCGTTAAATGCAGCGTAGAGAGTATAAGATTTAAAATAGAAGGGAAAAAATGAAGTGCCTTTTTAAAAAAGTGTTTCTATAATTATTGTATAATTATTGTTATTTACAATTACGTAACGCATTAAAAATTTTATAGTAATAAAAAAAAAAAGTTTCACCCATGTTTATTTATATTGAAAAAAAAAAAAAAGACTAATCATAATTTTCTTATCTTTATTTATTTATTTTTCTTAATTTAAGTTCTTAAAAAAAACTTATGATTCAAAATTTTAGTATTATTTTAACAATGCGTGACTATGAGTTTACCGTGATTTTCGAACAAACAAATAAAATTACCAAACAAAAACTCTATTAAATTTAAACACTCCCATAAAGAATGTTTGATGAAATATTTTGTTCTGCTGAAAATAGAAAAAAAAAATCTTTTGAAAATAATTAATAAGGAAAACACTCATTTATTGCATAAAATTGCTTTATATTAAACTAAAACCTTCTTCTATTGAATATGCAGATTTTCAAAATTCAGAGTTTATTAAAAGTTTGTTTACGAAAGAAATGTCTTTATTATATTTATGCAGAATTTATATGGAACAGTTATTTTTTTATTATAAAACAGATTTTTATTTTGTAAGCTAATAATGTATTATGTGCAATATAGTGAGAAATGCAATGACATTATTTTTTTCTGAAAAAAAAAAAAAAAAAACTCATAAGGTTGCAATGGGAATAAATTAATGTTGCTCTAGTAGTTATATTGAGCTAAATACCTTTGTCTATAAAATTATAATATTAAATTTTTAGATTCATATCTACTTAAGTTTTGAGAATCTTATCAGTGAAAGAATCAAGTTTTGCGCATTATCAAAATTTAACAGGCGTAAATTATATTCTCTTTCAAAACAAAAGAAGAAAGATTTATCACTGGTTAATTTAATTAAAGTACGGGGATGACCGAATTTCACTCAGAATAATTGTAAAAATAATTTGAAGAGCAGAATGAGTGAATTGTGTTCGGATATCATCATAATAGAGATACTTACACACTGTAAAAAGAAAAAAAAAAAAAAAAAAAAAAAAAAAAAAAAAAAACGGAAGCTTTTACAGCGAAATGTGCTGGCACCCATATTGCCGGCATATTCTGCTGTTAAATAAAGCTATTTACAGTGGAGACATCTGTAAAAAAAGACTGTTTTACGGCTGTTTCTGCTGTAAATTACTTCTTTTTTACTTTTCCCCTTCCATGCACCCATATTGTCAGGATATTATGCTGTAAATCTACCGTTTTTTTTTACAATGCACATCCCCGAAATGTATCCCTATACTCTGTATTAATAACTTAAAATTTGAAGAATATTAAGTGAAATCAAATTTAGTCTTGAAATTCATTTCAAATAATACCTTTCTTTCGCACACAAAAATAACTCTTTTCATATTATTTGCCTTTCCATTAATGTATAAGTTCTCTTCAGCTTTTTATATTAGTTTATTACAGAACAGATGATATATTCGCCGTTAATACAGATATTGATTTATCATCTTATGACACGTTTGTTCAGTTAATGGATTTATTCATGTGTTACCTTTTATCAGAAACTTTTGTTGGTTTGCCTGAAATAACGGGATAGCACTTTTTATTAAGAAATACTTTTCTTATCTATTGTTTCGGCTAAAGGCTGTTACATTCTATTTAAGTGTTTTGTTCCATATTTTGATTTTTAATGTTTCTTATTTCTATATGTGGCCATTTCGTAGAGTCAAATATTTCTCTTCAATATAGATATTTGACATGTTCATGTTTTGAAAATCTGAACAATGTATATAAAAGGTATCTTTTTAACACTAAACAGGCTTTTAAATTGTACCATTTTGATTGTTTAATACTTTAAAATGTTTTAACTACTGCAAAAAAAAAAAAACATTTTTGAAATTAATTGCTTATAGTACATACACTGGACATAAATTTATTTAATGGATATAAAAGAATATAATGTAGCTGTAGTAAACTATTTATTCTCAACTGACAGCATTTTTTCTAACCATTTAGCTATTAATTTTTTTTATAACATCATACGTATCACAAATGCTATGGAAACTAGTGAAATACGAAATAATTAACCTTTTCATTTTTGAGAATTTTGTAATGCATAAGTTCTGTGTTGTATGAGTTAAAATACAGTTTAAAATTTTTAGTCAGAATATATTCTGTGATAACAATAGAACATTACTTAACTGAAACTATCTGAAAGAAATTGCCGTTTTTAGACACAATGGCATAATACGGGGTGATCAGTACAAAGTGTGGCTCCCCTGTTGCAGGGCACTGAGCTCCATTGTTACAATGGAGCTCAGTGTTGCAGGGATACAAGCAGCAACCTTACCAGGCACAGATACATTTAGCGTGCGAATATAGTGTCCTAGTGAACGTAAGCCCGTGTTAAGAACGTAAGAACGTGTTTTAAACCATTCTCCATAGTCTGTCCTCCAATCGAGGCTGGGACAGAGGCAACAAATGACGGCCAATCACGTCCCACATTTTCTTAATTGGTGAGACATTAGGATGCTCTGAAGGCCAATGAAGGAACTGGACATGCTGCATTGCTTATCTGCTAATGAGTGTAATATGCGGTCGCGCGTTATCTTTCTGGGAAAAACATTTTGCGTCACCTGAATGTATGGTAGCCATAGATATAGTAGTATATATAGCTCTATAATCCCCATGTTAGTCAGAAAAAATTTTTGATGCCGAAAAAAATTTTGGAATCAGCCATTAGAAGGTATTGAGAAAAAGAAATAAGAGAAAAATGAATTTGAAACTGTATCTGGAGTTTTTCATTAACCTTTAGTAAATAAATTATTCATAAATTTTATTTGCTAAATTATCCGTGTGTGTAATTAACTCGGGGAAAGACAGCCACTAGAGTGACTTTCCCCAAGTAAAGAGGAATCACTTTTTCCCTCACGCTGACCAATCTACAATCGGCTGCAAAATTATTCGAGCACTAGCAATAATCCCTGTCTAAAAAAAGTACACTTAATACTGCTTTGTTAAATAAATCCTTATCGAGTCATGTTCTTAGTCAGTCTAAGAACATGATTCGACAAGGATTTATTGAACAAAACAGTCTTAAGTGTATTTTTTTAATATAGGAATTATTGGCTAGTGCTCGAAAAATTATGCTGCCGACTGGTATGTCTTATTACTATCTACAATATTAAAACACAAAGCATTTTCTGTAAGACCAAAATCGCACGATCTGGGCATGCGCGAGAAAATTTTGAACCAATTCGGAACTATATTCCTTTCTCTTTATACAGTGCAATACGAATACCGATGATAGGTCGAGCAGACGACATTAATATTTCAATACATCTGTGTGCATGCCTAATTAAAGCTCAATCATAAAAATAATTCACACGATTATTTCATTGATTCATTCTTTGGAAGGAATTATATTAAAAACAAAGCAATTCGTGAATACGTATCGGTTACCGTCGTATGTAGAACCCAGGAGCCTTAGTCGTATGCATTTTCGCCAAAAATTTCTTTACACATGATGTGGCGCCATCTGTTGCCATGTAAATACTATATTCTACCATATTCCTAAAATTACTTTTTTCAATTTCTTAAAAGGAGAAAAAAAAAAGAACAAAAAAATCTTTTAAAATTAACAAATTGTCAGAGTTCATTGTTCTTTAAAAGTTAACTTTTATCAGTTGAAAATTTTGTTTAGAAAAGATGGAGATAAATGTTTAAAATCAAAGGAGGTTTTATTTTATTTTATTTTATTTTTTTCTTTACTCTAATTATTATAATCTCCGATACTTCATTTCGATACTATATTACAGTAAAAATAATTTAAAAAGAATAACATTAAAATATTGATATTATACGAATAAAAATTTACATTGTATAATTTATTATTAAAAATTTAATGATCAAATTAATTTGCTAAAGTATTAAATTCAATCTTATTTATTTATCTATTTTTAACAGTATACTTTTGTTGAATTATACTATTTTGGTAGAATAAAGTGTTATAATACTATTCTAGTAAAACAAATTTTAACTTTATTCCGATTTGCAGTTTATTTTTAGAATACAATGAATTAATATTTTGGATTATATCAACGTGGTTTTACAAAAATGGGAAGGAAAAATCAGAATCAAAACTATTATTTTATACTTAAAATGCACTTATTATTGTCTTGGTAAATTAGAATTAATGATATATTTTACAAGTGAATGAAATCTTTGTCTTTCATGTATATCTTTTATTAAGAAACAGTGGCCTGTTATCGTTGATAGTAAGTTAATATAATTATAATCTGGTAGTAAATCTTTGTATTCATTCATTTTGCTGAAAAACAACGAATAAATTTCACAGTAAACATAAAACGAGTGCAGTTCTCTAGATTATTATAGTCGATTTGGTGTGACAGGGACGAATTCTATTGTGGGATTAATTTAGATGCTTGATGCTTTGAGAAGTATTATCACAAATATTAATACTATCTCATTAAGAAATATTGATTCTTTCGATAATTTATATAAATTCTGCCTTTTTTTTTAATTACTCCTAACATTCTTTTGGTCATATTTAGAGTAAAATTAGGAAAACCTTGGGATTTTATTTTTATTATGTGGAGTTCATGAAATTTCAATATACAAATTTAATCATTTTGTATATTAAAATTTTATGAAATTTATCCCTCCTCCCTCCAACCAAAAGATAATTGATTAAAGCAGGGGTTTTAAACCGGTTAAGAGCAATGCGAAATATTAAAGCAACGATGTTTTAAACTTTATGTCGTGAAAAGATGGTAGTTGCACATCATCCGTCAAATTTTGACGGGTATTAACTAGTATCTATGATGGTAGAATATCCGGCTGCAGTATCAAATCATCATATCGTCGTGCAGACACTGTGTCTCTCATGCGTACTAGGAGTAACCTACTATATAGTGTGATGACACCCCAAAAAGAATGGCGTTCAACATTAGTGTTTAGATTCACTTTATCCGTCCACGCTTTCAGAATTTCACCAGCGGACTATTATTAGATAAACTGAACAGAGACTTGTCGCTGAACGTCACCGAGTGTCACTTCGTACTGATCACCAGTAGTACGTCGTTGTATCAAAAAATAACTTTTTGCAAATGGAATAATTTATTTAGATATACAGCAGCTTTCTGCGAATAAATTTTCATCACTTTCTACCGACTCTTTATTGTGATGCATTTTCTATGTTCCGATAGTATATTTCGGTGTTACTCATTATTAAGACTTCTACATATACGAGCTGGAGCATCCGACATTTTTTGTCTTAGGTTTGTGACAAGTACCCAGAAAGTACATAGATTATCAAGCGGTAGCCACTGTTTGGTTATCATGAACTTCTTTTGAGTTACATTTTTATTGTTTTTTGGAATATTAATTAACAAAATGTGATAGTTCAGCAATACCTTGCTCAAACCATTGCAGGAAAGACATAAAATGTGTATATTTTCCTCCGATTCTTTGAGGGGAAGAGCATAGCTGTAATAAATGTCCCACGCGGGTAAGCTAGCGCCTTCCGAAGGAAAAAGATGGTGGCTGATGCGCCATCCTGTATTATTATAGGGGCTGCTACTCATTATTGTTTAAACTTTCTTGTATTTTAAAAATAGTATCATATAATATGGAATAGTTAAAATATTATAAAGAGAACCTGGGGTACACACACTACTAAATGTTACCGTGCATTTGAATACAAGAAATTTTTATTAAAAGCATATTTTTATTTAAGATTTTTCTGTGTAGGCGAAAGCTTTTTTACTGATAATTTTCGTGGACTTTACATAATTTAATAAACACTTCCATCAATTTTACATAATAATAAAGTATGTATACGAACTAAAAAAAAAAAATGTATAGTAAAAAATGACGTATTTTACTATGGTTAGTGAAATCTAAAGAATTTAAAATGCCAACCAAAATTTTTTCCCTTAAACTCAATGCAGGGGTAGTACGTGTCCTGATTTTCCTGAAAATTTAAAAAATGTCCTGAAATGTCCTTAAATATGATAAGTTGTACTAAAATTCCTAAAATTTTCAGCTATTATGCTATGTATTGACATTTAAACTACTCAAATTAAGCGATTAAAACCTAAACTCACTCTGTACTGCCACACTTGGCTGCAATTGCTAGATAAATAATAAATAAAAAACTTTGTAAGCATCTTTGTTCCTGCACAGCTGCACTCATGCTTACCTTTTACTTCCATTACCTGACTGTCATAAGTAATGGGAGTATTATATTGAGTCAAAATTTTCGGTATCAAATTTTCAACTGATTTACATGCTTTAATATCTCCTGAATAATAATAATAATAAAAAAAAAATGGTTTTCGGCAATTGATCAGTATGTGTAATGGGGGTATGTACACTAAGCAACAACAACAAAAAAAAAAAAAAAAAAAAAAAAAAAGCCACACAGCAGAAAAAAGGACTTACATCTATTTAATTTCTAATAACTTTAAAATTAAGGGTTGAAACAAATAAAAATGTCTTATTTGCATAATACCAAAGGTATGAAATGATACTTATGTACATTTTCGATTTAATAATTCGCTTTATTGCACTCTACGAAGTACTTTTTAAAAATCTGCATAAAATTTTCTTTTTGAACATAATGTTATAACCATACACTTTGTATTCTATTATGATTTATTATATGAAACAAACAAGTTATATTTTACTATATGAAATAAAACTATTTATTTGTTAGATCTAATTTTTTTAATAAAAATATGTATTCTGCATTGGGTGAATTCCGCTTTATATGGAATTACTGCTTTAATGCACAATGGCATAGTTTTATACAGTGTTTTAATATAAATCTCAGAAATTTCAATGTGCCAAATATAACAAATAATTTTTTCTAGTTCTGGCAGAGTTATAGGCTGCAAATTTCGAATCCTCCCTCCTCTCCCCCGCTTTTTTATAGACGAAACATTTTCGAGCGGATCGCGATTAGGGCTATTTCCATGTGTGGTATAGAAGAAATTCTACTATATCCTTTGTGAGATTTAACTTAAAGTGAAAAAAGGTATGGTTACTTAAAGAGTTATAGGTTCTTATGGGAATGGATAAGAATTTTTAACAGTTTAAAGTGAATAAAATTACCACAGACGCTGTGTAGTAAGGTGCATTATCATCTTGAAATGCTGTTTGCGGAAATGTCCAAGATACCTCCAAAATAGTTGGTCAGGCAGCACTTATATGAAGATTGTGTTTTATTTCTAGTTAATTGATCTCTTGAGCATAAAAATTTGTCTGTCTGTTTGAAAAGATATGCACCTCCGTACCATAATGTACGGAGAATGTGTCACTGTTTTAAAAGTGCGATTTTCATTAAGTCAGTCATATTTTCGTTGTCAGATCTGCTTGTTTTCTTTAGCTCGAAATAAGTTAAACTTAACTCATCAAAGAGAACCAGTTCAGTGCGTTTAAATCAATGCGTTTAAATCAATTTCCATGCCTATGTATCTAAATCATTTGTGCGATTTTAATAAAATGTTTTAAATGCCGTATTTTCTGGCTTATATCCATAGGTCAAAAAAATTAATTAAACATAAAAAAATTTAATTAACAGTCAAATTAAAACCTAAAAAAATATATTTTTTTAAATAAAATTTTTAGTGTAAAACGCGAGACTTTTGACCTGTACTTGATATCGGGAAATACGGTTATAGCATGTCATAGAGATTTCAGATAACCAGATTTGGACTTCCTACTGATATCTGTTTTTAAATTGTATGCGTAACAATCAGAGAGTCACTCATAAGCACAAACATACATACATCGGTTTGTTACGATTCGGCGCGGTCGTTTCGGCGACAGATGTTTACATTCCGAACTTTTTGAGTGTAAGAAATATTATTTTTTTCCCCTCGATAAAAATAATAAATAGTCGGAAATATTCAAGAATTTTATAACTGTTTATTATTATATGTATTAAAATAAACCTGCAAGTTAATAATTATTGAATTTGTTTAATTGAACACAGTTTAAGAATTGGTTAAAAATGCATATGTTACCGTTAAAGCTCGAAATCCGTTAATGTGCAGATTACCTAGCTAATCTGCAGATTAACTAAAAGGACCCGTTAAAGTGTGGAATCAAATGTTTTCCGCATTTTAACTAGGTAATCTGCACATTATCGGCTTCAGTGTCGTTAAAGTTCAAATGTTTCTTTCGAGCCTTAGTTTTTTTACATTCACTATGACGTCAAACAGTCATGTGATACAGATACGCGAATGACCTTCAATTCAAACACAAACTAAAACTTTTATTTTATCCCTTCCGCTCCGCTATGATAAATGGTAAACGCAAAATGTGGAGCTTCGAAGCCATGATTAGGTTTCTTATAATGACCAACACAAAATTTAAAGTTAACAAGTAAGTTATAATTGTTTTAATTTTGATTTTATTTCTTCTCTTATTTAATTCTGCCAATATAAGTTTGATAAGGGTCTGCATTTTATTAATGAAATCTAATCTTAATCTTAATTAAAACCTCTCTCTCGTGAACTTCATTTTGAATTATGAATATTAAATTTACAACACAGTAATTATTTCCTCCCGAAATAAAACTGTTAAACCACAACTTTTTAAAACTAATTTATTTTAAAATTGATTTAAATTACTATTACTTACTGAAAAAAAAAGTAACTCTGAAAAATATGGCATTATTTAATAAATACTTAATATGAAATTTTTATGCATTTTTTAGCATTTCATTACAATTTTTTTTTTCCCTTTCGATTTCAAGTTCCCTTTATATATTTTATATATCATTATTATATTGTTATTTTTTAATTTTGTTCGCCTTTTCAGATAATTTCGTTGTAGTTTATCACATTAAATGTGCTAATAAATGTTTTTTTTTTTTTTTTTTTTTTTTTTTACTTATTGTAAAATTAATATATTTGTTAAACTTATACAGATATATGCATGCTGCAAAATGTAATTTAATAAAGCATTGGAAAACTGTCATTTTAATTTTCATGCGTTCTAAAAATTATTAAAGCAGTATTAATTATTTGGAGTACTTCTTAAATAATGCTTCTGATTTGTCTAAATTAATATTTCTTTAGCGAATTCAAAATTGGTGCATAACACTTTTTAAAAAATACACTGTAAAAAATGCTGCAGTAAAATTACGGGCAAAGCCCGGCAGCAGAGATTGCAGTCAAAGCCCGTAAAAATACATTTAGACGATGAATGATGTTTCGCCAGTAATTTTACGTTGTGATGAAACATACAACAAACTTGCAAAAAGAGTAGCATTAACCGTAAAATTAAAAGTTAGAGTTTGAGTTTCTTGAATGCTTTAAAAAAGTTTCTTGCAATTATTACACATGCGTGCAGGGAGAAATCCACAACACTAAAAAACTTATTTATTTTTTTAGACTCAAAAGCTAATTGACGATTAGAACGTCTGTCATCATTCGACGTCATGGTGAAATTTAACCTATAGGAGTCTTCATTTAACCCACAAATAAAGGACTATAGCCAATCATAGCGCAGCTTTTACCCACAAACAAAAGGAAACTCCGCCTCGTTCTAGTCGTCCATTTATCAATTTTCATGCGAAGCAAACCGTCTTGGGTAGCCCGGGATTCGAACTCACAAGCACCTGTGTCAGAGGCCAGCGCTTTGCGAAACGCCGTTGGCATCACAGCGACTTTTCTTTACAAAAACAGATAAAGTCAACATCAGAACTGACTAGTTGATAAATCTTGTCATACGCACCAAAAAAATTCTGGAAAATTTTTTAAACCGATTTACAGCACAATGTGAAGTAACAAATATTCAATTATTTTACAGAACTAGCTATACAAATTTACAGCAACCTATGCTGTATTTATGTTTAAAAAAGTGCTTTATTTTTACAGAAATTTTTTACAGTGACTAATTGTTAACGTTCAAACTATGCATAAAAAATATTTTATTTTAAGACTATTTTAAAATCTAAATTTGCTATTTTTAACAAAATTAAGAAGTCAGTCAATTCTCATATCGAAAAAACAAAAGCTTTTTTTTTTTTTTCCTATAAAGACTACGATACTGAATTTTGTGAAAGAAAACCTAACTATTTTGCGAAATCTGGATTGGATTTGGGAATAAGACCGATTGACTGCTGTAGGTCCTAGGCCTGAGAGCGAGTGCCCTCCGAGGGGTCTTTCTGAGGGGTCCTAGTCCGTATTTACACAAGTTTCGAAGGAAACCACCGAAAACCCCGAACGGCTAGGCCGACGATTGCGACCTGTGATCGAGCCCGGCACTTCACGTCTACCAGCTTTGAGCGCAGAACCGCTCGGGAGCTGGTGGGCCTTTTTTATTCGTAAACACTAGCACTAAAGAGGTAGTCTTATTTCAAGTTTCTCATTAGAGTTAAATAATGGGTGAGAATTTCTTACCCTTTTTCAAAAACAAAATGAAACTTTTGAAAACTATGTGAGATCTTTGAAAATTAACCGAGACGCAGAATAAACTTTGAATTATAATAATAAATCTTTTACATAAATACAGAGAATTTGTATCTCCAATTAATACGATTTTTTTCATGGTTTTCGATCTTTATGGTTTCAGTAGTGGGTGCAAAGAAGAAATAACTAGAGCCTAATTCTTATTCATCCAAACAGGTTTTCATTATAAGGCCGATTTTAAACTGTGTTTATGAAGTGTTAGGCGTGTTTGCACTTTTTAGAATAGCAGAAGAGTTTTTTTTTTAAAGCTGTATTTCATTGATTGAAGGGAGCCCACCAGCGGCCGAGTGGTTCTGCGCTCAAAGCTGGTAGACATAAGGTGCCGGGTTCGATACCAGGTCGCGCTCGTCGGCCTAGCCGTTCGGAGTTTTCCGTGGTTTTCTGCGAAACTTGAGTAAATACGGGCTAGGACCCTTTAGAAAGACCCCCACGGAGGGCACTCATCCTCTGGCCTAGGACCTATAGCAATCAATCGGCCTTATTCCCAAAATTCAAATCCATTGAATGAAGAAAGGACTGCAGTATTTCGAGAGCAGAACCTGCTATATATCATGTAATGTACATATCTGATGGTCATATTCCGATAAAACAGCTTTGTTTTTTTTAACAGTGAAGATCATACATAATAATCATAAGACTTACCTTCAAATGGTTAATTACATATTCATTTCATATTGAACTTTATTTTAGGATATTGTAAAAAATGCATTGTGGAAACAACTTTGAAATTTTCCGTTTTCTAAGGCTTGACTAAGGGGTTAAGAGCAATTAGAATGCTTTATGCTGCTTAAAAAAAGAGAAGAAAAAAATTAAAAAATGCGTTTAGTGGATAAAACAATTATTAGGTTGTAGTTTGTGTTTTAGAAATCTGGCTTCAAATCAAGAAACCATTTTAGCTTTCTTTTTTAATGTTTTCGTGTTAATAGACAAAGAAAATCAATTTCATCAATATCAATTACTCAGTTTCAGTCAGATGGAAATTTTTTGAATTAAATTAAGAAAACAATATCTCATTAAAACCAATGGATCTTTCTATGCGCCATGCGTGTATAATTAAACACATTCAATTAGTATAAATAACAATCATAGTTTCAGTTTGAAAATGGAATTCCCTCTTGATGTCCCTGAAATGATAGCATTTGAAGAGATTTTCTCATAAGAAAATGGTTTGGGGAAAGATAAGAGCAATTTGCGTAGATTAACGGCTTTTCCTCGTAAAAATTAAAAAAATTATGCTTTTGAAACATCAATTTATGGGCTACGACCGTTTAGCTAGCAAAACGGTCATTTCCCGTAAAATTATAAGGTTATTTCCTAAATAATTCTTCCAAAACATTAATTTACGGATTATGACCGTTTAGGTAGCAAAACGGTCATTTCCCCTAAAATTATACGGTCAAATACCGTGATTTTACAATTTTTTTTTTTTTTTTTTTTTTTTTTTTACAGTGTAGTAATAGCAGTATAAGTTGTTAATAAAACATTTTTTTTTTTTTTTTTTTAATTTAAATCGTTAGATATTTTTATTTTGAAAGAAAATCGTTACTGTATTACAATTCTAACATTCATTTATAAAATAGAATTTATTGAAAGCTATTAAAGTTATTATATTTCACATTATTAAAAATGCATAACATCTTCAAAATTATATTGACAGAATAAAAAAGATGAAATAAATAAAAAAAATTACAACAAATATAACTTTAAAACACATAACAAATTAAAACACATACAGATTAAAATAAGTAAAGAAACAAAGAAAAGAAAAGAAAACTATATATATATATTTTTTTTTGAATGAAAAAAAAAATAAAAAAATACAACACAGTGTGCTGTAAAATTACAACACCAGAGATCTTATTTTCACTTTAACGAGTGTCTAGTAGGTAATGTGTATATTATCTAGGTAATTTGCAGATTACCTAGGTAATTTGAGAAATGAAACAATTTTCTTCACTTTAACGGATTACCCTAGTGAATGTGCATATTACCTAGCTAATCTGCAGATTAACTGATTTCTGCACTTTAGCGGTAACACATACATTTTCTTTATCTTGTTTCTTGTTAAAGTTAACTTTTATTTTATCTTAGCTAGCTTTATTATATAAGAATTTTTAATACGCATACTGTAAATAAAAATAAATAGAAATCTTTAATAATTAAATTTTGTGTAAAAAAAAAAAAAAAAAAAAAAAAAAAAAAAATGAAGAAGAAGAAGAAGAATAGTTTAGTGATAGCTTTAAGATAATGAAAACTTTATAGAAACTTATTTTTTATTTTTATCATTATTATTATTATTATTTTATAACTGGTGGTTATTTAAATGTACAGTCTATTTTCATCTGGCACTGCTAAAAGTAAATTGCTTATTTTTCTTTTTGTACAGTTGATTTTTACTGATTTAGTGATTAATGAATCTAAGTCTACATTTTAACTGTGGGAGTTACTAAGTTACAATAAATAAAGTAAATAGTAAGCTGAGGGGGAAAAAATGGTATTAAAAATTAACAAGTTGTATGGAACTATTCTGCTTTATGTAATAAGTTTCAGAGATTTAGAGAAGCAATGCGAGTTTTAAGTAAGTTATAAAAATAAAAAAGTATTTAAAGCAGGGTTGGCATGGTATTTACCGTGTAATGGTTTTTGCCGGTTTTACTATCTTGGCCAACACATGTTTTTCCCATGGTTTTTACCACCTTCAGAGAAAATAAAATTCCTATTTATTTATCTATTTGTTTATTTTTAATTTATCCTAAAAACCTTCAGGACATATTTTAAAATTTTTAGTTCTCATTTTCCCAATATTATTTACTATGAAATTCCCATTCTTTCAGCCATTTCTAAGAACAATATTTTAAAAATAAATAAATAAAGCAATGTTGAAAACATGAAAATTGTTTTAAATTACATAATCAGTTTAACCCTTTAACCGTTACAAACATTTTTTTCCGTCACTCAATAGTTGAAATAAAAGACTAATGTGACAATCTTAAAAAAAAAAAAAAAAAAAAAAAAAAAGGAAAATAAGATTACTGAATAACCATAAAGTTAATATAAATATATACATTTAATGCATTATTATATTATATTATTTAATTTATATTATTTAATTATTATTATATTATTAAATTTAATTATTTTTTAGTTCCTACCTTCCCTTTTTATCAGTTATTAAACAGATACACTAAAAAACACTACAGGGCTAAAGGGATAATGAACCAATGTTTTAAAATACTTGCAATAGATACTGTTTCATACTAGAAAATGAAACACAAAAATATGGCTTCAATAAAAAGTATTTAGTTTGGTAATAACATAAATTAAGAAAACTTCACCAGCTTTTTCAAAAGAAATATAGGTGCTTTCTTCTTCAGGAATCATATTTAAGCAACATTTGCATCTCACTAAAAACAAGGTCAACTTTTCTTTCGTTGAATAAAATTAGATAAATATTTTTCTCATCAAGAAAAAAAAAAAAAAAAAAAAAAAAAAACTGTTAAACTGATATTTTTCTTACAGCAAGCATACAACTACTATAACTGACTGATATGTTATTAAATAAATTAACTAATTAACACTTCTTGTTACTAATATCAATTATTATAGAACCCTAACTATTGTATACTTTTTTCTTTATGTTACTATTAAAATTTGAGGTAAAATTCAAATTCACCTTCTAAACAAAAACAAATATATTTAAAATGTCTTTGTGAAAATACAAAATATATAAAAATAACTTAATTGTATGATTTTTTTTAATACATAATTTTTTTTAATACATAAATTACATTGTTTATTTTATTACCCAAAGAACCTCCCAAATAACCGCGCGACAATAAGTTTATTAAGTTTTAACTACAAAATCGAGTTTTTTTTTTTTTTTTTTTTTTTTTTTTCTAAGATTAACACTGGCTTCTTTAAATTACGAAAAATCCCATTCATCATTCATATCATCAATAAAAAATTAAAAATATTTTTTGGTTCAAGCATAAAAAAAAAAAAAAAAAAATCAGAAAAATATATTGTTTATTTTATTCCCCAAAGAACCTCCATCACCAAATAGGTTAGAATCTTTAGATTTGCTGCGCATGTGTTGCCATCTGATAACTAAGTTTAATAAGTTTTAATGGCAAAAAACTAATTTCTCATCTTATCATTGGCCCCTTTAAATTATGCAAAATTCTATTCATCATTAATATCTTTAGTAAATAATTTAAAATAGTTTTTTGTTCCCGCATAAAAAATAAATAAATAAGAAATCATAAATTACATTATTTAACGAAGGTTTGACGAAATTTAATGACATGAAGAATCTATCATTAAATCATTAAATAAAATTAATTTAATCATTAAACAAATTTTAACCGAAAAGGCTGCGCTGAAAGCCGCGGCCTGAAAACGGACTCTGCTAAATAGTTTTAGCGCCAAAACGGCCGCGCCGAAACAGCCGCGCCGAATCGTCCCATTCCGTACATACATACAGGATCAATGACACAAAGCCGAACCGATAAAAAGCTTATTTTTAAATTCATGGGACCTTTAACAAGTTCAGTTTTAGTAAAAACTCAGTTTCGAAATTTCGACACCAAAACAACACTTTCTCAATATGTATGGGCAACTGAAAGTAATTAGTTATTAAAATAATGTGAAAAATCTCTTAAATTGAAGTACAGTTGAAATTCAACTATGCTTCATTAAAAATGATAATTATATAATATTTGTTCATTAAAAAAATTTTTAAAAGAAAAAGAAAAATTTAAAATTTAAAGTTAAATTTACTGTTGTATTAAAATGCATACTTTAATATTTATCTATATATTAACTAGCTGACCCGACAAACGTTGTTTTGTCATATAAATTATTTCTAGAGAATATTTTGCTAGAAAAAAATAACTAACATATTGTAAGTGTGTAAGGATGTGGTATATAAGTGGAAGATGTATGGAGCGCTGTGAACGGTGAAAGAATGTAAAAATAACAAAACACCAATCATTTATTTTTTTAATTTATTAAAATTGATTCTTTAAAATTATATACATATCGCTACTTTTAACAATACTGCTAAAAAACAATATCAATCCCTTAATGCAACAGAGTGTACAATATTTTTTGTTATCCCATCTTTCGCCAATACAAACAAACTGGATGGTTTGCCCACTCGAGAGCCACGTCCGTGTGAAAAACATGATGTGCTCAAATCTAAGCCACAGACAGACATCGTTTGGCCTTGAGACTTATTGATAGTCATTGCAAATGCCAATCTAATTGGAAATTGAGGGCGTTTCAACTGAATTGGCACATCTGTGGGTATAATAGGGATTCGCAGTAGTAATATATTTTCACCTCGGAATTTGTCATTTAAAATGATGTCTTCGATAACATTTTTCATTAATTTTTTTATGACTAATCGCGTGCCGTTGCACAACCGTGGTGGGTTCAAATTACGAAGCAAAATAACCGGAAATCCAACCTTCAGTTGTAAAATATGCGGTGGCATGCCTGGTAAATCCAATGAGTTTAAAAACTTTGTTGGATAATTTACAGCTTCGGTGGCATCGCAAACTGTATCATTAGATTTGTATATGACACCAGGTCTCCTGGTAACCAATGTTGTATCTTGAGATTCAATTCGTTGACGTCCACATTTTTTGCTGCTGAAATTGCTCTTTCTGCCAGACACTCAAGATTTGTGTATCGTCTGCGTACATCGGGAAATATCTGGTCAATAAGAGCATCTTGAGAATCAATGATTGTGCAGAAATCGGTCGGTAATTTTATGCATCCAGTTTCATCTGTAGTAACTTTTCCATCGCCGATATCTAACAATTGTTTTGAGAATGTTTCAGCGGATGGATCTTGAAGCTTTTGAACGCACAAATTTACTTTCAGTTGTACTTTTTCAACATTAAGCCACAATGACGACGATTTTAAGCACGCGTTGGTCTCATCAGCGTATGTTGAACGCGGAATAACGGGAAGTGCTTGTCTGAAATCACCTGAAAAGAGTAACAGAGTGCCGCCAAATAGTTTGTCTTTGTTTTTTATATCTTTCAATGTCCTGTTCGACGCCTCAATCGAATGTTTGTGTGCCATAGTGCATTCATCCCAGATAAGAATTTTACACTATTTCAGCACTGTGGCCATGGACGATTGTTTTTTTATGTTGCACATTGCGTCTGGGCTATTTTGAATATTTAGTGGCACTTTAAATAGTGAATGAGCTGTTCTGCCACCATCCAATAAAGTTGCCGCAATGCCAGATGATGCAACAGCCAATGCGATGCCATTATTTGATCGTATTTCGGCGAGAATTAGCGAAATAAGGAATGTTTTGCCAGTTACACCTGGTGCAGCCCCCCCCCCCCCCCAAAAAAAAAAAAAAAGAATCCACCTTGTCCTACCAAACCTGCGAGCATGATGCGGTCGTGAATGGTTCTTTGTTCTTCATTCATTAGTGGGACATTGCGAGCATCAATCGCTGCCATTTCTACAGTATTGTATTGTAGTTCACGATTCAATTCAGTGCTTATTAAATCAGATGCATTTCGATTTGTTGAATGCATACCGAAATGACTGAGTGGTAAGTTGGCAATGATAATGCAAAGATCTTCAATAGCAATCAATGCTTCATTGTACATAGCGTCACTGAATACTATCGTTAGATCGTTGCACCGTGAACGATGTTAATGCAATATATCATCAGTCATTGAATCTTTGTGATTATCCCATAATGTCTCTGCTCGGGCCGGGAAACATGTAGTCAACACTATAGCGAATAGTAGACGAATTTGTTTTGCTGTACAGTTCAGTCCTACTTCAGCAAGCATACACTCCCACTAGTTGTCGTCTTCCAGCAAGCCGAGTGCAAGGCATGCATCTTTATACGTTGGATACTGTTGTCCATTCACTTTACGTAAATCTTGAAATGACAAAGGGCCGATGACATTAACCAATAACAGTCGAAGATAAAAGCACTCAGTCTGCCTTGGATTGTGTGTAAATACTCGTCCCAAGGTGTTTGATTTGAATAAACCGGGACATGCATCAATTGGCGTGCCTTGCTTGCGGGGCATCCATTATTTTGTTGGAGCCCATGTGAAATAGCGTGGTACTTCTGAATAGAGTAATGTCCGTGCAAAAGCACCAAAAGCATCCGCACGATTACACAATTCAAAAAATGCGGTGAGTGTAGTTTTTGGTGGATTTATAGCACGATCAATCGCTGTCACGCTCGTGAAATATACGCGCTGGCCATTTTCAAGATGGACGGCTAAATGAAGAACTGCTGGATCCCATTCATGAATTGGGAAACCAAAGATACGCCAAACAGCTTCATTGGAGCTGACGTACCGGCCAATTTGGTAAAGTGTTATTTCATCGTTGTTATTCACCGGAGGAGCATTCACATTGGTATTTTCAACTCAAAATACAGCTATATCATTGCCTTTATTCACATACTTGCACATGTATTTGATGCTCTTCACTGAACTGCAGAACTGAACATTAATATGAGCATTGAATGTTTTGCTCAGCAGAGGCGAATATGGGACCACCCAACGGTTATCAATGTCAATATCTATGTTGTTGGCATAGATGACCGCCATAGATGATAAGATTGTCCGCCATTATCGGGATTTCTTTGACGATATATTGGATATCCGTCAACATTTGTGATCGTGAAATTTTTCGGAAAACTTTTAGTACATTTTCCATCTGCACAAATAATAATGGCCTAAAAATTCATTTTTCATTTTAACATAAAATAACTCCGTCGGATATTGACGAATATTTTAAAAGAATATACCATTTTAACTAATTTTAACATTTTAACAATATTAACGTTGAAAAAATATTTTAAACACTTGCGGTTAAAAATTCATTTTTCATTTCAACATTAAATAAATTCTGACATCGTGTTTACGATTCTAAAATATTAACTTTGAAAAAATATTTTAAACACTTCGTAAGATACGGTTACGATTCTAAAAATATTAATTTTGAAAAAATATTTTCAACACTTCGTAAGATACGGTTAAAAATTCATTTTTTATTTCAACATTAAATAAATTCTGACATCGTGTTTACGACAACTCACGCCATCTAGGTGGAAAAGTTGTTGAAAGAGTTGGTTAAAAATTAATTAAGAAAGAACTAATTAAGTTACAACTTTCATTTGTAAATCTAAACCATTCTCGAATCCACCTGAAGACACACAAAAAATTTCATTAAACTCAGTCCAGCCGTTTAGGAGGAGTTCAGTGACATACACACGCACAAAAGAAATATATATATAAAGATTTGAAACATGTTTTTGTCTGTCTCCACTATATTGAGAGAACGGCTAGGTGTAAAAATTCGGTTGAGGTGTCTAAAGAAAGGTCTTGGTCTGTAGATGTGCTATGAAAAGAGAAAAATAAGAAAAAGTCGAATGGTTTCCCCCCAGGGAGGAAACCGTTTTCCCCCCGGAGGAAACGGGTGGGAAACCGTTTCCCACCCGTTTGGGTTAAAAACGAATGACGTCATTTTCGGAAATGCAACAATACAGCGAGTTTATCTGAATTTTTATTCCCTTATAAAAACAAAGTTCACGTGTTATCATTTTATTTTTTAATTATTGATCCTTCTTTACAGTGTGGCAACATGAAAAAATCTATATATTAATTTGAAACATGTTTTTGTCTGTCTCCACTATATTGAGAGAACTACTTGGTGTAAAAATTTGGTTGAGGTGTCTAAAAAAAGGTCTTGGTCTGTAGATGTGCTATGAGAAGAGAAAAATAAAAAAAAAGTCGAAGGGGGGGAAACGGGTGGGAAACCGTTCCCCACTCGTTTCGGGTTAAAAACACGTTTACGAGCTTAACTAAGCTTCAAATTACTTCACGGGGAAGAAATTGTACATATGGGGACTAGAGTCGAATACTAAAAAATCAATATCTGCGAATTTGGAATTTTCGATTTTAAAGGGGGGAAAAAAGGGGGAAAGTAGATTTGGAGGGGAGGGGAAAGGGGGGAAATTAGTTTGAGAGGAAAATCCGTTCTAGACCCACACATGTAGCACCTCATTTTAAAGGTCTTGAAATTTCATGTCGATTGGGGATGTTTGTATACAGTATAGTCCGACCCCTGGTGGTGAAAAATGGAACTAAGTGATTTTGCTGTAGATCCTATCATGTTACATCTTATTTTAATGGTCTTGGTATTTCCTGACCGTTGGTGATGTTCGTACAGAACACAGTGCGCCCCCTAGCGGTGGAAACTGCAACTAAAGGATTTGGCAGTTGACAAAACCATGTGACACCTTATTTAAAAGGTCTTGGAAATCCAAGGCGATTGGTGATAGAGGTCTTGAAATTTCATGTTGATTAGGGATGTTTGTATACAATATAGTGCGCCCTTGGTGGTGAAAAATGGAACTAGGTGATTTTGTAGTAGACCCTATCATGTTATATCTTATTTTAAAGGTCTTGGTATTTCCTCACCGTTGGTGATGTTCGTACAGAACAAACTGCGCCCCCTGGCGGTGGAAAGTGCAACTAAAGATTTTGCAGTTGACACCACCATGTGACACCTTATTTGAAAGGTCTTGGAAATTCAAGGTGATTGGGGATGTTTGTATACAATATAGTGCGCCCCCTGGTGGTGAAAAATGGAACTAGGTGATTCTGTACTAGACCCTATCATGTCATATCTTGTTTTAATGGTCTTGGTATTTCCTCACCGTTGGTGATGTTCGTACAGAACAAACTGCGCCCCCTTGCGGTGGAAAGTGCAACTAAAGGATTTTGCAGTTGACACCACCATGTGACACCTTATTTGAAAGGTCTTGGAAATTCAAGGTGATTGGTGATGTTCGTATACAACATACTGCGCTCCCTGTTGGAGGAAAGTGGATTTTGCAGTACTTGCGTAGCATGGCTGCTATACGGTTTCGCAAACGCAGGCAGCGGTAACACGAGTCAGAGGTTCGTTCGGTTCAAGGTTAATTTTTGAGAATTTTTTCATGTTAATAGCGGCCTGCATATACGTGCCACAAGCACTGGGATACGAATCCGAGTTCCGTTCCGTTTGAAGTAATTTTTTTTTGTTACAGATTATTATTATTATTATTATTTGTCATGTTTCCATTTAAAAATAGAAAATCAAACAAAATCGAGTTAAAGATATAAAACCATACAAATTTAAGGTGCATTTAAGCTTATTATCATGGGCCGGCCAACACCAGGCGGGTTCTTTCGGTTGCAGGTTAATTTTTGGGTATTTTTTTTTATGTTATTAGCGGCTCACGTATGTGCTGCCGCAGACACCGGTGTCACAGGACTGAGTTTCGTTCGGTTCGAGGTAATTTTTTTGTTACAGCTGATTATTTTGTTCGCGATGCCTTTATTTAAAAATAGAAATTCAAACAAAATCGAGTTAAAGATATAAAATCATACAAATTTAAGGTTCAATTAAGGTTATTATCATGGGTCCGCGCAACGCCGGGCGGGTCAGCTAACATGCAGCCTTAGTATTAAAAGAAACAGAAAATAAAAGATAGCAACTGTTTTATTTGGAGTCAGTTTGACGTCACATTGACAGTACTTTGTAGAAAGTGATGTCATATATAGTATTTCAATTTATAACCATTTTTCCGAATTTCTTTTTTTTTAAGTGAAATGTTGTAAATTATATTAGATGTTTTAACTTGAAATACATTTAAATAATGATACGACGATTTTTGAAACATTACGGTCAATAAAGTGACCGTCGAAGTCGACGGGTTCCAGCTAGTAATATTTTAAAATTTAACGTTTCTGGAATTTGACGAAATCAGATTACACAAAAATAAATCAATAATTAACTAATTAAAACCTGTGTGATATCTTCAGTAATGCGCATTTTAAATTAATTTAAAAAAAAAGAAAATATGATATTAACGCAATGCCCATTTAAATTGGTAATTAAAATTTGCGAGAAAGAAAAATAACTTTGACGAAAGATTAATTGGCTGTAAAGAGCGAAATCTATTTTCCCGAATTTATTCACTACGACTTATTTATTTTATTATTATTATTATTATTATTATTATTATTTTATAAAAGTTTTCTTAACTCTAGAAGTACGTAAATAAATTTAATATTAAGTACATAAAAGAATGCGGTTCATAATTAAATACTCAAAATTTAAATTTTTAGAAGCGAAATTTTCAAAATCAAATTATTTTTGCATTTTCTATGAATAAATAAAGTAAAAACTGGTTGTCTCAATATGTTTTCTTTTCCTTAGCTTAATGAAGTTTACTTTGTAAGTGTTTTTCAAATTTTAAGCTGTTGAGTTTCAAAGAACTTTGAATTCTCTCGTCACTTTCAATCATTATTTTAATCGTATAAAGGAAAGTTATTTTACACGAGGTTTTTCCTATTTCAGCAGTTATTTCTAAAGAATCTATATAAGCATTATAATAAATAACCTTAAAAAAAATTATGCTAATAATAAGTATATGGTTCATTTATTTATATATTTTTGTTTATACATACAGGTTGTTTGAAAGTGCCCGATCTCGGCATTAATTCTTATTACAAGACATCTTCAGCGACCATTTAATTCGAGAACCTTTCTGACTGTATCAAATTCACATGAACACTAACTCAGAGGTCGCTGTGATGCCATCAACCAAGGGACCTTGAGTGGAGAGAGACTGGGCTGAATTTTTGAAACAAAAAAAAACAATTTAATTTCATATATTTGTGTTTTAAAGCGCTTTTCCACTGACCGACATGACACTGATAAATTGTGCCCGATTTTCGTTATCCAACAGCAGCACAGGCAAAATTCATTGGAATACCCTACTCGCTTTTCCATTCTCTGATTTGGTTCCGTTTCTGTCGTAATGGGTTATCCAATATCGGACTGTTCCTCCGTTTTGTCGTCGAACAACCAAGCTCCCCATAAAATCGTTCCGACATTTATCTCTCATTCGCCGCCATGTTTGTTTTGTAAACAACGTGCGAGTTTTTATATTTTTTGTATTTATTTAAGAAAATATATTTTATTATGTGGGTGTATATTTATAAACTACTTGATGAAATTGATTAAAGGAAAAAGAAGGATAATTAAAAATATGTGATTAAAGTTGAATCTGGATACAAATTTTCAAGTTTTGAGATGACGAACTCGGAAAGCAAAATTTCCTTGGAAGTGAAAATGAACAGGAAATAATATTTTTGGGAATTTCTTCGTTAGAGTATAAATTAAATGTATACAGGGTGATTTAAAAAAAAAAAGTTGACGAAATGATATGGCAGATGAGTCATAAAACAAGGATCAAAAATCGCATAGGAACAGGGGGTCGCAAACGCCTGTAGAGGTGATAGAGCCACGAGAGGGCGCTGCGATACTAACACGAGCTGAGCAAACGGAGATTGTCTTCATTCGAGCCGTGGATGCGTTGGGCGTAACATGGCTAGTTACACGCACCACGAAATGGCTGACATGCATTTAATTTACGGCATGGCCAACTGCAGTGGACGAGAAGCCTTGCGAATATATCGTGAGAAATATCCTGGTAGAAAGGTGCCTAGCAGCTCATTCTTTACCACTCTGCATCGACGATTGCGTGAAACCGAATCGTTGGACGTGCACAAACCTGATGCTGGTCGTCAACGAATAACTCGGACAGTTGATGTTGAAGAAAGAGTTGTCCAAACACTCCGGCGTAATCCTTCATCGAGTACACGAGTTGTATCCCGAAAGATCCATATCCCCCAAACCATCGTCTGTCGCATTGTACACGATGAAGGACTACATCCTTACCATTTACAACGCGTCCAGGCACTGGAATCGGGAGACTACAACAATCGTATGGATTTTGCTCGGTGGTTTTTGCAAGAAAGTGCTGCAGACCGAAACTTCGCAGCAAGTGTCCTCTTCACGGATGAGGCTGCGTTCTCATTAGAGGGTGTGATGAACTTTCACAACCTGCATATGTGGACGGATGAAAACCCGCATGCTAGACGTCCGCACGGCGCAGACATCAGAGCATATCTGCAGGCTACTTTTTCCTGGCGGGTGGATTGGTCGCGGTGGACCAATCGCGTGGCCACCACGATCACCAGACCTGTCTCCCTTGGATTTTTCTTATGGGATTTTTAAAAGGACTTGTGTATGAAACACATGTTGCAACGCCGGAAGACTTGGTAGGAAGAATCGTTGTTGCAGCAGGATGTGTTCGAGATACACCTGGTATTTTTGAGAAGGTGCGACGTTCTACGCAACGTAAATGCCAGACGTGTCTCGATGCGTCTGGGAAAAACTTTCAGCATCTCCTGTAGGCTCAATATTTGGCTTGTATTAATCGCGTGTGAGTGAGTAATTATCAATAAAAGGATCTGTAATGGTTTTGTTTCTTCTCTTTGTCTTATGTATTATTTTAGACGCCCTGTAGTGGGTCCGGATCGCAGTTGCGACCCTCTGTTCCTATGCGATTTTTGATCCTTGTCGTATGACTAATCTACCATGCCATTTTGTCCACGTTTTTTTTTAATCACCCTGTACAATATAATATAGTATTAATTAAAACTGCAAATTTTCTAAGACTGAAGGTGGTCGCTCACCACTATGTAGCAGTTTTGAGCGATTTCAACCTTTAGAGAGGGGCTCTGATGGCACTGTGGAGATTCAAAAGAGCCCGTTTCTAAACATTAAACCTCCTCCGTTGTTTATTGCATAAAGAGAAAAAAAAAAATACAGAGGTCGCCAAAGCAGAGATGTGCATTATATACAGTGCTTAATAGATTGTATTACTGATATAAAAAATAACTGTGATAATTTATTTCTAAATAAAGAAATCATGCGGTCTTATAACTTTGATAAACAGAGGAAATTTTATTTAAATGGTTTAATAAATGCTCGTGTACTCTAATTTTTTTATGTATTAAGATGGCTATTACATACTATGCTAGATGTTCTATTTATAAATATTAAACTAAATTAATAATACAAAGTTTAAAACTAAATTAATACTCTCATTTTTTGTGTACTTGTATCCAATGTTAATAATGGAGAAGGTTAAATTTTGGGTTCAGTTAAATTTCTGAACAGATTTTTTTTTTTTTTGAATTATTACTTTTTTTTTTTTCACATATTTTGCAATCTCCTTCCCCTTTTATTTCTCTCAAATAAGTACAAATTATTTTTTGTATTATTATTTTTTGAAGAGATATAATTATACACCTAGTAATCTATATATATTATATATATAGTGTTTGCAAATATATAAATATACAAATAATAAATAATTCGAAAATTTAATCATATAAGTTGTTTTTTATTGATATCAAGCATATTTAATAATATCATTAATCCAAGTATATGCTTTGTTTTATTTTGTAACTGTATCTAGTCTCAGAAATGGTGATTATCATGTTTATTTAGTAATTTCAGCAATATTCTAATAATTTAAAGTAAAAGAGGTAAATAGACCTGTTCTATAAATTAAAAAATAATTAATTTTGTTAATATCTTTGAACTATTCGTCAAATTTTTGTGGCAATGAATTTGGCAGATAATAGCACAATCTATTAAGCACTGAATATAATGCACACAATATTTATAATTTTAATTAACACTATATTATATATTTTTGATTTATACTTTTATAAAGAAAGCTTCAAAAATATTATTACATGCTTTTTTTTTTCACTACTATATAAAATTTATTTTTGAGTTTGTCATCTCAAAACTTGAAAATCTCTTTCCTTGATTCATTTTCAATCATTGTTTAACCCTTTCATTCCCAACTTTTTCCCTCCATAAAACAATAAATCTTATATTTAGTCATAATTTATTTCAAAAGTAATATATATAAATATTTTTTTAAAATAGGAGTAATAGCAGAGTACGAATTAATATAGCTAACAAAGCAACTGATAGATGTTTATTTATGTTTAGTATAACCACTGATGCCATTAAAAATCATAACTTTTCAATAAATAAAAATATCAAAATTTTGGAAGAAATACATATTGCAATTAATTAAACATTAAAGAATAAAATAAAAAAATATTTCAAACAGTTAATTTACTTAAATTGCCCAAAACAGGAAACTGATTCTGATATTATTATCAGAATAGCGTAAAATATACTTTCAATTATCAACAAAGATAGTGAAATCATCTAAAATATATACTTTTCGGTGGGAAAATGTATATAGATTTTAATATTGTTCATTTTGATTCAGCGGGAAAGTTAGATGGTAAGAAAGAAAATCTGAAATGTTATGATTCCAATTGGAATCACGGGGAAGGAAAGGACATTTCTACCATTCAGAAGAGATAGTTTGCATAAATTTTTCTATTAAAACAAAATACTACACTTTTAAAAATTATATACATATATAATAAAAGAAAAAAACATTATAACATGTAAATTATATTTTTATCTTTTGGTTTATCAGTAAAATAATCAACTATAACTTTTTGTACTATTTTCGACAGTTAATTTGCTATCCTTTGAAGCTTTTCTAAAACACAGTTAAAAAAAATTTAAACATACAGGATAAGGTGAAGTAACACAAATTTTTATTAATTTCTTATTACTGATGAATAATCATGAGCAATGATTACAAGTAAACTCCTTTCGAATATTTTTAATGAGGGGAAAAAACAGATTTTTTACCAGTTGTAATTTTACAGGTTTTTTTTTTTTTTTTTAATTTTTCATAAAAGTAATTAAGTTATTGAATACTAATTTGAGTGTTTTCCATTGAAATGTTTTGAAAACACATCTAATAAATGTTTACTCATACCTCCTCTAAGGGATATCCAATTATGGGATACTACTAATTTAAAAAGGCAATTTTTTAGAGATTAAAATTTCCATATTTAAGGGAATTTCTTCTATTATCTAAAGAATATAGTTTTAGAAACTTTTCCAGTTTAAAAAAGCTAGTCACCTTTTTAAGAATTCAGATGTGAGATAAAGAATGAAGCAGATTTATATTAATCTGTTTGATGTGTGTCAGTTAAACAATAGGGAGGAGGGGAGATAAAGGTTATTGAAAGTGCAGAAAGTATGAGATCATTTGTGAAAAAAAATGAGAATTGTATATATAATCAATACAAAAAACCCTTAACGGGTTAAAAGTTTGTGACGCAGCACTGTACTTTATGGCTATAAGAATTAGAAATACTGGTCTTAAAAATAATGATATCAAATTTTCAGTGACGCTTTGATATTAATTAAATTATACATACATTTTCTTATTTGAATTTGCTTTTTCCTTTTATTTATATTTACAGTGTAAACGTTATTTTCAACACAAAATAATATATAGCATTTACTCATTGATACCTTTCCATTCACATCTCTTATACTATGAAAGTATGTGTTTTAAAAGAAATTATGTGAAATTCCAGTAACGCAGTGGTGTTACATTAAGTGATTTGTTTTTAAATTTCTCTGCAATTATTTTGTTTTGCATATTAAAGTATATGTGCACATTGAAATATTGCTTTTAATTTTCAAATACGCTGTCAAATATATCACTTTCATTAAGCTTATATTATGTACTGAAATATATTTATTTCAATGAATTATTCTATCTTTTGCGTCACGCCATCCAAAACTGTAAGTAAAATACATGGAAATGTTTACTTTGTGTCATTTCATCCAAATAAATTGAAAATGCATGCAAATAGATATCGTGATGCAAAGGAAAAAACTGTGAAATTTTTTTCAGTTTTGGACCATGGTTTGCATATGATTATCATATTATTTGTCATTTTTATGAAAATAAAGGAAAAATTTTTTGTTGTTGCAATCACCTTTTAAAATAGAACCAATTTTGAAAGTTAACAACGTATCAGCATGAAGAAAACAATGTAAATACTAAGAATATTTTTGATAAACAAATGTCATATAAAATACAAGTACCTAAATAAATAACTCATTTAATATATATATTAAAAAAAGAAAAATATTTTTATTTTTATTTTTTGTGTTTATTTTTGACGCTTTCCGACAGATGGCGCCAAAACGATTATTTGATATTGAGTATTTCAGAATATTCTTGGACTGTATTCGTCCGCGAAACTGCCGCATCACGGTATTTTCGGAGTAAAAAATAGTTCGATTTTTAAACTGAGTTATAAAAGAAACAAGAGTTTTCCTAGGGAAAAGGGAGACGTCAGGCACATCAGATAAAAGCGATTAATATCATATATCAATTAAACGACATTCGGTCGAGCCATATTCGAGAAAAATTTATACCTTACATACGCCGCCCATTTACAACTTAAATGAGCCAATTCATATCTCGAAATATATAGCACGCAGAAATATAACGATTTCAGGGTAGGATCAGACAGAAGGTGAAACTCTATTTTGAAAATATCAGAACATAACCTCCCATATTTCCTGAGATATTAAGTGTCGGCTTTCAGCGGTTTGTTTGATCTTAAAATTCTTGTATATATTAGTGTCGCAGTTTACGTTCGTTTTTCCGTTTCCGCTGAGTGTCGTGGCGTTCGTTTGTTTTTGCGCTTGCGTCACTAGAAAAACTGCCGTTTTTCATGATTGATATTGGAGATAAATTTTCTGATATTCAAAGTTTATAGAGAACTACAAGAGGGTGGGGGGTTACAAACAATGCAAGATTTATCTGAAAATGAGAATTTACAATTTTCAGAAAAGACGAAATTCCAATTCATTAATTCTTTTAGTTTTCTTAGCTGGTTTTAGTTTTAACCCATTTCTCAATGCTGCATTAAAAGTTTATTTAAAATGTATTACTATGGTGGGGGGGGGGGGAGAAAAAACATTGAAAAAAAAAAAAGATATTGAAAAAGATTTTTAGAAACTGTTTGTTTCAAATAAAATAAGTTTTTTCTAAAGATGTTATATTCTATAACATGTTTGTATTTTTAGTAAGCATACTTAAAAGTATTTAAATTATTATATAAATTGCCAATTTAGCAGGGTTTGGTGTTAATTTTGTTTTGATACCTTATAATATGAAATACTGTTTTAAGGCACTGAATATTATGTAAAAATGATTAATTAATAACAATTAAACTTTGTAAGAAATGCAACCTTTGAATGAGGGGCACCTCTATGTGAAGGAAAAGTATCTGTTCCTAAAGCTGTCCCTTATTCAGAGGTAAGTGTGTATAAAGTTTTATCAGAATTATGAGAAACAACGAGAAAAAAATTAAAAAGAAAAGATATCCCCCCCCCCCCCCATCTTCATCCTATTTTCCAAAAATAGCTTGTATAAATAAAAGAAGAGTGGGATTAAAAAATAAATAAATAAATAAATAAATTATATTTAGAAAAAAAAATGTTTAACAGTTATAAAAATGTAGGTTAATTATTAATGAAATGTTTAAAATTTTAATAACATAGATTTTCTCCCATTTAAAGGGGAAATAAAAAGCACTCTTACTTAAAAAATAGGAGCAGACTTTACAAAAAATTGGGGGATTTATTAGTAATAAATAAATTTTACGTGCTCGCTATCAATAGCGAAATGTGCAAATGTTTTTCTAATTAATTTGTTTATTAAATAGGTTTTACATTTAAAAAAGAAAAGTTGTTTTCCTATAATTGAAATGCACCAAGTGTCAAAATTATAAATTGAATAAGTTGATAAATTGAATAAGTTGTTCACTTATGTAAAAATAATTAAAATATTTCGCAGGATCTTTTGTAGTTTTTCAAAAAGCATATAAAAATCGCCTTCCACGTATCCTCAATTTAAATCATTCACACAACCTGTGAGTTTCCTCCCCCCCCCCTTTTATTTATTACCATGTTTTTATTGACTTCGATTCTTGCTTGTATGTTTGTTTGTTTGTTTGTCCAGTATAAATCTTGCAATCGATTTTTAGCTAACTTCCCGACTAGCTAGACATTTCAAACTCTCGGGACAGCTCAGAACGCGGTGACAACACAATACTTCGATTTTCGAATAGTTTTCTTATAATTAATTAAAATATGAAAATAATAACCTCCTAATACCTTAAAAATAGCCATTAAAATATTAGCTATAATTTAATTGTTGCCAAAAAAACAAAAATTACGAGTTAATTTTCTTTCGACATAAAAATAAATACATTTAATCAAACGTGAACGTTAAAATATTGTAAAAAGTTAAATTATGCATCTCACAAAAATTGTCGTCATTATCACTTTAAAGATTTCATAAGCATTGATAAAGTGCTAATGTAGTTAGTTTTATAGCTATGATTCAACAGAAAATTTAAAAACATGGTTTATAAAAAGTTTTTTATCTTATAATTATTTTTTTCAACAGTGATGCGATACAATAAATATGACAAACTCAATTTGTTATACGGAGGAGCTATGTTTGAATGCGTGTTAGCACACCACGATCTCTGAATGAAATGTAAAGAAAAATTTACGTTCTCGAACAATGGTATCGAAAAAAGGAAAAGCAGTTTATTAGCCGACACAATGAAGTAGGAATCGGTCCCTATTTTATCGGCCGCGATTTAGTCCCTGTCGTGTCGGTAAATGGAAAAGCCCTTACAATCAATTTATTATACTGTATGAATATTTATATACAAAATATTCAATATGGTTAATATTTTTATGCCTTTTATACTTAGATTTATATGTTTATAATAGAACACATATAATTTCTCTGTTCTATGTTGCTGTCAGTCTCGAAGAAGAATTTTCGATTTACATAGTTTTCTTTACTGCTACCTTTACTCAATTAAAACTCCGAAATTCCTAGATAATTTATATGAAGTCTAGATAACACCGAAGCTAACTTAAGCATGATACATCTTCATGTCATAGACACCTTACAAAATGAAATGAATATTTTTATCTCGTTCTGGTAACATTAAAACTGTTAAAAATACTATAATTCCTTATTTTTCTATGGCTAGTTTAAAATTTAAAATTTCTCAAAAATGGTTCTCCAATGCATTTTTTGTTACGAACTCCAACTGTTCCTAAAATTATCATTTCTGAAAAAAAAAAGTTTCTGTCATATTTCGTAAGGGGAGGAGTGGAGGTTTACAGTGAACGCTAATAATTTAGAAGATGAAGTCAAATGGATTTGTCTTTTCGAAAAAGCTTTAACCATAAGTTTTTATGAAAATCGTTACATCCATTTTCGTATAAATCCAATTTCTGCCATATGTTGCAACCTATACTAAATAAGGGTTAGCAGGGAACGTCAGTATTCTGGAAGATGAAGATAAGTCAGATGAGTTGGTCATCTCAAGTAAAACTTAAACTTGATTTTTCCAAAATTGTTTGATCCATTTCTGAGAAAACCAGGTTTTTGTCCTATTTTTGTTAACAGTGAACGCTAACTTTCTTAATGATGAGTATAAATCAGATAGATTTCTCTTCTCAAAAATCCCTTAACCCTAATTTTTTATTGAAAAAGTTAGATCCATTTCCGTATAAACCGAATTTTTGTCATGTTTTGAACAGGCAAAGTAGGGTTAACAGCGAACGAAAATTTTCATGAAGATGAGGTAGAAGCGTAAAAGTTTATTTTCGAAAAAAAAAGAAAAAATAAATAAAAAACTTAACATCAGACTTTCATTAAAATTGTTAGAGCCGTTTTCAAGAAACCCAACACACACACACATTAAACAATATAACTTAAAAATATTAATTTTTCTTGTGGTCATGTTAAGATTTCTAGAGCTGCTTTTATTTCCGATTGGGTAAACATATTATATCTCATGTAAAATTTAAGCACTTCCTGTAAATATTCAACATTTTACATAATAGATTTAAAAACTAAAGTGCTTCCCTTTTTATCTGGAAAACAGATTACAGTTTTATTCATTATGCTGAAAATTTAAACAAAGAATTTAATCTAGTATTACCACATATTTCTGTTTCTATTAAAAGGAATTAAAATTTATTATATAATCTGGAATTTTTACTATTATCTGGCAATAGATATATGTAAAAAATATTATTATTATTTTAAATAAATTTCATTTTTACTTTCTTCAATATTCAGTAGAAGAAAGTAATGGATTCGTAAAAATTTTCGAACTCGGGTTTTTGATGGATTTACACGTTTCGAGAGCTGTAGAACACGATTTGACCATTTTTAGAAAATGTCTGTCTGTCTGTCTGTCAGTCTGACTGTGTGTGTGTGTGACAAAATTTTGGAGCAACTGTATCTCAGGAACTACTGCACAGAATTTCATACGAATTGGTATGTAGTTGCAGCTTGACATAATTTAGTGCCTATCAACTTTTGGTAAAAATTGTTTTATAGGTTGCGTTGCCATCCTGCATATTCTAAATTTTTAACATGGTGATATAGGGCAAAATTTTCTATAAATGTGCATAAAGAGAATTATTTTTTAGTAATCATTATGAAATTTACAAGAATTATTTATAATAGAGATAGTCAACTGGAAATTTTTTTTTTATGTGTAGGAGTCTCACCACCCCCCTGGGGGGGAAGTCCCCCCTCGAGGGGAGTAAATTTTCAAGATGGGTATTTTTCGAAAGGTCTCGTCAATACCTTTAAAAGGAATGGTTGAACTATAAATCTGTGGTAATTTAAAACAAAGTTATCGATTTTTTTTTTTTTTTTTTTTTTTACTTTTAACGAAAAAAAACTTAGAAAAAAAAGCGTATTTATTTTTATTTATTTATTTATTTATTTTTTTTAACGAAATTTAACCAAGCTTGGTATTTAGTTGGCTCCTGACATACTGGTGCTAATTAGATTTGAGGATCAATCGCTCAACAGTTGGCGCTGTGATCGTATTTTTTCTAAATTTTTAACATGGCAGTATAGGACAAAATTTCGTATAAATGCACATAATGGGAGTTATTCTTAACCTGTGATTGCAAAATTAATATGCATTATTGATAATAGTAGTAGTTAATTTGGAAAAAAAATTTGTGGATGTGGGGAATCGCTTCCCCCTCTAAAAAAAAATTGGAAAAAAAATAGTAATTTTTTTTTTTTTTTTTTTTTTTTTTTTTGTTACTGAGTGAATTTGTATAGGAAAATATAGAAGAAAGTCTTGTTGTGGCCACAACATACTAGTTTCTGCTTGTTTTCAGATACGTGCTTTCATTTTATTGTAAACTAATTATTACGTTTTTTTTTTTTTAATCAGAGCTTTTTAAATTTTACTTTATATTTCCCCTTATTAATTAGGATACATTATTAGCTACAATATTAATTGCATTGTTGAAAGCTTCTTAAGTTTCTCGAAAAGACTAAAATAATTTTAATGTAATTTAATAAAGGAATGATGGAATTTTAATTTTTAGATTGAAAAGTTTTATATATATATATATATATATATATAGTGCTTTGTAAATCAAACATTTAGTGTATTTTATTTTAATTTTTAGGATGATTTATCTTAAAACTAAAATGTTTATGCTCAGATGTAAAAAATATTTAAAATATTCGGTTATATTATCACCTTAATCGCTTTTCTTATATCTTCGTTGTGCATAATTAAAAAAGAAAAAAAGAAAGTGTTATACATACTTATAAATAAAAAGAAACATTTTCAAAAGAAAAAGAAACAACATTTATTTTTTAAATTACAAAATAAAAACAAGTTCTTCCGGCTGATTCGGAAGGGTAGGTCGGTTTCTTTTTTCTTATCAAGTAGCCGCCATTTTGAAACAAAATAGCGGCTACAAATTAATAATGGGCACGGTAAAAATACTGATGTGGGCTATGTACATATGGAGTTTTAAGTAAATCGGTTTATAAATATCGTTTTGTGTGAATTTGAAATTTTCAAGTGGCCGGCACTTCGAAATAAGATGGCGGATCAAGTTGGTAAACAAATATATCAAATACATTTGTGAGATAAGCAGTGCTGCCAGGTCTGGCGAATTTTTTATTCAATAATTGCCAATAATTTTTAATTGTAATGTTTCCCTAATCACTTCAAATATTAATCAACTATTATGTACATCAAATATCACTTTTTTAAATTATTGGTGATTATTGAATAAAAAATACGCCAGATCTGGCAACACTGGTAATAAGGGTACTCTACAAATTTAGTTTGAATTAATTCAGAATTTCAAAAGTTATCATGTTAACAAAATAAGTGGCAGCCACTTGGATGAAAATGGCGGAGTCAGTTGCTAAGTGAACAAATCCAAGATATTTGTAAGGAAAGTCCACTATGTAAAACTTTGGTTTGAATAAATTCAATATTTCAAAAGTTATTGTGACAACAAATTCTCAAGTGGCAGCGTTCAAGTGGCCGCAACTTGGAAACAAAATTGGGGAGAAACTTGCTCATCAAAATCATATATATTTGAATGATAAATTCATTGTTGAACTTTGGTTCGAATTGATTAAGCATTCCAAAAGTTATCGTGATAACGAATTTGCAAGTGGCCGCCACTTGGAAACAATATGGCGGAGCAAACTACCCAGCAAACTCATCCAAGATATTTAAAATATAAGTTAACTGTCCAAATTTGGTTCGAATCAGAGCAGTATTTCAAAAGTTATTGTTATGACAAATTTTAAAGTGGCAGTCTGATTTTAAGTGGCCGTAACTTGGAAACAAAATAGCAAAGCAACTTGCCTAGGGAAATCATCCACGGTATTAGGTTGATTTTTTTAGAAATCGACCTATTGCAATCACTTCGTTTATCTAAATCGAAAATCTGGTCATCACGATAACTGCCGAAATAGTACTCCAAATTGAACCAAATTTGGTCAGAGAACTCATCTTTTAAATATTTTGGATGAGTTCGTCAACCAAGTTGCTCCTCCTTTTTGTTTTCAAGGAGAGGCCACTTGAAAATTTCAAATCCACATTGTAAAAAGCGTAAAAACGCTTTTTACAATGTGGGTTTGGGATTAGACCGGATTGGCTTGAATTTTGATGTAAATGTTGACCACATAACGGTTTCAACTAAGTTTATTAACGAACTTTATCCGCCATTTTTAACAAAGGGGCGAATATCTTAAATTAAGGGGGGGGGGGCACTTTAAATCAGGCTACCACTTGAAAATTTAACATCTCACGATAACTTTTGAAATAATACTCCAAATCGAACCAACAGCGAACTTATCTTATAAATATATTGGATGAGTGTGTTAACCAATTTACGGTTAAAATATCTTGGGTAATTTTGCATAGTAACTTGATTCGCCATTTTATTTTTAAGTGGCGGCACTTGAAAATTTGTCATTATGATAACTTTTGTAATACTGAATCAGTTTGTATCAAATTTGGGTAGTAGATTTATCATTCAAATAACTCATGTAAGTTCGCTGGGCATCTTACTTCGCTATTTTGTTTCCAAGTGCTGACCACTTGAAACCACGGCGCCACTTGAACATTTCTTATCACGATAATTTTTGAAATACTGAATTGCTTTGAACCAAAGTTAGACAGTGAATTTATCATACGAAGTTTTGGGTTCGATGATCTTGGATGATTTCGTTGGGCAAGTTGCTCCGCCATATTGTTTCCATGTTACAGCCACTTAGACTGACACTTGAAAATTTGGCATAACAATAACTTTTGAAATACTGCACTGATTCGAACGAAAGTTGGACAGTGAACTTATGCTTCAAATATCTTTGATGAGTTTGCTGGGCAACTTGCTTCGTTATATTGTTTTCAAGTGGTGGCCACTTGAAAATTTGTTATCACGATAATTTTTTAAATAATTAATTAATTCGAACCAAAGTTTAAAAACGGATTTATCATTCAAATATCTATGATTTCGGTGGGCGAGTTTCGCCATAATTTTGTTTACAAGTTGCGGCCACTTGAACGCTGCCACTTGAGTATTTGTTATCGCGATAACTTTTGAAATACTGAATTTATTCGAACCAAAGTTCGACAGTAGACTTACCATAAAATATCTTGGATTACTTCACTGTGCAACTTTCTCTGCCGTTTTAATCCAAGTGGCTTTATTCCAAGTGGCTTTTATTCCAAGTGACTTTATTTGTCAACACGATAACATTTGAAATTCTAAATTAATTGAGACTAAATTTGTACAGTAGACTTATCTCACAAATGTATTTGATATATTTGTTTGCCAACTTGGCCCGCCATCTTGTTTCCAAGTGCCGGCCACTTGAACATTTCAAATTCACATTAAAAGCTATTTATGAACTGATTTGCTTAAAACCTCATATGTACATAGCTCACATCAATTTTTCTACCAAGTCCATTAACAATTTGTAGCCGCCATTTTGTTTCAAAATGGTGGCTACTTGATAAGAAAAAAGAAATCAACCTACCCTTCGGAATGAGCCGGAAGGACTTGTTTGTATGATAAGTTCAGTGTCCAACTTTGGTTAGAATTAATTCAATATTCAATAATTTATAAGTTATTGGGATAAAATTTTTTCAAGTGACAGCCTGATTTTAAGTGGCTGCAACTTGGAAACAAAATTGCGGAACAACTTGCCTAACGAAATCATCTCACAAGGAAACATTCAAAAGGTGTCATCCTCAAAAAGTATTGAAAAAAAATATATGTGATTCTACTCTTCATAAAACACCAGAAAATGAAAAATTATCGGCTGAAATTAATTACAGCGACCACAAAAAATTATCAAAATTAAGCATTTTTGGCGATTTAGCGCTATTAAACGATACGTTTGCTAGCACCGAGATTGCCGTGTACGAACAGAACCGTGTTTTGCTTTTCCGCCAAGTACTCAAAATCAATCGCCTAGCAGTGTGAAATCGCCAAATATGCTTAATTTTGAAAAAATTTTGTGGTCGCTGTAATTCATTTCAGCCGATAATTTTTTCATTTTCTGGTGTTTTATGAAGAGTAGAATCACATATATTTTTTTAAATACTTTTTGAAGATGACACCTTTTGAATGTTTCCTTGTCAGATATTTGAATGATAAATTCACTGTCCAACTTTGGTTCAAACTAATTCAGTATTTCAAAAATTATTGTGATAAGAAATTTTCAAGTGGCCACCACTTGGAAACAAAAGAGCGGAGTGAGATGCTCAGTGACTTTATCTGAGATATTTTAATGATAAATCCACTACCCAAATTTGATACGAATTGACAAATTTTCAAGTGGCTGCCAAATGGAAATAAAATGGCGGAGCAAGTTGCCTAGCGAACTTCTCTAAGATATTTGAACCGTAAGTTCACTGTCCAACTTTGGTTTAAATCGGTTTAGTATTTCAAAAGTTATCGTAATAGCACATTTTTAAGTGGCAACCAGATTTCAAGTTGTCCCTCTTAATTTATAACATCCGCAATTTATTAAAAATTTCGGATAAAGTTCATTAATAAATTTGGTTGAGACTCTTATATTATTTATGTATACATCAAAATTCAAGCAAATCCGGACTTAAATACGATTTTTACAATGAGAATATGAAATTTTCAAGCGGCCTCCACTTGAAAACAAAATGGCGGGCAACTTGGTTAACGAACTCATCCAAGTTATTTATAATGTAAGTTCACTGTTCAAATTTAGTTCGATTCGGAGTGTTATATCGGAAGTTATTGTGATATTAAATTTTCAAGTGGTAGCCTGATTTCAAGTGACTTCACTTAATTTAAGATATCCGCCACTTTGTTAAAAATGGCAGATAAAGTTCATTAATAATCTTGGTTGAGACCCTTATGTAGTCTATGTATACATCAAAATTCAAGCAAATTTGGCCTTAAATACGCTTTTTACAATTTGGATTTGAAAATTTCAAGTGGCCGCCACTTAAAAATAAAATAGCGGAGCAACTTGGTTAACGAACGCATCCAAGATATTTATAAGATAAGTTCACTGTCCAAATTTGGTTTGATTTGAAGTATTATTTCGGGAATTACCGTGATGACAAAATTCCCTTGTATACATATATATATAGAGAGAGATAGATAGATAGATAGATAGATAGATAAACGAAGTGATTGCAATAGGTCGATTTCTAAGGAAATCAATCTAAAAGGAATAAATAAAGAAATAGTTTATATATTATCCCTTATACCGGAACATCGGTCTCTGAGACCGCTAAAGGTTGGATGGATTTTACGTTGCACTAGTGCTGCGCAATGGGCAATCCCCTTAATGTTGAAAAAAAAAAAAAAAAAAAAAAAAACATGTAAAATGTTATGAGAATATTAGGAATCTCAATTTTTGAGAGCTAACATACACATTGCGTAGAAATGTCAATAATTGCAAATTCTTTCTAAAAGTTTTGTTTTTTAAGTTTGATTGTTTTTCTTAGTACAGTCGGTAACAAAAGTCTCCGAACACTAGCAAAAATTCCTATGTAAAAAAAGTACACTTAATACAGTTTTGTTAAATAAATCCTGTTTCGAGACTGACTAAGAACATGATTCGATAAGGATTTAATAAACAAAACTGCATTATGTGTACTTTTTTTACATAGGAATTTTTGCTAGTGTTCGGAGACTTTTGTTACCGACTGTAACTCAATAGTCGAAACAGGGTGACAAAATTTCTTCGAATCCGAGCGCAGACTCATTTCCTGCAGTTCGAAAAATAATAAAAAATTCTTTATATATATATTTTTTATTAGTGTGGTTATTTAGAATTCAAAAATTAACGCTTTAATTACACTCTTTTAATAATTTTAATGCTTCGTATTTATAAAATTACTCTAAACTGGTCACTATAATCATATTAAAAAAGGATAATTTCAGAAACCAGATGATTCAATCATATAATATACCAAATTATAGCTCTGGGGGTCACCTAATCGGGGGAGGATCAAAATTATGATGGCATATCTCTGGACCATCTTTAGGGGTGCGTCCCAGATCGTCGCCAATTACCCATTGCGCAGTACTAATCCGGCATTAAATCCAGTCAGCCATATGATACCCTGTCGTCCCTATAATACGTCATGATTGAGAAAGTAAAGTTATGGCTGCAAGAATTCGCAATTTATCGCCACAAAATTTCGCTAAATACATTCAGTACCTTTTTCTAAAAATAGCGGTCTGTGAGACCGATGTTCCCGATAAGCATGATGAAAACATGTTCCGGGCAAAGGGTTATATATAAATAATTTGGAATTTCTGCTTTTTTCTGAATTTTTTATTTTTATTCATTTTTTTTTCTCTTAACGGGAACTCACCAGCTTCTTTTAAGTTTGGCCTTTCTCATTTAGTATTTATCAAGCTTGATTTTATTGAAGTCTCTTTCATTTGCTGTAGAACTTACTGAAAGTAGCGTGATAGTAGGGGTGGTTAGTAGTTTGAAATGGAAAGGGATAGTATCATTTCTACATCTTTCGATTTTTAGATTACTGAAAAAAGCGTGATAATAGGGTCGTTTTAGTAGCTTAAAAAAAAAAAAAAAAAAACGGGGGGGGGGGGGGTGTAGTGCCATTCCCACATATTTCTTCTCTGTCACAATATATCAGAAATTAGACGTTTTTTTTTCCTTTTGGATTTACAAAATTAGAAATAATATTGAAATTTTACTCCATCCAATTTTTTTCGGGTTATTAGTTCTGAAATGAGTGCCAATCCGGCAAGTTATATATATATAAAAAAAAAGCCCGCTAAAGCGAGTAAATGCAAACACTTGCTAATGTTGCAAGTATAGCATTTTGCATATAACTCTGAATGATACCTATATAGAAAATTCTTTAAGCATAACATACATAAATTAAGTTTGTATCTCGATTATTTTTCAGCACTAATTAACATGTATACCCCTGTGTACGTTTAATTTATGTTTTTTATATGAGTATATTAATTTCTAATTTATATTTTCACTTTTCAAGTTTATTTTTTATTTATATAAATATTTCGCATTGCGTAATTCCTTAATAGTAAGATTTATTAAATACCGCATAAAAATCAATATTTATCGATAATTTAATGTTGATCATTAACATATTTTTGTCTTTAAGAATGTTATGTATCATTCGTTTTAATTGTATTGTATGCATATTAACTAATACGTTATTAAAAATGTTTGGATTTATTTAGAGTCGTTTGTAATAAAAATAATTTAATAAATAGTAATAGAATACTTCTTTCGTCTTTTACAGTTTGTTAATAAATGTTATCATTAGTTAAATACATATTTTCTCAAAAGAAAATAATTATAATTAAACGTAATATTCGAAAACATTAAGAATTTACCAATCCCCCCCCCCCCCCCCAAAAAAAAAAAAAAAAAAAAAAAGAAGAAGAAAAATTTTTAAGTTAAGCCGTTTACTAATGACTTATTTAGAATCTTGAAAACTATCAAATTACTTCATTAAGTCTTAATTAATTCAGGAAATTATATGATAACGTAAATTAAATTAAAGTATGTTATATTTAAAACTGTATTAGAATAATTATTAAACATTAAAAGTAAGGTTTTTCTATCTTATGAAAAGACATGCTCTTTTAATGTTGCACAAAGTTCATCTATAATACATTCACTTTTATTTAACAGCCTGTACTTTCAATGACAACGTGTATTATAAGTTCTAAGATAAATGTACTATTTTCCATTAAATTATAATATTATCTAGACAAGAAATTACTTAAAATTTATTTCCCTGTACGTATGCTTTATTTTACTGGCTACTTGACATTTGCTATAAAAAAAAAATAAGTGCATTTCTACAATGGATTAAAATATTTTAATTGATATAGTTATAAATATATATATATATAGCATATCATTAAGATTTTCAACTAGTAAGGGTTTAATTTAGAACAATATATTTAAAAATTTACTTTTCTACGCATTCAGCCCTTTGCGGACTGCAGATTTTCGATTTTAAACAGTAAGCATGCCTCTAGAAAGTTACTGTTCTTTACACATTCGTGTTAAAATCATTGATTTTTTTTTTTTTTTTTTTTTTTTTTTTTTCACAGCAATCGAAGCGGTAAGTGAAAGTATCATATATATGCTCCTATGGCACTTAACGGGTTGATCAAGAATACGTAAAGTACTTAATAAAAATAAAATAAAATAAAATAAATAAAAGTATTTATTTGTTTATTTATTTGCAGGAACTCATCCAAAAAAGGTTAAATTTGCTTAACATACACATTTAAATAGTATTTAAATGTGTGTTTAACGTATAAATTTGAATCCTAATAAAGAATATATACTGCTCTTTTCTTACGCTCTTTAAAATTGTAAAAATAGTAAATAAATAGTGTAAAATGAAATAAAATAAAATAACGTCAAAATTATTACGAAATCAATATTTTTTACTGTCTATTAAAAAACATGTTAATCCAATAAGCAGAAATTAAATTATACATTAGATGCTGTAGCAAAATGCATCGAAACACGTTGATGCAAGTGGTTGTGATTTGTATAATGACTGATTTATAAGCAAGCATTTTAAATTAAAAAAAAAAAAAAAAAAAGTAGGTTGAAATGAAGGCAGCAACACAGTATTTTTATTGTTATTTTTATTATTTTTTAATTTATGATGATTTACATATATTGCTCTTATTTTTCATTTCTGTGCTATATATATTCTATGATAAAATATATTCTATATATATATTTAATTACTAACTTGAGAAAGCCGCAAATCATTTACTAAGCATTTAATGTAGCGCATAAAAATTCCCCGCTTTGAAAAGAAATAGGTGATAAGAAAGAACAAAAAAGTTTTCACGGATGTTGTTTTCCAGTCATCTGATAAAACATAACCAGTTCCAAATATCGCGTGTAAATTTTATTTAAAAACTAGTACGTTATGGGCATCATAAAACCTTCTTCTATATTTTGGTAATAATTTACGCAATGCAAGTTGATTATTGAACTTATTATTTATTAAAATTAATTATTTTGTGTGGTTAATACGGACGATTTTCATCTTAGAGACATAACATGTCTAAAGAAAGTCAATTTTGTGCCCTACAGACGACAGCCGAGAAAATTATTTATTTATTTATTTGTTTTCTAAATAAAAAAATCGATTGCTTTGTTTTTAAATTATTATGAATAAATGGTTCAACCATCAGTTTTAAAGGTATTGACGAGCTCTTTGGAAAAATACTCATATTGAAAATTTACATCCTTTGGAAGAACTTTCTTTGCCGGAGGGAGACGAATTTATCTACATGTACAAAAGTTTTTTTCCTAGAGGCTAATGCTATAATATATATATATTAATTTCACAATGATTCGTTAAAAGTAATTCTCATTGTGCACACTTATACGATATTATGCTCTATACTGCACCACTTTCCCTGCTGCCTGTTAACGTCATTTTATGATAAATTTCGCCAAAAGTTTATTGATTCTTATTTATGCCCAGGTGAAACTACAGATTAATTTATATGAAACTCTGTGCTTTAATTCTTGAGCTAGATAACAATTTTTTTTTTTTTTTTTTTTTTTCATGCACAGACCCACAGATAATCGAATAGACATTTTTTTTTTTTTTTTCGTGATCTAGACATTTCAAAACATGTAAATTCATCGAAAACTGGAAGATGAAAAATTTTCGAATCCAATACGTGGTTCTATTGAATATAGAATTAATAATAATGATAATAATAAAGTCCGAAGATAAACAACGTAAAAATTCAAGTTAACTATTTCTATCTTTTTTTTTTAAGAAAAAGTGCTAATTATTCAACATTCTTTAGGTAATTTTTCTGTACAAAAAATATTTAATTACAGGAAATTAACCTATGTAATATTAAGGCCAATATAAATTGAAACAACAATAGAGAATTTTTAATATTCACATGCATGGCCGGTCAACATACATCTTTAACAGTAAAAAAGTATGCAGAAAAATTACCGAACTTAAAGCAATAATTTTCAAAAGTACGTTACTAACTTGCGGGGATTAAAACTTTGAAGCTTAAAGTTGTAAGTTTCAATCACTTAAAAAAAAGAAAAGAAAAAAATGCTGTCTTCATTTAGATTCAATAAAATCCTCATTTCTCCGGTATTACTTAAAATACACAAAAAAAAATCTTTTTAAAATGCATTTTTTCCCCACAATAGTAACTAAACCTTTTTTGAACATTTAAATATACTAAAATAATTAGTTTCGTTAAATGTATGCGATAATAATATGTTTCAGAAAAATACAGTTAGCTGCAATTGAAGAGCTAGCAATAATTTGTCTTTAAAAGATGTGCACCTAATACTGTTTTGTTAAGTAAATATTTGTCGAGTCATGGTCTTAGTCTTTATGCTGTTTATAAAAAAGTAAGTTGATAATAAAAATTAGCGATCAAAGAAAAAAAAAAAGAAAGAAAAGAAAAGAAAGAAAAATGTGGATGTGGATGTGGATGTGTGCTTAAATAATTTTGCTGCCGACTGTAATAAAGGAAATGAAGACAACCCTCAAAAAGCATATCCTTAATTTTGGGTTGCTTTTGTTGTTTTCTTAGTTTTCTTATTGCTTTCGGATAAGTTATCAAAATCAAGTCGACTACGACATTTTTGTTCAGAGTATGAATTACATAATAATATATTGTTAACAATAAAAAATTTTCTAGTTAAGAAGTGTTTCATTTTAGAAATAATTGATGGAATTGTTTCTGAAGCAAATCAAATATTCTCCCTTCGCAGTATTCTTTTAAGGAAAACACGAACCTATGTAAAAAGTACTACATTTCATTTAAAAATCAGACTATCATTATTATAGAAACATTTAAAGAAGTAGTACAGTTTTTTTTTTTTTTTAATCTATAAAAATGTTATTCTAGAAAACTACTGAAGTATTAATTAAAAATATTACTTCTTCAACACTGCCTTAAAAAGTCGATTTGTTGAGATTCTTTTGTTAGAAATAATATAATTTTCAACAAAGTATAATTAATATCCGTAACGAGGAAAAAGTAAAATATCTTTCATCTTTAAAAATATCTTTATCTTTTATCTTTTTATTTTGATTAATAAATTTTTCATTATTTTCTTAATTAACTAAGTATAAAAAGATTCAAAGATAATTAATATTGTGCTTTCATCGAAAATTTTATTGATCCACTTATCTGATGATTTTAAAATTCTTATTATTTGATATCTTATTTAAATTGAAAACAGATAAGCACTTTATATATATATATATTGTTTTAATTCTACACGAGAGTCAGGCAGGAAATACATTAAATTAAACGATTTTTGGGAAAAATCTTAACAAGAAAATGATTTTAGAAAAGGATTTAAAAATGTAATTTTTTAATGTCACGTACACAAAAATTAATTTCTTAAAATTGAATTTTTTTAAATTAAAGAAAGCTATATAATCTTTAAAAAATGATTGTAAACATTTTTGTGCAAGTAGTATGATATCGAAAATTTATATTTGAAATTTCTCATCTAGATTACTTTAAGTAATTTCAGTAACAGTAAATAATATACAGCAAAAAAGCGCGTAAAATATTGATATTAAGACAGAACAATAAATATCGAAAACTGGAATTTTCAGTCAGTCGCAAGCAGTGTTGCCAGATCTGGCAGATTTTTTATTCAATAATCACCAATAATTTTGAGAAGTGATACTTAACATGCATAATAGACTATGTATCTTCGAAGTGATTAGAAAAACGTTACAATTAAAAATTATTGGTTATTATTGAATAAAAAATCCGCCAGATCTGACAGCACTGGTCGAAAGTGGCCAGCTAGATCCTTATAATTTAGTCGCCACTGTTCGGCAACTTAATGATAGCTACTGGCCGTTACACACTTTTCTTTAGTAGCTCCTTTTCCCCCATTTTTTTCTTAATATAAAAGGAATAACGCACAAGAAGAAAAATTTATATAAAAGCTAACTTAATAATAATTTTAATAAAATATAGTAAAATGTAAATTGAATCTAAAGATTTGCATATGTACACAGCAGACAACTGATCGGTAGAGCTGATTCTAAGCATTTTGCAAATTACACATTTTAATTTCATACCTTCTAAGTTAATAATGAATATTATGGAAGATTGTTAGAACCCGCCCCTTTTTCCACACCATTTTATTTTTAAAGAAATTTTCTTTAAATCTACGATTGCATAAGAAGAAAAACACTCTTAAAAAAAAAAAAAAAAAATCTGGTGTGTTACTCACACGACTTTCTCTTACCCTGAAATTTAATACTATAAATACAGGTTGCAGATTAATAGGTAAGAAAACGAGTACTGTTATGTAAACCTATGTTAAACAAGTCATATTAGGCTTCTGAAGAGTTTTATATGATAATTAGTTCTGGATGAGGGGGCTACCGCCCCCCTCAACCCCCCGTTTCATTCATACTCCTACATTTATATAGAATTTAATTCGGTTATTAAAAAATAATTCTCTTTTTAAAAAATAATTTATTAAAATTATTATTAAACAAATTATCTTTTATGATAAGGCAGACGATTTCCATATTAGAGAAGTAGTATAACACTAAATATCCAAAAAAAGTCCATTTTATTCTCAATATTAAAAAAAAAAAAGTACGATTTTTTTTCTAAGTTTTTTTTCGTTAAAAGTAAAAAAAAATCGATAACTTTGTTTTAAATTATCGCAGATCGATGGTTCAACCATTCGTTTTAAATGTATTGACGAGGTCTTTTGAAAGATACCCATCATGAAAATTTACTCCCCTCGAGGGGGGACTCCCCCCCCAGGGGGGGAGGCGAGGCTCCTACATACCCAAATTTTTTTTTTCCCAGTTTACTCTCTCTATTACAAAAAATATATATTCGTTTCATTTGGTTTAGTGCAGTTTATAGACGTTAAACTCTATTTTCCTGCAATTTCCCCCATAGACGTAATGTATTAGAAATCTCTTGATTGTCCCTGTACACAAACCATTCGCTTGATCTTAACGAAAAGCTTACTGTAGCATGATGAGATACA